>CM051264.1:12271610-12719110 GCA_027921565.1 Artemia sinica | reverse complement strand
CTGTAGTACCACAGTTATACTAAGTTAGTTTTCCTTTTCTGTTCTGATTTGTACTTTTTTTTGCTCTGTGTGAGAGTGCCTATTTCTATTATACTCTCTTTATCTGGATTTCTCTTTGTCTGCAAATATGATTCTTATTTCTGTCCACATATCCGCCAACTCTACCATTTCTTCACTTTTTTTCGGGTTTCTTTTCTTTTAAGTATATTTTCAGTGAACTGTTGGTATTTTCTAAAAAAATTTCCCTAACTATCTTTTCCAATGCCTCCTAGGTTTTCTTTTAATTCATATACATCACCGATCATGGTATATTCACCTATCTTCCATTTTTCATATAAATCCGTCAGTTTGTATTCAAATTCATTCCAGGTTTCTTATTTCCTAATTATTTCATTTCTGAACTTCTGGCGGAAGTGTTCCGAAGATAATTCAAATTGCCTAAAAGTCGCTTCTTTAATATTATAAGCTCTTTGCGTAGTGCCTCGGCAAAGCCGCATGGCAGTTTTGATTTGGGATTTAGCTTAGTTTGTATAATATTCACCCTTTGTTTCTAGGGCTACCCGTCCAATTCGGCAATTTTTTCCAAACTAGAGTATATACATTCGTTTTCTCTCATCGGTTGGAAGTTTTGGCCCACATTAGATCTATTATAGATAATTGTTGTTCCGTCTGGTAATTTCTCCCTGAAATAATTTCCTTCCATGCCCTCCTTTTCTCTCTATCAGCCTCTTGTTTCCTGGATATTCTATCATTCTCTTCTTTCTTTCTCTAGCTTTTCTTTCTTCCTTCATGAAATTTAATATCTCTTGTTTCATATCCCTGTTTTTTATCTTCTTGACCCATGACTCGAGCCTGAGCCTATACTACTGTGACTACTCTGTCTATTTTGATTTATCATGTCGTCAAATTCTCTCTTACAAAATTTTCTCAGTCTGTTCGTTCTATGTTTCTTCGGCTAGTATTTGCTTTATCTCTAACCAGCGATTCTCGTTCATTTTTACCTAGCATCTGAGGGGTAAGTTTGTTTTGGTTTCTGCATATTTTCCTATAATAATTTTCCTTCGTTTTTCCATGTATTATAGTCTCTCTATCCAATTGGTACCCTATCATACCACTGGGTCCCATCACTCTCTCTCTCTCTAGGTACCCCATTTTCGAAAATGATTTCTTTGGATACGTATATCGCACTCTGTGCAGCCAGGCCTGAAATAGGGGTATCTGCAATATCTAGGAACGGCTAAGGGCATTAACTTGTATTTTTTCAGGGCCAAAAACGCTACTACTACTACTGCAGCTGCAACTACAACTACTTGCGATTGTGACTTCTCGTGACTGAGACAGTTTGCGAATGTGACTAAATGTGACGGCGACTACTTCTAATTGCGACTACTTCAAGGAAATTTTGCGGGGGATGTTGAGCAAAATCTGAACACACTATCTGCATGTTAGTTATCAAAGGGAAAGGATGCATCTGTAATGTCTCAGTGACGGCTAAGGGTATTAAGATGAATGTCTCGGAACACGCTCAGGTGCATGCTCCGAAGTGATCGGAGGGCAGCCAGTCCCTGCCTTTTTGTATTTAGATGCGCGTTCCCCAGCATATATCACAATTATGAAAACAGTTTGAAATAGCCAAAATTTCTATTAACTATGTCTCCAGAGATGCCAAACCTCCACAGTCCTGGGACAAGCACTTCAAATTATGCAATTTGTACATTGTTTGAGGATGGGATTCACAATCGGGAAAGGGGAGATAATTGATTCTGAGTTAGTCTGAATAAGCTATGGGCGTTAAGATGAAACTTCAGGAAATGTTGGGGGTATGCTGAACTAAATCAAAATGTACTCTGTGCATCAAGGCTAGCAGTAAAGGGAATCTGCAATATTATAGGAACAACTAAGTATATTAACCTTGAAACTTTTAGGGGCACTATTACTATAACTAGTGTGACTGTAACTGCAGCGATGACTATTTGAAACTGCAATTACGACTACTTGCAATTATTTATAAGTTTACATACTTAATAAGTTTGTTAATCTAAACCTTTCAGAGTTATTACTACTACTTCTACGACTACTACTGTGGCTGCAAATGCGACTGGTTGCGACTTTGACTACTTGCTACTTAGACTATGACTACTCGTAAGTCTTACTTTGAAAGTAAAGAGTGGCAACAAAACTTACACGAACAGAAACTATTCCGTATATTAGGATGGCTCTTTTCTTTTGTACCCCTTGCTCTTTTTGCTAAACTTTCACTTTTTATTCCCTTAAAGCTTTAAGAAAGAGTGTTTAAATACAAGGGAATTTGGAATGGGGAACAGAAAAAACTTGTCGATTTACATCTGCTTTAAATAAAAAAAAATTTCAGTTTCAAACGTTTAAAAAGACAATCGGCAAATAAAACCCTAGCAATTGGGTATAGGTTGCCCAATGAACTTCAAGTTACAAGATACTTTAAGCTACGCTAAAACTTCAATGAACTCGAAGCTTTAATTGCTCAAATTTTATGTTCTTGTCTGGAAATATGGTGCACTGATGTGCATTTCAAAGATTTTGCACCAGTTAAAAAAGTTTAACGTTCTTATTGCTTGTGGATTAACACGGTATAGTCTGAGCAGTAATTATTGTCGTGAAGTACAAACTTAACTGGGTTTTAGGGGGTTTAAAGGGGTCGAGGTAGAGACTTCACATTCAAATTTAAAACTACAAAATCAAGCTTACCCGAGGTTCTACTTTTAAACTTAAACTGCTTTTCCACCGTGGTTAATACAGCAACAAAATAGGTAAAAAACATTGACTGTAACGTCCCAACAATGCTATAAACTAAGATGTAAGTCTTTTTGTTAGCAAATTTTTGCAACCACACTTTCCATGGAATGGGCCTATACCACATGTTGTCTCATCGTTAGAATCATCATCAAAACCGACCTCATTCACTTGTAAAAACTTCACATCTTCAAAAGTATTTGAAGTCTTATTTTTAGGTTTCATGATCAAGGTTAGAAACTAACTAAGCTTACTGATGTTTGCTCTATCGAATATTTGATTATCAATAAGTAAATGTTTTTGTTTGATAAAACTCACTGACATTACTGTTAAGATAGTGAATTATAACAGGTTTAAAAGTTACTGATCATAATCGATAGATTCTACAAAATCTTATCACCTCAATACCTACATGATGTCATAACTGTTCGATTGTAACTGAACCCCCGTGTAACTGAACCCCAAGCAACTGAACCCGCGTATAACCGAACCCCCCGTGCAACTGAACCCCCGTATAACCAAACCCCTGTGGAACTGAACCCTCGTGCAACTGAACCCCGTGCAACCGAACCCTCGTGCAACTGAACCCTCTTGCAACTGAACCCCCTTTAGCTGAACCCTCGTGCAACTCAACCCCCATGCAACTCAACCCCATTTAACTAACCCCTCGTGTAACTGAATCTCTATGTAACTGAACCCCCATGTAACTGAACCCCATGTAACTGAACCCCGTGCAACTGAACCCCGTATAACCGAACGCTCGTGCAACTGAGCCCCCGTGCAACTGAACCCCCGTGCAACTGAACCTTTGTGCTACTGAACCCTCATGCAACTGAACCCCCTTTAACTGAACCCTCGTGCAACTCAACCCCCGTGCAACTCAACCCCATTTAAATAACCCCCGTGTAACTGAACCCCCATGTAACTGTAACTGTTTGTTGCCATGTAACCATGTAACTGTGTGTTAACAGAACACGATTGATGAGCGAATAGTTATGAAAGAGAGAGGTAATACCGAACTTTCAGCTACCATTCTTGGGAGACATCTGACAGTTTATAAGTGACCATGGAATTCCTGTGTTGTTTTAAAGTCACTTTTCTGTGAATAGGCAGCGTGGTGGCAGAGTTCACCTGGCGACGATAAAGCACATCAGTCCAGTTTTTTGTCAGGAAAAAATTACTCAGTGATAATTTATTGCTCCCGCTAGCATTATGCGCTTCTAGGTCCGGGCCTAGGAACCTAGTGGTAAACCCAGGCCTGAGCGTGCACGTATTTCTTTTGGTGAATTGACTTTCCCTTTAGCACTCTCTGAAAGTTCCAACTTAATACACAAATCCCTTTTTGAGATATGCCATTTTGAAAATCTTCATGCACATATTGTCTTTTGATTTAGTTCAAGTTCCACCTCAAATACCTCATTCTGTCAAATTTTCAACTTGATATGCGTAGCCTTAATAGTACTAGTTTAATAGTAGCAGAGGTCGTAGTATTAGCAGTAGAAGTAATAATAGTGTTGAATTAGTAGTAGTAGTAGCAGTATTAATAGCAGTAGTAGCAGGTAGATGCCCCAGAAGTTTCATCTTGATACGCTAAGCTGTTCCAAAAAAATTGCTGATACACCTGTATCAGCAATCTGTATGTTATTGCAAGTTACGAATTGTTAAAATTTAAGGTTTTTATAGAAGGGATGATCGTAAAAACTTGAAGGAGGCTCATTCAATTGGAAATTGAAAGTTCAAGTTCAATTCGAAGAATCAAAGGTAATCACAGGACAATCAGCCTTTGCCTCTTAACCGACACCCCCCCCCATATACATCCGATCAAAAAAAAAATAAACATTTTGTTCAAAATAGTCTGAAGATCAAATAACCATGCCCCTTGGGGTTAACAACCCCACCAGCAGTATCTGGGGCAAGGGCTGTAAGTCAAGCTAGTTGCTCATTGCTAACACATAAGGTTTTTGTAAAAAAAAAAATGTATGAACTTGGGAGGGGGGTTCATTTGATTGGAAATCCAAATTTCCAGTGCACTTTTTCAGAGTTAAAATTGATCGGAGGGCTTCCACCCCACCCTATTTTTCCCCCAAATACATCCGATCTAAATTTTGGGACGGCCATTTTATTTAAAACAGTTTAAAGGTTAAATAATTATGGTTCATAACCCTATCGTGTTTTACCCAATTTACGTACGGTGGTTGAGTTGTGCGAGGGTTCAGTAGCACGAGGGTTCAGTTGCACGGTGGTTCGGTTATACGGAGGTTCAGTTGCACGGGTTTCAGTTACATGGGGTTTCAGTTAAATGGGGGTCAGTTAAACGGGGGTTTAGTTAAATGGAGTTGAGTTGCACGGGGGTGGAGTTGCACGAGAGTTCAGTTAAAGGGGGTTCAGTTGCATGAGGGTTCAGTAGCACGAGGGTTCAGTTGCACTGGGGTTCAGTTGCACGGGGGTTCAGTTGCACGGGAGTTTGGTTATACGGGGGTTCAGTTGCACGGTGGTTCGGTTATACGGGGGTTCAGTTACACGGTGGTTCAGTTACACGGGGGTTCAGTTACACGGGGGTTCAGTTATAGGGGTTCAGTTTGCTTGGGGTTCAGTTACACGGGGGTTCAGTTACACGGGGGTTCAGTTACACGCACGCTGTCATAGGAAAAAGGGATCTTGAAACAAACTGAGACAGTTCACTTTTTACTGAACCCGCCATGTCTTGGTTTATAATAATATAGGTCATTTTAGGCCAAATCTCTCCCTAACAGACGCGTCGTCTGATTGACGCTGGTTCAAATTTCGCGTCATTCAATTGACGTCAAATTTTGCGTATAATCTCAATTCTTGTAATAACACGTTTTTATGCAAATGAAGAAAAGAAAAAAAAAACAGAAGAATCCAGAACATAATTTGCACTTTACTGAAAAAAAACTTTATTTCGAGCTGAATGTTTTTAATAACGAGAAATGAATGTGCATTGAATTTTAATATACATATACTGATATTTACTCCTTAATTTCTTTATAATTTTGTATTAATTGAAGTAAAAAAGTGAAAACATTCAAAACATATTTTTTTTTTCAGTAAAGTACAAATTATTTTCTGGTCTTCAGAAGGCACGGGGGGCATAACGAGAAATGAATGTGCATTGAATTTTAATATACATATACTGATATTTACTCCTTAATTTCTTTATAATTTTGTATTAATTGAAGTAAAAAAAGTGATAACATTCAAAACATATTTTTTTTTTTTTCAGTAAAGTACAAATTATTTTCTGGTCTTCAGAAGGCACGGGGGGCGTCAGCCCTACTCATTATTTTTCTTTGAAAAACTCATCTTGTGGAAAAAGTTGTGTAAATTAATTTCTGTTCGGTTTTTATTGAAATAGTCTGTTTCACTGGAGAAGAAAAGAATATTTTAAATCTTCTTGTTTTCAAACAAATCGTGGTAACGAACTTTAAAGTAAGCGACATGGCTCAATAGTATCAGAAACTCTAAAAAAAATAGAATTTTAATGCCAAAAGATCTAAAGAATTGGCTTATTATGCTGTAAATATATAAGATTCCTTGAGAAAATTTGCCTGATTTTCAAAAAAGAGGGAAACGACCCTTAAAAGTAAAAAACATCTTGATAAAAATCACACCATCAGATTCAACGTATCAGAGAAGACTACTGTAGAGGCATCAAGCTCATATTTGCAATTAAATAAAAAAAGTTTTTTAACTGAAAGTAAGGAGCGACATTAAAACTTAAAACCATGGCCGTATCCAGGGGGGAGGGGTAGGGGGTTTGAACCCCCCCCCCCCCCCCCCCGAAATGTCCGAGATAATTGCTTTTTTTTTCAACACTTTGACCTCTTTATGAAACTCGCATATTTTAAGCTTACAAAATCACAAACTACTACTACTACTAACAACTCACCGCAGCACCTAGCCGCCTGAGGCCAACACAGCTACGCACGCTCATCCTCCATCCTAATCTATTCGAAGCCTCCCTTTTTATGCCCGCCCATGAAGTTCCCATTTCCTTTAAATCTTTCTTTATGACGTCCTCCCACCCCAGACGAGGACAACCTGCTTTCTGTTTAGCCCCTAGACGGTTGGCCGAAAAGAACAATCTTCGGCAATCTGTCATCCTTCATCCGCACAACGTGCCCTAGTCACCTCAACCTTTCTTTCATTATAGCCCTAGAGAGTGGTATTGAACCAATTTTTTCGTATAGCCTATTGTTTGAAATACGGTCAGTCAGCCGGGTACCCAGAACAATCCTTAAGCAATTTCTCTGGAAAAACATCTAGCAAATCTTCATCCGCTCTTCGGAGCGCCCATGCTTCAGAGCCATATTTGACCACTGTCATCACTGTAGCTTCTAATATTCTAATCTTAGTTTGCAGACTTATCTTCCTATTCTTCCAAACTTTTTTTAACTGTGAAAAAACACTCTGAGCCTTGGCTATTCTACTTTTGACATCTTCACAGCTCCAACCATCTTTACTAATAATACTACCAAGGTAAGTGAAGCTGTCCACCTGATCAGTCTTTTCATTACCCAACTTCACCCTTTCATCTTCACTTATTCCTAAGTGACTTAGTCTTTTTAACATTAATTTTCAAACCTATTCTAGCACCCTGAACTCGCAAAACCTCTAAAACTTCATTCATTTTGTTCACACTTTCATCTAGGATGCTTAAATCATCAGTATAATCTAAGTCCAGGAGACGTTTTCCTCCCCATTTGATTCCGTGGTCTCCCATTGCCTTTCCTGTGCTCCTTAAGACAAAGTCCATCAAAAAAATCCATATAAAGGGGGATAGAACACACAACCCTGCTTAACTCCTGATTTAATACAAAACCAGCTGCTAACCTCATTTCCTACCGTAACCGCAGCAGTGTTATTCTCGTACATAGCACTAATCACTTTAATGTATTTGTCTGGTATACCATTAAAGGATAAAACCTTTACTAAAGCTCTTTTATCAACAGAATCGAACGCTTGCTCATAATTTATAAAACTGAGGACCAACGGTGTTTGAAAACTCAGGCACTTCTCAATTATTAGCCTAAGAGTGAAAATTGGTCGACACATTCTCTACCTTTTCTAAAACCGCACTGTTCTTCTCTTAAAACTTTGTCTACGGCATCTCTCAATCTAAAAAGTATCATATTACTAAGTAATTTACTACCTACAGAGACCAGACTAATCCCTCGATAATAACCACACTCACTTTAATCACCTTTCTTATACAGTGGCTTAATTAAGGTTTTCCTAAAATCGTTAAGTACTGCCCCTTTTTCAAAAATCATATTCATAATCTTCAGTAACTTATTTCTAACCTCAGAGCCACCATATTTAAGAAACACATTTACCACCCTATCAGCACCTGGAGCCTTATTATTTTTTTAGTCCTTTTAGTACTGTCGCTAATTCCTCCTCACAAGACAAATCTTCCTTCACATCCAAGGTATCACAAACTTTTTCATTTTCTTCTATATCTCTTCCTTCAACTCTATCTCGGTTAAGCAAATTCTCAAATGTTCGGCCCATCTCTCTTTAGTTTTTTCCTTATCGCTAATTGCGGCCCCCATTCCTATCTTTAACTGGGCCAGGTCCGCATTTACTACTCCCTCTCAATTTGTTAACATGCCAGTACAATATTTTACTATTATGCCGTCTAGCTGCATCTTCCAGATCCTCGGCAATTGTATTTATGGCCTCTACTTCACACCTCCTTAGTTCATATTTTAATGCTTTCTCCACTTTCTTTACATTCCTTTTGTTTTCATAGTATCTATCACTAAGGTAATTCTTGTACAAGTCCTTTCTCCTTTCTATCAAACATAAAACTTCTTCACTAATATTCTTAGCTGCATTTCTAGCTTTCTTCCCTAAGACACCTTCAGCAACTTCACAAATTATTTTCCTAAAATCATTCCAACCATCTTCCGCGTTATCAAATTTTAAACTCTCATGTTTAGTATTCAACTGTTCCTGGAAAGTTTCTCTCAAATTCTTATCCTGGAGTCTACCAAAATCATAATTTCTCGGGAGATAGTTACCCTTCCGATATTTCAGCTTTAAATTAACCCTTGACACTACTAGATGGTGATCTTTACTCTTAATATCAATAACGGCACTCCTATACACCCTAGTATCTTGTATTGATCCTGTCAGTATTCGGTTTACAATAACATAATCAATATGGTTTGCTGTCTTACCATCACGTGAATACCATGTTAACTTATGAGCCACTTTATGACCAAACTCCGTATTGGTTACAACCAGATTGTTATTCCTACAAAATTGCAAAATTCTGTATCCATTACTGTTTTCTTTTCCTACGCCAAATTTACCTAGGCTAGGGTACCATCTATCCCTATTTCTACCAACCTGGGCGTTAAAATCTCCCAGTAAAAACATCATATTTCTACCTTGGACCCTGTCTATTTGCTCCTGTAACTGTAAGTAAAATTTATCTGAGTCACTAGTATCTCCGTCAGTCAGTTCTACAGGGGCATATACTACTATAACTGATACTCTGAACTCTTTAGTCATAAAATGAGCAACTAGTATTCTATTATTAATACCTTCCCAGCCTAAACAAGACTTAGCAGCTTCCTTATTCATCATAATCCCTACTCCCTGTCTATGTACCCCATCCTTCCTGCCTGAGTAAACAAATTCTATATCACCTAATTTCATACTTCCTACCTCTGAGAACTTCAGAGTTATCAGTGGGGCCTTTCCCAGGCCACTCAGCGCGTCCCCAGGTGGCGGATAGGGGAACGTCCTGTAGATATGCAGGGCACCTCCCGGTAGGGAGGCGCGGACCAAGGGAGGACCCGGTCTCTGGGGGGGTCTTGAAATATAGCTGGAGCACCCACGTCTGGGGGCCATAAGTTCAGGCGGAGGAGGTGGAAGGACCTTCTGATGTGCACTGGGCAGGGCCCATCGGCGTATGGATACGTCCCGCCAGTCACAAACCTTCTCCCAGCAATGGGAAAATTGCAGGTGATGCAGGACGCCAGAAGGGCGCATTATCGGTAGTAGATATAGCCGGCCCCTGCTAGGGATGGAGAGGAGTGGCTTACCGCCGTCCTGAAATTAGCCAAGAAAAACCTCTTCTCCTATAAAATATGAAGTACAAAACGATCAAGAACGAGAACCAATACTACCGCGTCCGGGGCAACCGACGAAGTTACCGCGTCCGGGGCAACCGACGAAGTTACCGCGTCCGGGGCAACCGACGAAGTTACCGCGTCCGGGACAACCGACGAACTGACGACCCAGAATCTCCCTTTAACAGTGTTGACAACTCCAAACCCGGAGGGCTATGCTTTCTCCTAAATTTATTTTATCTGTTGGAACCCTGAACGTTAGGACGCTTGCTAAACAAGGCAAAATAGATCTTGTCCTAAATGAACTAAACCGATATAAATGGGATATTGTGGGACTTTCAGAAACACATCTCCCTAGCACCAGCGAAGAAAGGATCGGCAACACTAGTCTGATAGTGTCTGGGAGAACCGATGGCGTCCATCGCCAAGGTGTTGGCTTTTTGATGTCGACTAAGGCACGAAGATCCCTGATTTCACTAACGCCTGTTTCAGAACGGTTGATTATGATACGAATGAAGGGATCCCCGATCAACATCACGATCATACAAGTCTACGCTCCTGACTGCAGCAAACCAGATGAAGAGTCTGACAATTTCTACCTTCAACTGCAAAGCTTAATTGACGCAGTTCCTAAAAAAAACCTTATTGTTGTCATTGGCGACTTCAATGCTATTGTTGGTAAACGATTCTGCTCGAAATGAAGATGTTATGGGTAAATTTGGCCTTGGACGACTTAACAAGAGGGGCGAACGCCTCATTGAATTTTGCAGCAGAGACAGTGATCTAGCCATTACCAATACTCTCTTCAAACATAGAGAACGTCGTAAGGCGACATGGACTTCGCCGGATGGAAAAAACCCGTAATCTTATTGATTACGTGCTCGTCTCTAGGCGGTGTGGAAATCATCTGTGCTAGATACTGTCAACCTCGCAGGTGGCGATTTCGACAGCGACCATTCCCTGGTCATGTCTGCACTAAAGATACGCCTGAAATCTTCCTCAAAGCTGAATAATAGACCCGCTCGTTTCAACACACATCTTCTCAAAGACCCTCAAAACTCGCCAAACCTACATCGATGAACTGTCTACTCAAATATCGGACCTTCTTTCTAATATTCCTGTAACTCTATCTAAAGAGGATATCGATAAAACTGGTCACAGACTCCTCTAAGATCATCAGCAAAGTAGCGATGTCCGCCCTAGGAACCAAAAAGGGTGATAAAAAGCCTTGGATAACAAATGAAATTATTTTATTATGTACTGAGAAACGAAAACACAATAACAGGTCAGACAGAGAGAGCAGGGACAGATATAAGCAGTTGAAGCGTGCTGTAGAAAAAGCCACCCGTAGAGCCCATCGCACCTACATTAAAGACAAATGTGAACAGTGTGAGGCTGATTTTAAGAGAGGCGATTCATACTTCATGTATAAGAGAGTTTCGTGAGCTAACAAGCAAGAAAAGCCTCAGTTCTTGTACACTGCTAGATAAAAATGGCTCTCAGATACAAAGCACAGAAGGTATCCGATCGAGATGGATGGAGCATTTCAAAGAAAAGCTTAATCCTGATATCTTTCCGAACTCCTGCTGTCCTGGACCTCTTGCCCGTTACTGTCTCAGATCCCAGCCCACCTCCTCTCCGTTCTGAGGTCGAAGATGCCATCCAAGCGCTGAAGACTAACAAGGCCCCTGGCCCGGACGGGATACAGGCAGAACTGCTGAAAGTCCGGTGTGAACCACTTATAGATCTTTTCCACAAGATTGTATCCGGTGCCTGGCAAAAGAGTCATTTCCCAACTTCTTGGTGCGAAGCCACAATTGTTCCACTACACAAGAAGGGGTCAAAGGCAATATGTGATAATTACCGTCCTATTAGCCTAACAAGTCAAACTGCCAAGATCTTCACCCGAATTATACTCCAACGGATCAGAGCCGTGTCATCCTTAGTCATCCAAGAATACCAAGCCGGTTTTCGCCCTGGGAGATCGACCGTTGATCAAATTTTCACTGTTCGCCAAATTTTAGAGAAATATCTGGAATTCGGTCGCGGGCCTGTATCAGCTCTTCATCGACTTTAGGCAAGCATTTGACCTTATTTGGAGAAATGGCCTATGGCATATCCTTCTCCATTACGGAATCCCACGAAACCTAGTAGATCTTATCAAGGATATGTACTCAAAATTTGGGAGTCGTGTGATGACTAGTGAAGGTCTCACTGACAGTTTCCAGACTTCCGCAGGTGTCCTTCAAGGATGCCTTTTGTCTCCAGAGCTGTTCAACCTTTTCCTCACAGCAGTCTTATCCCTGGTGGAGACAACTTGTGGCGCACATATAGGGGGTGTTCAGATAGATAAGCTAGCCTACGCCGACGATATCAACGAAATGGCTGAAACACCCGAGGATCTACAAGCCGTTCTTAACGACGTCTTCGAAGCCACTAGTTCTTTTGGAATGATCATAAATGTATCAAAAACAAAGGCTATGTGCTGCTCACGAAAGCCACAGGATACAGTTAAGCCAGACCTGAAAATTAATGGAGAGAGTATCCAGTGGGTTGACGAGTTCCCTTACCTCGGTAGTCTGATCACCAGCGACAACAGTCCATCAAAAGACATCAAAAGACGTCTCGCCCTCGCGAGTTCCAGTTTCAAGGCCCTTATGCCCATATGGCGAAGCAAGGATTTGTCTCTGCGGCTTAAGACACGACTTTTTGATACCCTGATCATCCCCATCGCAATCTACTCATGTGAAACATGGACACTGAAGGTAAATGACAACCGTCGACTTGCAGCATTTGAAACTAAGTGCCTCCGCCGCATCGGCGGGATCACTTACCTTGATAGAATCTCAAATTTCGAACTTCTCGAGCGCCTTAAAGTACAACAAACAATTCTCATGAAGATCCAGCTCCAGCAACTTCGATGGCTCGGTCACGTACAACGGATGAGTCGGTCCCGTCTCCCAAAAATCACCTTCGAAGGCCAAATTCACGGTTCTCGTCCTCGTGGTCGTCCCCGAAAAAGGTGGAAGGAAAACTTTGCACCTCACCGCCTCTCGGACCTTCTTCGCCTAGCAAAAGACCGTGAAGCATACAGAAGGCACATCCACGCCGTTACGAAGAAAAAGAGGCCCCAAGACGACCTTCAAGGACGGATGGGACTTAAGTCAAGTAAGTCAAGATCCCTGGGATATGAGTTTCTAAAACTCCTAATAAATCCAGTTCGAATCGTCTGAATTCTTCAGTCAAAATGTCGATACGATAGTCATCTTTTAACGTTTATTTTTTTTATTTTTTTTGATTTTTCTTAACATTCCAAGTTCCAATTTTCATGTTCTTTAAATGATTGAAATTATTTTCGCCTCAGGAAAAACAATGATCCCGGATACCAGTGCAGGACGGGGATCACATATCTTCTCAAGTTTACAACCGAATTGCTTAAGCCGGCTTGGAACCGGACAGCAAGAAGTCCCTGGGACCTCCATGAATGGGGGCTTTGTGCAATGTTGGGCCCATCTTGGTCACAACGTGGTTTTCAGCATTTGGCGATGCTCTTCTATCAACAAGAGTGGAAATCCTGCCCAGACAATCTCAAGCCTATTACCTCCGACTCATTATATATTCATGCCTACAAACATTGTGCTACTATGGGGAGGCAGCCCATAATAGATAAATTAGCTAGGAAGGGGTTTTTCAGCCCGAAAACGCTCGTCAAAACATACCAAGCCCAGAAGAATTAACGATTAGTCAGAATCCCGTGCGAATGCTGTGTCGTTTACTAGGCTATAATTTCCTTGAGGGGCGCCACTCCTCAAGTAGGAATAGAGTTGACCGCAAGATCCCCAGTCTTGCAGGTATCCCGAAAGGGTCGAAGCAGCCCTTTGCAGAGGCTGTTGTCCATAGACCTGGATCTTACGCCCTGCCGCAGTTGTCCTCATATAGAGGATCCTCCCGCGATGGTGTTCTGCATCACCATGCAATTTAACCCATTACTGGGAGAAGGTTTATAACTCCAAGGACTAAGTGGACAAACCAGTGGGCCCTTTTGAGTGTACATTTGAGGGGCCTTCTTCCTTCTCCGCCTGTATTTATGACCCCGGGCGAGGGTGCCCCAGTTTCTATTATGGACCCCCAGGGACAAGGTCCTCCCTTGGTCCGTGCCTCCTGTGGCGGTACCCTACATATCTGTAACCCACGCGTGCATAGCACATTGGATCACACAAAGTCACAAATAATCACAAAGTCACTATAATTACCGGCTTAGTTTCAACTAGTTGCCGTTGAGTGAGCAATATAGTCATTTATTAGGATTAGGTATCTTCTTCTTCAGCTCAGCCTTCTCTTAGCTGGTGCAATCCAATCCCGGGTCAGTTTGTATCTAACACTGAAACAATGAGGAAGTGACAAGCGGATAACAATTTATTTCTATACTTTCAAGGGAAAAGACCCGCAATAGAAAGCGTGGATACCCGGCAACCACAGCCAGAATGCGATTCTAAGAACAGGTACGTTAGGGTAAAAGACCAGTATCCGATTGAGCAAATTATGTAAAACTAAAACCCTCACATCTTGTTACCAAAGAGGAATTGAGAAGAATTGTATATATCAATGAATAGCTAAGAATCTAAGCTAAGCATCAATATACTAAAATTATTCTAGATTAAACGCTTGACATTATAAGTTTATTGACTTACCTCTAAGAACCTCTTTTCGGAAATACAAATTATCCTATTTTGATGTACATATCCTTTCAGTGTTTCAGGTTTTTTACATATTACAGAAAGCTGAAAGTCTACTGATTCTAAAAGTATAACTTTATTTCTTGATATTTATTTTATAAATCACAAATATTAAACAGAATTTTTCCTTTTCAATTGCTTGTCAAAGCTGAGACCACATTTTGAATTTTATGACGATAAATTGCTCCCACTGGGATGAACCAAGAGGGTGGTTGGGTGTGTCCATCCCTGAGTGGGTGGTTGGCTGAGTCCGCCCTAAAGACGAATTAGAATTGTCTTTGTCTGTTCTGTATCTGTAACTGTAATTAGGCTAGTACTGGAGACTGGGATAGGAATATGACAAGAGTTAAGAAGACTAGTATTAATAGAGAACAGTTGGACACAAATTACTGTTGGTGCAAATTCTTTAAACTAATTTCTTGCAGTTTTAGTTTTTTGCTTTTTAAATGCAAGAGTGACACTAAATCAAGAAAATTGCCTTGTTATTCATGATATTTGGCTTTCTTTATTGATAGATGTGACACGGGCATAAAAATAAAATTCCAGCTCCGTCTTTATAATACCTACCTCACGAAAGGCAACAGAAGTAGGCCTATTGTTTGAGGAATAAAAGCCAGTATATATGTTTCCAGGGCTCCTTGCTGTATAGGTTTATATCTTTTTAAAGCAGTTATTATACAAAGCATTAGCGTACGAAAGAAATACTTACTTACTTAAGTCCCATCCATCCTCATGGGACGTCTTGGGGCCACTCCTTCCAAAGAAATCCGATGAACTAGGGCTCGATATGCTGTTCTGTCAAATGCGGTTCGGCATAGTTAGGCAGAAAACATTAAGTCTTTTAGGTTTTGTAAAGTTTCAAAATCCTACCCAATCTAATAATAAAGAATTGCCTGAAATCAGACTAAAAAGTAGGCTATATGGAATTTTCTTTTCTTATTTTTTTTCTGTGGTACCGTGATGCCAAAAAAAAGAATACAAGAATACAAAGAATACAAAGTTAATATGTGAAAAGACTCATTTTATATTTTTGCTAATATTTTATTAATTAGTTTTTGTTATGTTTATGTTATTAATTATTTGTTTTTTTAATGCAGTTTACATAGCATTAAAAAATACAACTTCGTGGTGTCTTTGATTTTGTTATATTTTGCTAATTATTTCTTCGTTCTTAGTTTTTAGTTTTATTTTATAGTATGTCGTGTTGCACATAGCATTTGTACTGTTTTTATCGTGCCATGTGCTTTTTTAATACGTTTTAAATAGGTCTTAATTGCTTTAAAATACAATTATTACTCTAAAATTTATAGGGTAAGTTATAATGAATTAACCAAGTTTCAACTTGATATCGCATCTACTGCAAAAGCTGGGTAAGTAGTGCGCATTTCTTCTGTACATTTATGAGCTAAAAATAATGCTTCGTAGGAATTTCTTAGGAAAAATTTTGTTACAAAGGAATATTGTGAGTAATTTCTTCGTTTCATTTATAAGCTAAAAGTCAAGCTTCGCCAGAACATCCACTAGGTCTATTTACAAAATAGGACCACCCCATCAATTTTGTCTGAAATTGATAAGGTTCATTGGGCCCAGCTTCATTGTCTCAAAAAATTAAAATTAAAGAGAAAAGATATCCCAGCTGTTCAATATCATTTTTTTGTATTTTTATTAAGATTAGTGTTAATATTTATTCAATAGAGATAGTTGAAACTGAAGAAGAATCGAACTAATAGACGAAAATACTTTCAAGCAGTTGAAAAATCAAAAAGAAGTTTTCACCGAAGAAGAACGAGAAGACAGTATATAAGGTTCAGTCAACAAGTACTTCTTATAAATCAAATCAATTAAGGAACTTGTAAAAGGCAAAGAGTAATACTAATAACAAATAAGGATAAAACAAAAACTGTGATTTAAAATTCAGCTGTATGGTCTTGAAGCATCAACGAAATCGACCTTTTTTAAGGATACTTTGTTGACGCAACATGTCGTGGTCACATCTTAGACTTGTTGTTTGTAGCGAGGGGCTCATAACTGACCGTCGCAGGTGTCCCTTCCTTCGTGCCTCCGGCTGTGCCTCCGTGCCTCCGGCACACCTAAAACAGCGTGTTCCTGGAAGTGAAGGAACACAGTTTTATCTTTGGCTTAAGGAAAGCGTACGGCGCGATTTTTACGACGGCAAACTTTCTCCTCTTGAGAGATTATCTTTACTTGGTGGTGATGTTTACTGCGTTCGACATTGGAGATCCTGGGTCCTAAAAAGTGGACATTATGCTTTGAACGAGTTTTTTATTACCACAAACCTTTACCATTGCCTAGAGATAAATATGCATTCCCTAGTGCTTCTCATTCGTCGATTCAAACGGCTTGGGCTCGACCGTCTTTTCAAACTCTCCAACATGAATAGCCAACCATGTGAAGATTTTTTAGGAAGATGCGGTCTCAAACCAGCGCTTACGTTTCTGTAATAAACTTTTTGTTCCTCCAGCTTCTACATCGAATTCGTCGATATGAAAGCATAATGGATTTTGAAGCTCAATATTCTAATGAACAGTTGTCCTTGCCCAAGGCCAAGCAAGTTAGATCCATTGGTGTTGTGTCTATCAGTTCCGATTTTTCTTTGCCCGGGGACGATGAAATCAAGCTCGAGCTAGGGCAAGCTCATATTGAAAGCCAGCGAATGATGAAAGCATTGATACCCGACGACGGACTTTCTGCTTTCGGTAACCAAGTACCGAATGTTCGTCTTTCTGTACCTCACGACAGTGACTCAGACGATGACTCAGAGGAAAATACTCTGTCCGATAAACAGGAAAAGGCTTCCGCGACTGACACTGAATCGGGCTCGGAAAGTGACGGTATCTTTGAAGATTTGCCAGTGATTGCTCACTTTTTGAAACACCAAGTTGAGAAAAATTGGTTAGTGAGCCTGTGACGAACATGAAGAATTTTAGGTTTTGTCTTGTCAAGACTTCTGACGGCTCCATAACACCAATAAAAAATACACGCTGTTGTGGCTTCTGAGGAAAGCTCTGAGAAGCTGAGTAGTGACCGATTAAAACGGGTGATGGTCCAGGGCCGACGAGTAGGACTACGTGAGTCGCCACAAACCAATGCAGAGGTAGGTTTGAAATCGGAATTGTGTAAAGGTGAATGGTGCGTTTACAGACCGGTTGGCAGGGGAAAGAGAGTATTAGTTGGGCGGGTCATACAGTTTGGCTACTTGTCTGGGCGTAGATGCCACTCTGTTTGACACGCAGAATATGGCGATGCCGTTCCCTGACGACATAGGAATTCTGTGCCAGTGGTTCCGGCTGAAGGCTGATCTCACATTAACTGCTGCATTGGTAAACTAGGGTTACTGTGACTCCAGCCTGTATATCATGCATTAAGCAGAACCCGTTTCTATGGAAATCGGCACCGACATTGTCTTTGGCTTTGACTCAGACGTCTTCACAAAGCTGAATTCATTTATCCAGAAGAAAGGGTTCCCCTTTTTTGATGTCTCGTCAGCATCGCAATCATTACATTAAAAATGACACCTAAACCCAAAACTGACCTCAAGACCATAAACACCACCATCGCCATGTTCTGTGTGTCAACAGAAGGAATTTTGTTTAACATTTTTCAGAGGTAGTTGTTATTTTATTTTCCCTCCCCTCCTCCTCTCAACTCAGTGACATTTTTAATACAAAAACATATAAATCTTACAACTTTATACATTATCATATCACGTAAACTTCAAAAAAAAAAAAAAATATTATATACCAGTCAATGTATTAGTGGACATGAAGGCACACTACCATTTAAATTTTTCTTGCCAAATATCTATTGCTTCCCCAGTTCCAGGGTGGTCCTTCCCCCTCTAGGAGACGATTTTCTGGTGGCATTTTTACTTCAATTTCTTAAAATTCATATCGTTCAATTTTCACTAATACGAATTTGAATTTTAAAGGTGGTCTTCCAAAAGGCTTACTCTTACAACTTTAAAATTTTTTAACACAAAAAAAAACCATTTGCTCTCCCGTAGACTGGGCGTCCTCCGTCCACAAGAAACCCATTCTTGCGGTGGCACTTTTTTTCCTTCTTTTTTCTTTTTTTTTTCAGCCCTTTTTTACGACCAACCTTAATCAACAAAAAACCAAAATACAACTAGCCCATCACAAAAAACAAAAATAACCTTAATACCGACGTGCATGAGGGCACAGAACTGAACAGAATCTTGAACCATGTCTCCTACGGACGAGGAGGCCACCCAGGGCGGGGCTGGTCCTTTCAGCTCAAGTGCCTGTGCCCCTCGTCCCCCATTCGCTTAAGTTCTTGATATAATTTTATAAGTCTCGAATGCATCCGAGATCTAGGGCAGCGGAAGCGATGAATACAATCGGAAAACTTGTTATGCTCAGCAGAAGACTTAGTAGTAGAAGACTTAGTGATTATACTTGCGCTAACCGAGCTTAGTTTGATTTACTGAAGCTCATTTGTCCAGTTTCTTAGGGTTGTCATTTGAGCTGTGATTATCGAGATGATTACTGAAACGTACCAATAAATATCTGAGAAACTAGTTATTTTTTTTTTTAGTTGGTTGCTTTACTTAGCACTTTTTACTAATAACTCGGTAGTAACAGTTTTTCTGACTGTTGCTTTACAGTTTTCTCTTCAAATACCCAAAGGCCTGGTTTAATACCAAGAAAGTTGGATTCTAGGTACATTCGGGAAAAAGGAATCTGTGTTTCTTCCGGGTTCTTTCGTGTCAAAGCAGCAGATTCCTTTTTTTTTAGTACAATTAAGAATCCGAGATCCAAGGGTGCGTCTTGGCAAAGCCACTAAACAGAAAAGCAGGTATGATAAAGGGAAAGGGACGTGTGACGACGTGATAAAAGGCAACTTTTACCGCTGGCCAGGCCATATTAGTAGTATGCATCGTATGGATTTGCTTGAAGCTATAGGGATCACCATGCTATTTGCTTGCAGCACGTTCCTTAGTACCTTGCCATACTATTTGCTTGCCTTACGTTCCTTGGCGCCATTCCAAGCAAAGTGATCAAACACGTTATATCTGGAACTAGGACGAAATTGTGTAACGCAATCAGACTGGTTTAGAGGATATGTGCTTTAGCAAGTTCGTTCATCCATCATCATCATAACATGTTTTTTTTCATGTTATATTTGGGACTATGTAGGAGATTGTGTAATGCAATCAGACTGGTTTAAAAAACAGTTTCTAAGCCAAAACTTGTGATCGTCACATTAGGTATTCAAAAGGTTCATTGCGCCTTCTGAAAAAAAAATGTCAAACAGTAATAAGCTCTAGGCTGTAGGCACCTTGTATCGTGTCTAGAATTCATTGGCATATGGTCTACTGGACATGTTTCTCAAGATGATAGTCGAATTGAGTTTATTAGCAATAACAAAGAAAATGCCAGAACAATATATTTATCAATACTCAAGGAGAGTAGGGTAATCTTTTTGTTTTCCAATAAAAATAGTTTTTAAAAATGCATTCTTTAATGGAAAAGTTTTTTTTAAATGTAGACAAGAGGGTAAAAAATTAGCATAACCAGAAGGCAGCCCTTTTGGGGAAGGATAGGGGTACTCCATCTAGAAATCAAAAATAATTTTTAGAATGTTTTTATTTAAAATGTGAAACTATGCCACTGAAAAAGGTAAAAAAAACAACAAATGAGCTTTGCAACAGATATATAAGAACTGACCCCACCCCCTTTTTTATACTAAATAAACACCAAATAAATTCTTAAACAAAATATAGCTACAATTTATTTTCCCACCAAGCCAAAACTAATTGTCGGGTATAAAGAAGTTGCTTTATACCCGTGATAAAAATGTTAGTTTCAGAGACGTCAAGTTAGTTGTACTGAGGCCTACTGAGCGCCTGAGCGTTTTATCTTGTAAACTGTTAGTGAACCGGGGATCGTTGTCTTAGGACTCCTAGGTTTAGCTTCGGAAACAACTTATACCAGTTCTAACCCCGAAGGTTTTCTCCAGGGATGACGACTTGTCAACGCAGGAGACTTCCCCAGGCAGCAACCATCATCAGATCCCAAAAAACGACATTGGGCGAGCTGTCAACAGGGCCTGTGATTTAGACGTTACTACGAAGTTGAAGTTACTTGAATCTCCGTGGCTGCCAGACAAGAGCTACTCGTTTTCATAATCAGGCAAACGTAATTTAAGCTTTCAGCGAAGCTGGATGGCCCATTTTCCGCGGCTTGTGTACTCGGATAAATTTAAGGGTGCTTTCTGCAAATATTGTGTAATCTTTGCAGCTGAATGCTCAATTAGGATATCACCAAAGGCTTGGACACTGGTCCTAAAACCATTTACATCGTGGAAACACGCAATTGAAGTTTTGCTTGTCACAGTAAATTCAATGTCCATATAGGAAGGTCTGTACATGCGGAGGGCTTTGTAGCCGTACAGAAAGGCAAGCAAGATAATATTCTCTTCAAGTTAGAGGATTCTCGAAAAGCTCAAGCAAAAGAAAATCACATGAGACTCAAACCAGTTTTAGAAACTATTGTTTTTTGCGGTCAACAGCAGCTAGCCCTTCTTGGTACGAATGATCACAGTCCTCTGCGTCCCGAAGAAAAAGAACCAGCTTTAAACGATGGAAATTTCCATGCTCTTTTGAGAAAGAGAATGCGATGTGGTGATGACGAGCTGAAAAAGCATATTAAAAAAGTGTGGGAAAAGGGATGTATCCGTCCCCGCTGTGCAAAATGAAGTTATTGGTGTTTGTGGAAAGATAGTTCTAGCTGATGTTGTTAAAAGGGTAAACGAAAGTGTGTGCTATTCGGTTTTAGCGGATGAAACATCTGACATAAGAAACACAGAGCAGCTTTCCATTTGTGTTCGGTATGTTTCAAACAGAGCTTTGCACGAAGATTTTCTTGGTTTTGTTCCCGTATCAGATTTAACCGGACAAGGTCTGGCCACCACATTATCAGAAACCTTGAAAAACCATGGTTTGGATTTGAGCAAGCTTGTAGGACAGGGATACAACGGAGCAGCTGCTATGAGTGGGCACCTGAGAGGCACTCAAGCTTCGATTAGACAGCAGTATTCAGCAATTTATGTCCACCGTGGAGCAAATATGCTCGACCTGGCGAGCGCTTCAGCTTGCTTCATTCCAGTGATGAAAACGTGTTTTTTGGACAATATCTCTGATCTGCAACTTTTTTGGCTCATCCCCCTCCCATACCCAGGTACTCAAAGACAGAATTCGACAATGCATGCCAAAAGCTAGAAAATCTACTCTCATTAACCTTTGTGAAATACGGTGGGCAGAGAGGCACGATGCCATTAACCGCCTTATGGAGCTCTATAAGCCAATTTTAGAAGCACCGGAATAGCTTCAAGAAGGAAACGTGAATACTGAGACTTCCGCAAAGGCCCATCAGTTAGCAAGCTCAATGGAGCAAGGACAGTTTTGACCAGTTTATTAGTAGCAAAAGAACTCTTTGGTCTTATTTTGCTGCTGTGTAAAGTTCTTCAAGCTGTTGACTGTGACTTGGCGCTTGCATGCGACCACGTTGAAAATGTGGTACAGACAGTTGTGGGCCTACGCGAAGACGGAGATTCTTCGTTCGACTCGTTGCATTCAAAAATTGAAGATTTTCCCAGAGATCTGAAGATAAAATTGACATTTCCAAGAGTTGGTCGTCGTCGAAACGACCACTATGACATCAGTTCGCAGAAAGAAGCGTACAGAGCTTCCATATACAATGCATTCATGAACTACTTCATGTCAGAACTCAAGGAGAAATTTACGGTGCATCGTACAATTTTGGCAACTTTAAGCGGCTTCATACCTGCGAACTAAAACAAAGAAACTTGTCTGACGCAGATATCAATGAGAATACTGATATTTACTCTGACCTTTTACCAGAGCCAGGTGGCCTAAGCCACGAACTAAAATTGTGAAAAGCGAAGTTGCAGAACGTTAACAACAAAGAAAGACCAGTCTCGGTTTTTTGCTGCACTTGATACGTTCAATGCTCATTTCTTTCCAAACATCAGCCGCCTTTTTATCATTGTAGCTACCTGGCCTGTTTCAACTGCAACACCGGAAAGCTCTTACTCTACCTTGCGACGGCTACGAAATGCAACCGGTGAAGAACGTTTGACAGGTCTAGCGTTACTGTCTTTGTACAGGGATGTTGTTATTGACACTGATAGAGTTTTATTGACATGTTCGCAACTCAAAAAACACGTCGAACTGATTTTATTCTGTTAATACATTTTGTAACTATTACGTTTCTTAACTTCTATATACAGTATTTTATGTTCCTATCTATTGCCTTCTTTTACCGTTAGACATGGATTAGGTCCGACCCGAGGAGAACCCCCGTCCCCCCCAAAAAGATTAATTTCCTGGATACGGCATTGCTTAAAACAAACAGAATTATTCTGTCTATGAAAGGGGCTGTCCCCTCCTCAACGCCTCGCTCTTTACGCTAAAGTTTTTTATTGTATTAAAAAATAGAGTTGTGAGAAAGAGTCAAACTTTAGCATAAAGAGCGAGGCGTTGAGGAGGGGATAGCCCCTTTCGTGTACGGAATAATTTCTGTTCGTTTTTTTTATAGTTTTTATGTCGCTTCTTACTTTCAGTTAAAAAAATAACTTGTTTCTTTTTATTTAATTTCTGAACGTTTTTAAATTAATGCAGGTTTTGATTTTGGGTCACCGTACATGAATAACAAAACGAAATTTGCATATTAATTTAACTTTTTTTTTGGCTAAATGGCTTTCTCGAAAGTTGTGTTAATTATTTTACGAATGTTTTTTATTAGTAATAAATATACGTAAGTTACGAATTAACTTGTGCAACAAACTTCTATATTCATATATTTATACTACGTATATTAGGAGGGTTCTCCCCCACCCTGTTCAATGCCTCGTTCTTTACGCTAAAGTTACAATTTTTTAACAATTCTTTAAGAATGACCCCTTAATCACAAACGCTGTTAATTAGAATAAATGGTACTGGTGCATTATACCTAACAAACGAAAGAAGTCAAGTTTGGTTAATGCTAAGGAAATAAAATTAAATAGGATGAATATATAATAGTTAAGAAACAAATTTGGGCTATATGTTTGCAAATTAGGGGGGGTGGGGGTAAAGCATAGCATATATTAAATACGTAACCTAACCTAGGTGCCTTCCCCCCCTAAAACCCAAAAAACAATAGTTTAAATATTGTAAATTCAATGAGAAACTACACTTTGCGATCAATTTAGATAGCAAATACTCGTTTTACGGGTCTCCATGTCTTCCTTGGACAGTATATAGCGCTGTGTTAGGTATAATGCCCCAGTACCAAATAAAGAGCTCTTATGAAAGTCTAAAAAACTTTAGCGTAAAGAGTGAGGTATTGACTAGGGGGTGAACCCAATCATATACGTAATAGTTTCTGTTCGTTTTAAGTTTTGATGTTGAAAAGTTATCAGTTGAAAAGTTTTTCAGTTCAAAACTTGTTTTTTTTTTATTTAATTTCTGATTGTTTTTTTAAATAATGCTGGGGAATCCGGCTCCCCCTTCATAGCAATTTCCCTTCCCCCATGAAAACTTCCTCCATGGAAAGATCCTCCAACATAAACCTCCGATCCACCCCCTCCCCACTACCAGAAAGAATCACCCTGAAAACGTCTGTATACTTCCCAATAACCAATACTATAGTAGGAGAAGGGGTACCAGCGCTGAGCACACATAATTTATGCATGTTTTTGTTCTGTTTGTTGATGGTTATTTGATGGTTTTGTTCTGTTTGATGGTCATTTGATGTTTTCTTCATGGTTATATTTGTTGTTTGATGGTTATTTGATGTTGTTTCTGTTCTGTTTGTTGATGGTTATATGGTTATTTCATGGTTTCTGTTCTGTTTGTTCATGGTTGTTTGATGTTGTTTCTATTCTGTTTGTTGATGGTTGATTATTTGATGTTTTTTGATGGTTTAGTTATTTGATGTTTTTTCATGGTTATTTGATGTATATTTTGATGTTGTTTCTGTTCTGTTTGTTGATGTTATATGGTTATTTCATGGTTTGTGTGCTGTTTGTTGATGGTTGTTTGATGTTGTTTCTGGTCTGTTTGTTGATGGTTGATGATTTGATGTTTTTTGATGGTTATTTGATGTTTTTTTCATGGTTATTTGATGTTATTTCTGTTCTGTTTGTTGATGGTTGATGATTTGATGTTTTTTTCATGTTCTGTTCTGTTTGATGGTTATTTGATGTTGTTTTTTCATGGTTATATGATGGTTTCTGTTCTGTTTGTTGATGGTTGTTTGATGATTATGAGTGTTGGTCAATCTGTTCTGTTTGATGTTTTTTCATGGTTTAATGGTTATTTGATGGTTTTGTTCTGTTTGACGATTATTTGATGTTTTTTTTCATGGTTATTTGATGTTGTTTCTGTTCTGTTTGTTGATGGTTGTTTGATGATTATGAGTGTTGGTCAATTTAATTGTTGTTTTCATGGATGTAGACATAAGTCCAACAACAACTGCTGGATATTTCTTGGATGTAGACATAAGTCCAACAAAAGCTTGGATGTAGACATAAGTTCAACAACAATTGCTGGATAATCGGTTCTAAGGGGACAGGATTTCTGGGAATGATTTGAATAATCTGACGAGGAATTCTAATGTATCATGAGGGAATTGAGAAACAATATGGCTTCTCTGGTCTTCATGTCTGAGAGATAAATTAATATTCTATTTTTAAATATGGCTTCTCTTTTCTTTAGGTCTGAGAGATAAATATTAATATTCTATCGAAGCCATAATAGTGTAACTAGGAACACCTAAGAATTTTTCACAAATTCAAACGAGATCAAGATAAGATTTATTGCTAAAAAAATGGCTATCAAAAGCCCAAAAGGGCCGAATTGGCACTTTAGCGTCAAATACAGCGAAAAAAGAACAACAAGAACAAACAATAAAACAACAACAGAAAATTATAAAAGGGTCAATGTCAAATACGTAAAAACGTTAAAAACAAAGTACAAAGTAAACTCATAAAATTAGAAGGCCAATGTCAAGTCAGCAAAAATGCCCCCAAAAAAACTCGTAAATTAACAAGGGGATAAAGTAAAATTAAAACAAAAACATAAGTTAGCTGGTGACTAACAACATAAATATAAAACCTCCAAATTTGCAAAATGGGCATTAAAATTAATAACTATGGGGTAAATAGTGAGTGAGGGGGGGGGGGAGGCACCGGAGATTCAGTGGTTGAAAATGTCAACTATGTAAGGGATAAAAGTTCTTCTATATCTTTCAGTGCAAACTCTTATTGGGGCGAGAAGGGGGATTTTTGTTGACAAAGAACGTGGGAGGCGGGGTCGAAGGGTGTGAATATTCACCAGGGAAAAAGGGGAGTTGTTAGAGGTTATGAAGGGCATTGTTAGCAAAACGCAAGGTAATTTTCGCTCTCCTTTCCTTAAGGGTGACAAGATTAGCTCTCCTAAGAAGGGAAATATAAGGTACTTTACCCTAATTGAAGATAATTCTTAGGCACCTTTTTTGTACTGCCTCTATTCTGTCCGACAATTCAATGGAAATGCCAGGATGCCAAACAGGACAGGCGTACTCAAGGGTTGGGCGTACAAATGACAGGAAAATCCTCAAACAGTACGATTTAGGGCATTTAAATTTTTTAAGGAGTTTAAGGTGTGAAAATGCGGCATTTGCACGTTTTAAGATGTCATTAATATGACAATCCCATTTTAAGTCGCTTGAGATAGTAACGCCCAGTAATTTCATAGTGGTAACGGACATTTCAGGGGGATTGGACAGGAGGAAGAAGGAGGAGTTTTAAGGAAATTAATAGTAAGAACAGTTGACTTTAAAGGGTTGCCTTTCATATCATCAATAAGAGCTTCGGCTGATATCGATTCCAAGATGTACATTGGGTTGCTTTTGGAAGTTTTGGAACATGTCTCTAAGACAGTTACATCATCAACGAATTTCCGTCTATCCGGGAAATTAACACCAAGGTTGTTTATAATTGTAAGAAAATAAATTTGGACCTATGAGGGTTCCTTGGGGCACACCATTATAAATTGGGAGGGGATCAGAATATACATTCAGGTACTTCAGGACTGGCGTTCTGTTAGAGAGGAAAGACGCAATTATTCTAATTAAATAAGGGTCAACTTGAAATTCATTAGATATCTTTTCTAATAGTATATTGTGGTTGATTAAATGAAAAGCTTTTTGCAAGTCAACAGCGACAACATTGAGCCAGGTATTGGGTTTTTCGAGCGTGTTACATATTGTGAACAAGATAGAGGGTAGTAGATATAGCGTAGGTTTCCGAATTGTCTTTGGTTAATATTTGGGATTATTTTTACTTTCAACCACTCAGCTAAAAAGCTTTCATATAACTTCGAAAAAACTGGAGTAAGAGTAATGGGACGGACACCATCAAAATCTTGATTATTACCTTTCTTTTTTACGGGAGTAATAAAACCTAAATTCCAACAATTTGTAAATTTACCAGTAGAGGTAATTTCATTAAAAAGTAAAGGACAAAGGCTCTGAGAGATTGTCGGCAAAGGCTTTAATTAGTACAATCGGAATGTCTAATGGACATGTACTACACTTTTTAATGTTCTTAATTTTCACCTCCACATCACAGGACGAAATAACGGGAAAATTGAGAGAGCGCAAATCATAAGGAGTGTCAAAAGAAAGGGGAGGGAGGTTCTGAACTATGGAAGAAAGAAACCTGTTCAGATCATTGGCTGTAACTGAAGGGTCTTCTTGGAAATGGAAATCTATATTATTATGTGTTTTTCCCACAAATTTTCTTTATTCTATTATACCATTGTTTTGGCTTAGTATAAAATAAATCCTGGACTTTGCATTTGTAATATGAAGAAGCAGATTTACGTATTTCTTTTTTTATATGTTTACGCAGTGAGTTCGCTTCGGATGTTTTACCACTCTTTAGTAGATTCAATTTAAGTCTAATTAGTTTTTTCAATTGGCTAGTAATGTATGGTTTGTCCTTAGAAAATGTTTTTACTTTTTTCACAGGGAAGGAATTTATGTATTTTGTTTTAATCAGATTTTGGAATTCGGAGACTTTAAAATTAATGTCAGTTTTTCCTTTGAGGTCCAGCCAGTTGTCATTGGTAATCCAAGATCCAAATGTGTAAAGGCCATCATTCGAAATTGGGCGATAAGAGAACTCAGTAACAGAAAAAGTATAATTAAAGCTATTGAGAGGCTTCGTTAATAAAACAAAAATGGTAACTTCCTCCTAACGGGGGCAAGGGGACAGGAGAGGCATAGAAAACCTGCATATGGGTGCAAATCAAATCAAGGGTTGAATTTCCTTTTGTTGTTGATGTTTTTACTATTTGTTTAAGTTTAGGGAACTACAAAGGGGATTTAACTTTAGATCATTACCATCACCTACTAAGAAAATACCGGCGTTCAGGAATTTGCATAGGACAAAGTCGGCACTACTATGCAGTTGTTGGTAGAATCGCTGTCTTTGTGCAGTGTTTTGATTTTGGGAATAATAGAAGCAGCGAAACACAATCAAATTAAATTGGCGTGGTAAAACTTTGGGTCTTACACTTACCAAATGATTTCATCGTAATCGAAAGGTTGGGAGTATGAATTATTTTAGGAAAGAGATAATTATTTACAAATAATAGTATTCCACCTCCCTTTTTACCTAGGGGTGATCATGGGGACGAAGTTTTATGAATTGGGAGTAGTTACTAATTTTTAATAAATCAGGTTTCTGTGCTTGGACCTCAGTTACGGCAATTGCATCAATTTTGTGTACTTGACAGAGGGCCTCTAGCTCGATCAATTTGTCAAAATTCAGGCTTTCGGCGTTCGTAACAAGCAACTTTGGGAAAGTAAAACGGTTACTAAAGAGGGCAATTTTTTGTTTGTTAATTGTGGGAGGCAGTGGGGGGTGGAGGAACGTGGATCTGGGAGAGGAGAGGCATCTTTTTCGGGATGAAGGCTAGGATTCGTTTGAGTAGTAGGATTAAAAGGCGGGGCTGGACCGGGCTTGAGAGAAAAGGAGGACAGCGGAAAAATTATGGGGATATTATTAAGTAGGGATTTGGGGGGAAATAAGTTAGAACTAACACACTGGTTTACACTAGAGTCAAGTAATTCGATGCTTCCATAACCAGAATGGATGGAAGTAGAGTCTTCTTTGTGGTGATAGAATACGGTGGGGGTCTTCAATTCCCCGGAATGAGCTGGTGGTGGTGCTTCAATGGACACTGGTGTGTTACATGACAGGCTCGGTGACTCTCGTTTTTTGACAGAGTTTTCTTGGCACTGTTGGAGGGGGGAGAATTTTTTTTTCGTTGAGCTGAACTGCTTGCAGTATCTCACTGACCTTTGATGTAATGGTGGAAAGGTTTGAAGTAAATCGTTTTTTGACAGGTCCAAACTGATGAGAGAAAGAATTGGAGGGGTGCTGACTGTGGGTTTAAATTTTTTTCGGCACTATTTAAGGGCTTTTAAAATATTTGTATCCATATTTCAGGTGGATTCGACTGCATTCACTGAAGCGAAGCCCACTTCTAAAACTGTCAAAAACCCTGGAATGCAAGAGTTTGCACCCAGGTACACTATATTCATTCTTCAAATAATAATTTTTGTACAAATGAAGGTATTTACACGACTCTTCCTTCTTGCAAATCCCTCTCCAGGCATATAAGACAGATTGAATATATTTTACGCGGGAAATGGTTCCCCTGGAATTTCAAATGTGACAGCGCAGGGATGCCGAAACAAAGGAACACGCAGGAATTACTTTTGGGGGATTATTTGGGCGAAAACAAAAATTAATCAACATTTTAGGAATTATTTGGGCGAAACAGTTTTGAGACATTTTAGAGGATGATTTGAGGCGAAACTTTGTGGTCGTTATAATACACAAGTTCAATTTGAACAGGGTTGTAAGACCCTCTACCCCAACCCCCAAGGCCCCCCCTCCATACAACTTTTTACCCCCCCCCCATCCCCCCAACTTTTTGCCCCCCATTTTTTGTGCACTTGAGACAAAGAAGGGCCCCCTCCGCCTGGGCCCCCAAAGGACCCCCCCCCCCAACTTTTTGGGCCACCTCCCCCCAATTTTTTAACATGGTATTCTCATCATTTTTTTTACTTTAGAGTTATAGTTTAGTTATAGTTAAGAGTTTTAGAGTTTTGAGTTTTAGCTTAGAGTCTTAGCTTAGAGTTTTAGTTAGAGTAATAGTTTAGTTTAATTTTAGTTAAGAGTTTTAGTTTAGAGCTGTAGTTTAGTTTAATTAAGAGTTTTAGTTTAGAGTTGTAGGTTAGTTTTAGTTAAGAATTTTAGTTTGTAGTTTAGAGTTTTAGCTTAGAGTTTTAGTTAGAGTTATAGTTTAGTTTAGTTTTAGTTGAGATTTTTAGTTTAGAGTTGTTGTTTAGTTTTAGATAAGAGTTATAGTTTAGAGTTTTAGTTTGGTATTAGCTTACAGTTTTAGTTAGAGTTATAGTTTAGTCTAGTTGTAGTTCAGAGTCTAGAGTTTCAAATTAGACTCTCAGCACTTAAAGTTTTAGTTAGAGTTATATTTTATTTTAGTTTTACTTAAGTGTTTTTTGGACATGTTGTTTAGTTCTAGCTAAGAGTTTTAATTTAGAGTTTTAGCCTAGAGTCTTAGCTTAGAGTTTTTCGTTGCACTTTTAGTTTAGTATTAGCTAAGAGTTTTAGTTTAGTTGTAGTTTAGTTCTAGTTAAGAGTTTTAATTTAGAGTTTTAGCTTAGAGTCATATCTTAGAGTTTTAGTTAGAGTTATACTTTAGTTTAGTTTTAGCTAAGAGTTTTAGTTTAGACTTGTAGTTTAGTTTTAGTTTAGAGTTTAGAGTTTTGTTTTAGAGTCATAGCTTAGAGTTTAACTTAGAATTATAGTTTAGTTTAGTTTTAGTTAAGAGTTTTAGCTTAGAGTTGTAGCTTAGTTTTAGTTAAGAGTTTTAGTTTAGAGCTTAGAGTTTTAGTTAAGAATTTTAGCTTAGCGTTTTTAGTTCGAGTTAGAGTTGTAGTTTAGTTTTAGGTAAAAGTTTTAGTTTAGAGGTTAGAGTATTAGCTTAGAGTATTATCGTAGTTTTAGTTAGAGTTATAGTTTGGCTTAGTTTTAGTTAAAAGTTTCAGTCTAGAGTAATAGTTTAGTTTTAGTTAGGAGTTTTAGTTTAGAGTTTAGAGTTTTTGTTTAGGGTTTTAGCTTAGAGTTTTAGTTAGAGCTATAGTTTAGTTAATTTTTGTTTAGAGTTTAGTTTTTGTTAGAGTAGTTTAGTTTTAGTAAGAGTTATAGTTTAGTTTAGTTTTAGCTAAGAGTTATAGTTTAGAGTTTAGAGTTTTAGTTTAGAGTCTTAGCTTAGAGTTATAGTTTAGTTTAGAGCTTTAGTTTAGAGTTGTTGTTTAGTTTTAGTTAAGAGTTATAGTTTAGAGTTTTAGTTTGGTATTAGCTTACAGTTTTAGTTAGAGTTATAGCAGTTAAGAGTTTTATTTTAGAGTTTAGAGTTTTTAGTTTAGAGTCTTAGCTTAGAGTTTTAGTTAGAGTATATTTATTAGTTTAGTTTTCGTTAAGAGTTTTATTTTTAGAGCACAGAGTTTTAGTTTAGAGTTTAGAGTTTTTCTTTAGAGTCTTAGCTTAGAGTTTTAGTTAGTTGTAGATTAGTTTAGTTTTAGCCTAGAGTCTTAGCTTAGAGTTTTTCGTTAAAGTTTTAGTTTAGTTTAATGTTAGTTTACTTTTAGTTATGAGTTTCAGTTTAGAGTTGTCGTTTATTTTTAGTTAAGAGTTTTAGCTTAGAGTTTAGAGTTTTAGCTTAAAGTCATATCTTTGAGTTTTAGTTAGAGTTATACTTTAGTTTAGTTTTAGTTTTAGTTTAGAGCTTTAGTTTAGAGTTGTTGTTTAGTTTTAGTTAAGAGTTTTAGTTTAGAGTTGTAGTTTAGTTTTAGTTAAGAGTTTTAGTTTAGTGTTTGGAGTTTTAGCTTAGAGTCTTAGCTTAGAGTTTTAGTTAGCTATAGATTAGTTTAGTATTAGCTAGGAGTCTTAGCTTAGAGTTTTTCGTTGCACTTTTAGTTTAGTTTAGTGTTAGTTTAATTTTAGTTAAGAGTTTCAGTTTAGAGTTGTAGTTTAGTTTTAGTTAAGAGTTTCAGTTTAGAGTTTAGAGTTTTAGCTTAGAGTCATATCTTAGAGTTTTAGTTAGAGTTATAGTTTAGTTTAGTTTTATTTAAGAGTTTAGTTTAGAGTTTAGAGTTTTAGTTTAGGGTATTAGCTTACAGTTTTAGTTAGAGTTATAGTTTAGTTTAGTTGTAGTTCAGAGTCTAGAGTTTCAAGTTAGACTCTCAGTGCATAGAGTTTTAGTTAGAGTTATATTTTATTTTACTTTTAGTTAAGTGTTTTTGGACATGAAGGTTAGTTTTAGCTAAGAGTTCTAGTTTAGAGTTTTAGCCTAGAGTCTTAGCTTAGAGTTTTTCGTTGCACTTTTAGTTTAGTTTAGTATTAGTTAAGAATTTTAGTTTAGAGTTGTAGTTTAGTTTTAGTTAAGAGTTTTAGTTTAGAGTTTAGAGTTTTAGTTTAGAGTCTTAGTTTAGATTTTTAGTTAGAATTATAGTTTAGTTTAGTTTTACTTAAGAGTTTTAGCTTACAGCTGTAGTTTAGTTTTAGTTAAGAGTTTTAGTTTAGAGTTTAGCTTAGAGTCATATCTTTGGGTTTTAGTTAGAGTTATAGTTTAGTTCAGTTTTAGTTAAGAGTTTTAGCTTAGAGTTTTAGTTAGAGTTAGAGTTGTAGTTTAGTTTTCGGTAAGAGCTTTAGTTTAGAGGTTAGGGTTTTAGCTTAGAGTCTTATCGTAGAGTTTTAGTTAGAGTTATAATTAAGTTTAGTTTTAGTTAAAAGTTTTAGTTTAGAGTTTTAGTTTAGTTTTACTTAGGAGTTTTAGTTTAGAGTTTAGAGCTTTAGTTTAGGGTTTTTAGCTTAGAGTTTTAGTTAGAGCTATAGTTTAGTTAATTTTAGTTTAGAGTTGTAGTTTAGTTTTAGTTAAGAGTTTTAGTTTAGAGTCTTAGCCAACACTTTTTGTTAGAGTTATAGTTTAGTTTTGTTTTAGTTGGAGTTTAGAGTTTTAAGTTAGAGGCTTAGCTTAGAGTTTTAGCTAGAATTTAGAGTGTTAGTTTAGAGTCTTAGCTTAGAGTTTTAGTTATATTTATAGTTTAGTTTAGTTTTAGTTGAGAAGTTAGAGTTGTAGTTTAGAGCCTTAGCTTAGAGTTTTAGTTAAAGATATAGTTTAGTTTAGTTTTAGTCAGGAGCTTTAGTTTAGATCTCTAGTTTACTTTTACTTAAGAGTTTTAGTTTACAGTTTATATTTTTAGTTTACAGTTTTACTTTAGAGTTTTAATTGGAGTTATAGTTTTAGTTTAGTTTTAGCTAAGAGTTTTAGTTTAGATATTGGAGTTTTAGTTTCGGGTCTTAGCTTAGAGTTTTAGTTAGAGTTATAGTTCAGTTAGGTTTTGATTCAGAGTTTTAGTTTAGAATCTTAGCTTAGAGTTTTAGTTAGAGTCATAGTTTAGTTTGGTTTTAGTTAAGAATTTTAGTTTAGAGGTGTTGTTTAGTTTTAGATAAGATTTTTAGTTTAGAGTTTTAGTTAGAGTTATAGTTTAGTTTAGTTTAGAGTCTAGAGTTTTAATTTAGAGTGTTAGCTTAGAGTTTTAGTTAGAGTTATAGTTTAGTTTAGTTTTAGTTGAGAGTTTTAGTTTAGACTTATAGTTTAGTTTTAGTTAAGAGTTTTAGTTTAGAGTTTTAGTTTGGTTTTAGCTAAGAGTTTTAGTTTAGAGTATTAGCTTAGAATCTTAGCTTAGAGTTTTAGTTAGAGTTATAGTTTAGTTTAGTTTCAGTTAAGAGTTTTAGTTTAGACTTGTATTTTAGTTTTAGTTAGGAGTTTTAGTTTAGAGTTTTAGTTTAGGTTTTTAGCTTAGAGTTTTAGTTAGAGTTACAGTTTAGTTTAGTTTTAGTTTAGAGCTGCAGTTTAGTGAAGAGTTTTAGTTTAGAGTTTTAGTTAGAGCCATAGTTTAGTTTAGTTTTAGTTAAGAGTTATAATTTAGTTTTAGTTAAGAGTTTTAGTTTAGAGTTTAGAGTATTAGCTTAGATTTTTAGTTAGAGTTATAGTTTAGTTTAGTTTTAGTTAAGAGTTTTAGTTTAGAGTTATTGTTTAGTTTTAGATAAGAGTTTTAGTTTAGAGCTTAGAGTTTTAGTTTAGAGTCTTAGCTTAGAGTTTTAGTTAGAGGTATAGTTTAGTTTATTTCTAGTTAAGAGTTTTACTTTAGGGTTTTACCTTAGAGTTTAGAGTTTTAGTTTAGCGTCATAACTTAAAGTTTTAGTTAGAGTTATAGTTTAGTTTAATTTTAGTTAAATAGTTTCAGTTTGGAGTCTTAGCTTAGAGTTTTAGTTAGAGTTATAGTTTTAGTTTATTTTTAGTTAAGAGATTTAGTTTAGAGATTGGAGTTTTAGTTTCAAGTCCTAGCTTAGAGTTTTAGTTAGAGTTATATTTTAGTTTTAATTTAGAGTTTAGTTTAGTTTTCGTTAAGAGTTTTAGTTTAGAGTTGTAGTTTAGGTTTTAGTTAAGAGTTTTAGTTTAGGGGGTCAGCTTAGAGTTTTAGTTAGAGTTATAGTTTAAGTTAGTTTTAGTTAGGAGTTTTAGTTTAGAGCTATAGTTTAGTTAAGAATTTTAGTTTAGCGTCTTAACTTAGAGTGGGTTTTATTCATTTTTAAGACTAATTTAGGCTAGGTTACGCACGCGCGTGCGTAATTTAAAACTCCTAACTTAAACTAAACTATAACTCTAAACTAAAACTCTTAACTAAAACTAAACTATAACTCTAACTAAAACTCTACGTTAAGACTCTAAGCTAAAACTCTAACCTCTAAACTAAAACTCTTACTTAAAACTAAACTACAACTCTAACTCTAACTAAAACTCTAAGCTAAAACTCTTAACTAAAACTAAACTATAACTCTAACTAAAGCTCAAAGATATGACTCTAAGCTAAAACTCTAAACTCTAAACTAAAACTCATAACTAAAACTAAACTACAGTTCTAAGCTAAAACTCTTAACTAATACTAAACTAAACTATAATTCTAACTAAAACTCTAAGCTATGACTCTAAAATAAAACTCTAAACTCTAAACTAAAACTCTTAGCTAAAACTAAACTAAACTATAACTCTAACTAAAACTCTAAGATATGACTCTAAGCTAAAACTCTAAGCTAAAACACTTAACTAAAACTAAACTACAACTCTAACCTAAAACTCTTAACTAATACTAAACTAAACTAAAAGTGCAACGAAAAACTCTAAGCCAAGACTCTAGGCTAAAACTCTAAATTAAAACTCTTAGATAAAACTAAACTACATGTCCAAAAAACACTTAACTAAAACTAAAATAAAATATAACTCTAACTAAAACTTTAAGTGCTGAGAGTCTAAATTGAAACTCTAGACTCTGAACTACAACTATAGACTAAACTCTAATTCTAACTAAAACTGTAAGCTAATACCAAACCAAAACTCTAAACTAAAACTCTTATCTAAAACTAAACAACAACTCTAAACTAAAACTCTTAACTAAAACTAAACTAAAATATAACTCTAACTAAAACTCTAAGCTAAGATTCTAAGCTAAAACTCTAAACTCCAAACTAAAACTCTTAACTAAGTCTAACCTACAACTCTAAACTAAAACTCTTAACTAAAACTAAACTACAACTCTAAACTAAAACTCTTAACTAAAATTAAACTAAACTATAACTCTAACTAAAACTCTAAGCTAAGACTCTAAGCTAAAACTCAAAACTCTAAAACTCTTAACTATAACTAAACTATAACTCTAAACTAAAAAAATTGATAAAAATACCATATTAAAAAAAGGGGGAGGGGGCCCAAAAAGTTGGAGGGGGGCCTTTGGGGGCCCGGGAGGGAGGGGGGCCCTTCTGTGTCTCAAGCGCGAAAAAAATGGGGGGAGGGGGGGCAAAAAGAACGGGGGAGAGGGAATGGGGGGGGGGGGCAAAAATTTGGGGGAGGGGGAATTGGGGGGGGGGGGGGGGTAAAAAGTTGCTTGGAGGGGGGGGCTTTGGGTTTGGGGTAGGGGGTCTTACAACACTTTTCAAATGGAACTTGTGTATTATAACGACCACAAAGTTTGACCTCAAATCATCCTCTAAAATGTCTCAATCTGTTTTGCCCAAATAATCCCTAAAATGTTGGTTAATTTGTTTTCGCCCAAATAATCCCCTATAAGTAATTCCTGCGTGTTCCTTTTGTTTCGGCATCCCTGAGCTGTCACATTTGAAATTCCCAGGAAACCATTTCCCGCGTAAAATGTATTTAATCCGTCTTGATCTCGTTTGAACTTGTCAAAAACCTAAGGTGTTCCTAGTTACACTATTATGGCTTCGATAGAATATTACTATTTTTCTCTGAGACCTAAAGACCAGAGAAGCCATATAAAAATAGAATATTAATTTATATCTCAGACCTAAAGACCAGAGAAGCCATATTGTTTCTTAATTCCCTCATGATAAATTAGAATTCCTCGTCAGATTATGCAAATCAATTTCCGAGAAATCCTGTCCCCTTAGAATCGAATATCCAGCAATTGTTGTTGGACTTATGTCTTCATCCATGACAACAACAAACAAATTGACCAAAACTCATAATCATCAAGCAACCATCAACAAACAGAACAGAAACCATCATATAACCATGAAAAACAACATCAAATAACCATATAACAGAACAGAACATGAAAAAAACATCAAATCATCAACCATCACAAACAGAACAGAAACAACATCAAACAACCATCAAAAAACGGAACAGAAACCATGAAATAACCATATAACCATCAACAAACAGAACAGAAACAACATCAAAATATACATCAAATAACCATGAAAAAAACATCAAATAACCATAAAAAAACATCAAACCATCAACCATCAACAAACAGAACAGAAACAACATCAAACAACCATCAACAAATAGAATAGAAAACATGAAATAACCATATAACCATCAACAAACAGAACAGAAACAACATCAAATAACCATCAAACAACAATATAACCATGAAAAAAACATCAAATAACCATCAAACACTACAAAACCATCAAAATAACCATCAACAAACAGAACAAAAAACATGCATAAATTATGTGTATTCAGCGCTGGTACCCCTTCTCCTACTTACTATATGTAAACATTGGGCAAAGTTCAAAACTTGCAGCCCTTAGCCTGGGGACAGTGGGGAGTAATTCATCCTCAAGAGATAGTTTTTTTTTATATTTTTCGACCATGCTGAACAAATTGGCTATCTCAAAATTTTGATCAGGTGACTTTGGGGAAAAAATGAGCGTGGGAGGGGGCCTAGTTGCCCTCCATTTTTGGGTCACTTAATTTGGGCACTAGAACTTTTAATATCCGTTCAAATGAGCCCTCCCACGATATACTAGGACCAGTGGCTCAATACGATCACCCCTGGAAAAAAAAAATAAACACACATCCCTGATGTTTCTTCTTGCAAAAAATACAAAATTCCACATTATTGCAGATAGGAGCTTGAAACCTCTACAGTAGGGTTCTCTGATACACTGAATCTGATGGTGTGATTTTCCTTAAGGTTCTAAACGACTTTTAGGGGGTGTTTCACCTAAAAGTCATTTTCTCAGGCGCTTAACTTTTGCTGGGTAAAATTAAACTTCATGAAACTTATATATTTGAAATTAGCAGAAAAATCTGATCTTTTGATGTATTTATTGGTATCAAAATTCCTTTTTTTAGAGTTTCGGTTACTATTCAGCCGGATCGCTCCTTACTTACCGTTCGTTATCACGAACTGTTTGAAAATGTGGAATTTATATTTTGCCGGAAGAAAGATCACAGATGCGTGTTTATTTATTTTTTCCGAAGGGGTAATCCTATCGACCCAATGGTCCTAGAATATTGAGCGATGGTTAATTTGAACGTAAATTAAAAGTTCTAGTGCCCTTTTTAAGTGACCGAAAGATTGGGAGGAAAACTAGGCCTCCTGTTGAACTAGGAAAACTAGTCCCTTTTTTGCCAAAATCGCCCAATCTAAATTTTTAGATAGCCATTTTGTCCAAATTAGTTGAAAGGTTTAATAACTATGTTATTGGAGGTAACATGACCCCCCCCCCCCCCCTCTAAAGCCTCTGGGGAAAGGTCTTTAAGTTATAAAATTTTGCCATTGTTTACGTATAGTATTTGTTTTTGAGAAGTATACATACATCTGCGGTTGGAAGTTGAATTTTCTGCTGGGGAGATTTTCCACAGGAAGAATTTTCAATGAGGAGGGCAGTTTCCAGGGAAGGAATCTTCAAAGGAGATTTTACAGCTGGGAATTTGCCGCAATTCTTATACGAAATTCTTTTGTCTCACTTTTATCTTTGCCAAACCAATTTTACGTGCGGAGATGTTAAGGGTAAATGTCCGGGGTAGTTTTCACCGAGGTTGAATTGTCTAGAAGATATTTCTACGGGGAGGGGGATTTTTCCGTGAAGGTGAAGCCGGATTTCCTCAAATTATTTAAAAAACAATCAGAATTAAATAAAAAAAAAGTTTTTTTCAACTGAAAATAAGGAGTAATATTAAAACTTAAAACGAACAGAAATTATTATGTATATTGGGGGGTTACCACCTCCCGCTCAACATTGCGCTCTTTACGTTAAAGTTTGAATTTTGTCCCAAGTCTCTAAGAACGACTCCTGAAACACAAGGGTTTGTTTTGATTAGAACAATAAAAAGTTCTTTTTTAATAGTATTAAGACACTTAAGGGTGAAGAGCAAGATTTTGAGGAGGGCGCAACCCCCGTCATATGCGTAATAGTCTCTGTTCGTTTTAAGCTGTAGTGTTGCTCCTTATTTTCAGTTGAAAAATGTGTATTTTCAAATTTCATTTTCTGTAATTATCCATAGTTAGACATACTATTAATATTTTGGAGAAAATTTGTCCACACTTTTTTTTTATAATATACGCCCTTTTGAAAATCTGGACACACATAGTATTGTTTAATTTTGTTTTACACCTTCTTAAGTTTTCCTGGAAAATAAAACTGAATACCATTCCCAAAACATTGTGTCAAAGCTGTTTTGACATCCCATATGCACTTACACTGTTTTTGATTTACTTCAATAGTCGAAACAGAAGTAATCATAGCAGTAGCCCTAAAAGTTTCAACTTTATAACCCCAATCGTTCTTGAGATATTGCTGAGATGTCCAAATGGCAACCAGGATACACATAGCACCTTTAGATTTAGTTTTAAAGCAAAATAAACTTTCCGTGACAGTTTCTTCTTTTACCTCATTCTAGGGTGTAGGGTATACCCTATATCCATTATACCTTTTACCCTAGCATGGGTAAGGTAGGAGTAATAGGAGCATTGCTAGTGATAGAAACAGTAGCATTAGTAGTAAGCAGTAATGGTATTGACATTGTACACTTTTGGTATAGAACAATATACCTTGCTCAGTTTCAACATCATACATAAACTGTTTCTGATATATTTCAGATGCCTTTGGTTAAGAGCCTGCATGCATATAATGTGTTTTGTCTTAGCCCAACATTTTCCTCAACAGTTGCTGAAAGCTCCACATTAATACCATTAGCCTTAGTACAATTAGTATTAATAACAGTAGCGACAGCACTACTACTAATATTAATGGTATGCATATAATATAGATAGATAGATAGATAGATCGTGTATTTCCAAAGCTAAGAGCCATATACACACAAACATTTATGAAAAATAAGGAATCACAACAGAATAAAATATGAAACACACAATAACATGATACATAGCAACAAATACCTTATGGTAATTTATCGAGAAAATAAATGTAATTCCATATAATTAATAATGACTAATTGTAAAAACTTTTCCTTCTTTCTAATCCCTTCTCTATGTACGCACCAATACGAAATATTGTGGTTGGATTACTACTTTGTAAAATTCCAGGAAGCAGCAAAACAATCCCATGTAAGTATTTTTCTCTTAAATCAGAGAGCACCGGACACTTTCGGAGAAAACGGTCCAAATCTTCGTCCTCATCTCTACTAAGAGGACACACATACCGACCATCAGGATGTACTATCCCCCTGTCGAACACCATTTGCCTGCTCTGGATTAGAAGGCAATTTGCCCTAAGCTGAATCCATCGACATAAAATCATAGCCGGTAAATTAAATTTAAAATAGATTTCTCTCCAAAACTAGGCTTAACCTGATTATAATGATTCAATGTAGTAGAATTTAAGACCAGCCCTTGCCAATACTGAATTTCTTGACCCTCTAAGATAAATCGTACCTGGTTTACTAAATTTGTTGGTAGATCACGGGAACCAAGACCATCATTCCATAAGTAAGGCATTCCCACTCTTTCTAGTAATGACCTAATTTGGGATGGCCACGACGTTTTCGAACCATAGCTCAACATCTGATAATAAGCTGCTCTTACTAGTCTATCTTCATTACACCTAATGAGCTTCAACAAAAGCTGAGCTTCAACAAAATCTAAGCATCAAAATAGACCTACGTAGTTTTAACGAAGACAGGCGCATATTACCTTTCACAATCTGTTAATGAGTTGTCTGATGTAATCCAAACAGTCTTTTATAATATACTGGAGCTGGAGGGACTCTAACTTCTGTACCGCTTCTACGCCCTAAATCTCTGCTCCATATTCTATTACTGGTAAAATTTTTGTGTTAAATATTCTTTTATGCATTTTTAGGTTTTAATTCCCATTATCGTCGGATTTCTAAAAATTGCAGACACGGCCACTTTGCCTCTATTAATTATTTCAGCAACCTGACTCTTTAAGCTTCCATTTTCCGATAAAACAAATCCTAAATATTTATTCTTTTGCTTACTTTCAGTTCCTTATTATTAAATTTAAATCTATAATTATCTTCGCCACTTACTTTCCTTTTTTTAAAATAACAACTGCACTCTTTTCAACATTCAGCCTTAACTTTTTCATCTGCAAATATTCTTCTATAAGACTCAGAAGCGTCTGCAGATCTCGCGGTGTACTAGCCACCAAAGCAATATCATCTGCAAATAATAAAAGTGATAGTTTGTGGGTCCCTCGAGTAACTTTCGGAGCCCATCTATTCTCTAGAAAATCAACAACATCATTTATAAAAATATTAACAAATTTAGGAGAAAGAGTGCTGCCCTGTTTTACTCCCAGCTTAATATTAAAAAGCCTAGAAAAACCTGTTACCAACTAACACGATTCCACTCACACAAATATACATACTCACTATCAACCTCACAAACAAATGAGGGAGGCCAATTCTAAACAGGCATCCTTCAATAGCTCTCTGTCGACACTGTCGAAGGCCTTGTGGAGATCCAGAAATCCCTCATAAAGACAAGTTTTTCCCTTTCCATATTTATCAATTAATGCCTTTAAAATAAATATTGTATCTACCGTCCCGTACCCTGTCCTAAAACCTCCTTGTTCTTCGTGTATTATATTATTTTTATTTAACCGTTTAGAAAGCCTGGTATCTAGTATTTTCTCCATTACCTTACTTAAAGCAGGGACAAGCGCTATTCAACGATAATGCATGTGCAACTTAGGGTTTCCTCTCTTAAAAAGCGGCATAAGCAATGATCTCTTCCACTAGTCTGGTCATTTTCCTGAAGTTACACCTTATTACAAAGAAAAACAATTATCGACATAAAAATTGAAAGAAAATTCTTAAATAGCGTTATTGGTACACCATCAACACCTGCAGCCGAACCTCCTTTTAAATTCTTGAATACAAACTTAATCTCATCATTACTCACTTCCCCTACTAAATCATAATCATGTTCCTTCATAGGATAAACAGCCATCTCAGGGGTGTGTGCTACCTCTTGTATTTCTGCACAATCACCTTCCAAGCTTCCTAGGTAATCAGTTCATGAATTGGCGTCTGGAGCAACCTGGGTATTTCCTTTTCCATCTCCAATATCATTCCTTACATATCCCCAAAACTTCTTAAAATCTTTATTTCTAAAATCCTCCGCAATATCCAGTTTTTCTTCTTATTCTCAAACTCTTTTTTTTCCCTTTTTATTAACCTTTTATATACCTCTTCTTTTATCTTTGTATTCGGCTAATCTTAAACTTTGAAATCTTCAGCTCTATCACATTCTTTTAAATTACTCAATAAATCTCTCACCTTTTCTTTCATTAACTTACATTCCAAATCCAAATATCGCTCATTTTTTTTTTTTTTTGTCAGGTTACACGATACTGTACAACAGCAAATTATTTCATTTAAACTCCATAATTATACCATGTATATCTTTTCCATCTTTTTCTAACGCTTTCAACTTATTTGTTACATGCAACTTCATAAGCTCCCTTTTAAATAGTTGAAAATCATTATCGGTTAAATCATACCTAATTTGTTTTCCTAAGCCGTCTAATCTAAGCTCCTCAGTACATAAATTTCTAACTCGAAGACCACCGTCCTGAAGCTTCCCAGTCTTCAACTCAATCTTAATAGCTCTACGATCGGATCCAACTAAATCTAGTACATGCATATCAATCGATTCAGGTGCAAATTTCATATTAATCAGCGCATATTCTACAACACTTGAAGTTCGGCCCGAAAGGCAAGTAAACTCGCCCTAACCTTTATCATTTCCGAACCTTCCATTCGCAATGATCAGATCATGTTCCCCGCAAAGCGCCAGGAGCTTTCTTTCCCAAACATTTATTTTTCTTTTTTCATCCTCATTACTTCGCGGTATTCTACAACAAATTGGGACAAAATCTCCTAAATCTGGGATTAATAAATCTGGAACCTCAACCTCATCACCGTTATAAGCATTAAAATCCCCATCAAAACGCACTCAAAATCGTTATAACTTTCTTGTATTAGCGACAGTTCATCATCTAAAATTTCCCAAGAATTTTCTCGACTAAACGAACTATTTTGTGGGAGGATATACACAACACCCAAAATTAATCTCTTCCCACATTTAAAACAAATACGCAGCCAAAGTAAGCTTTCAGATCTATTATTAACTCTTTCATAACCATCAATAGCTGATGACTTAATCAAAACCAAAATACCGCCATAATGATAATAATAATAATAATAATTTATCATAAGCCAAAAAATAGGCCATACAGAACAGTATTCTTATTTACACTCCACAAGAAAAATAACATAAATATCAAGTTTCACTCATTCATGTCAACGCTTCATTTACATATTTACATAACTGCCTTATTGTCCTTTTTACAGTCGTTTTCAGGATCCCCGGGAACTCCAAATTACCACCCTCAAAATACTTTTCCCTTAATAGAGAAAGTTGCTGGCACTCGGTGAGAATATGGGCCACATCCTTAATACCTAGGTTACATCTGGGGCAAGAGTAATCTGCATTTGCATCTGGGGCCACCCTATTTCTTTCAAATACTCTTTTTCTATTTTTTAGTGGCTGGCAATTCGCTCGGATCCGAAACCAAGTCCTCAATGTCTCCCCCGGTAATCCTAGTTTAAAATAATATTCAAATCCAAATATCTCTTTTACATGGGAATAAAACTTCAATGTTTCAGATGTTTTAACTGCCTGGGTCCACATTTGGACTTCCTGGTCTTTTATTCTTTCTACAATCATAGCCAAAAACGACTCACCCTGATCTGAGGGTCCTAGCCCCTCATTCCAAATATATGATAATCCTAATCCATCTAAAACATTTTTATTTGATACGGCCACGATCTTTTACGTTTCGACCGTACGTTTCGTTTCTTTTACGTTTCGATCTTTTACGCATCTCCACATAAGCTGCTTTTGCTAACCTATCTTCTGACAGACTTAGAACCCTTAGCCAGTACCGGATCATCTGTGCTAATCTACTCATTCTCAGCGAAAATATACCTAGGTCACCTTTTATTGCCTGATTGTCGCTCGTTACGTGAAGACCAATTAATCTCTTAAAGTGTTGCAGCTGAATTGATTCCAATTGTGGTGCCGGGTCATGCCCCCAGAGTTCAGCTCCGTAATGGATAGTAGGGAAAACCTTAGAATTAAAAACATATTTATGCATTTTTAGATCTTTTATACTTGAAAGCCTTGAATTACGTAAAATGGCAGCTGAAACTGCTTTCCCTCTCTTAATCATCTGTTTTACATGCTCTTTCCATCCTCCTTTTGCTGAAAGTGTTACTCCCAAATATTTAAAATTTTCGCTCTCTTTTTTACTTTTTCACCTTTATAATAAAATTCTACTTTTTGATCATCATTATTCACACGAATTCCTCTAAAAACCACAATCTCAGACTTTTTAATATTCAACACTAGTTTCTTTCTATCTAAATATTCTTCTAATATACTCAATAATATTTGGAGCTCCTCTGGTGACTTGCCTATCAACACCGCATCATCAGCAAAAAGCAACAGAGATAACGTCAGGTTCCCTAGTGACACCGTAGGGGCCCATAACTTTTTAAAATGGTTAACAATATCATTTATATACAACGTGAACAACCTAGGCGAAATACTACTACTACCTGTTTTACTCCTTTTCTAATTTCAAACGGTGACGATAATCCCTTCCCTAAAACTTTAACTATACCAAATGTTTCTATACATATCAGCTAGTATCCTAACGAAAAGTCTTGGTAAGCCTACCTTTAACAGTTCTAAGCACAGGAAAATCCTATCAATACTGTCGAAGGCTTTTTCTAGATCTAAAAATGCAACGTACAACCTATTCTTCCCTTTTGCATATTTCTCTACAAGTGCCTGTAGGACTAAGACCCTATCAATAGCATTATATCCATCTCGAAATCCTGCCTGCTCCTCCATCAAAATCCTACATTTTTCTAACCAATGAGCTAATCTAGCATCTAGTATTCTTTCTAATATTTTGCTAAGACTAGGTACTAAAGATATCAATCGATAATTACTGTGATCCGCTGGTTCTCCCTTTTTGAATAGCGGCAAAATCAAGGATGTTTTCCACGGCGATGGCCATTCTCCGGAAGCCAGAACAAAGTTGAAGATAGCCAAGAAGATGGGCATAAATAAAAGTTGGAATTGTTTCAAGATCTTTGTAGGGACTCCATCACTACCAGGCGCTGATCCACCTTCCATGGCGCTTCTGCATTTTTCGATTTCTTCTTCCGATGCGGGTTTTATCAGATCATAATCGTGTTCTTTCAGTGGGAAACTGGTCTCATTCTCTGTATTCGATAATTCGTCGCTGAACCAGCAGTCAAACGAATAGTCTTCATGAACCGCGTCGTTGTAGTATGTAGGCCATGTTTTCGGGTCAGGTACTTTTGGCTGAGCTATGGAGGCCCCTTATTTTATCTTTCTCCAGAAAGACCGCATATCACTCTTTTCATAAAAACTGGATCAGCTCCTCCTTACCTTTTTGAATAGCCAGTCTCTTCTTCTGTTTTAAAAGGCGTTTATACTCCCGGCGAACATTTTTAAACCTTGTTACTAGTCGAAGCCTATTTTCCTCTTCCCTCAAAATCTCCAATTCTTTAATCAATTCTAATTTTTTTATTCTACATTCCTCATCAAAGAATTCTATATCCTTACAACCTCCTTTGTTTCCTAGAACTGGGCCTGCTATGTCATGTAAAATCTCCGTGAACTCTTCTATCAATCTATCATGGTTATTTATCTTCTCTAAATCACTTAGCTTTTATAGCTACATCATCCTCTGAAAACGCTTCACTTAATTTAACATTTTCCTCTGTAGACCATTCCCTAGGTATCTGACGTCTTAACATTTTTATTATAAATACAACTTTCACTTGAAATATTCCTCATTTGTGGAGCACTCCTTGATCTAATTTCTAAAATACCGGTAGATGGTCCGATCCTACTAGCTTAAGCACATCCACATTAAGGTAATTCAGATCCCAGCGAATATCCACCAAAACATAATCAATTAAACTTGCTTTAGCCCCAGATACGCAGGTAAACTCACCCGATTTTTATCCTTTCCAAAATCTTCCATTTCCAATCATCAAACCGATTCTGCGCATAGTGTCAGCAACCTTCTACCCCATTGATTTATTCTTCTTTTTTCATCCCTGCTAGCTCTGGGAATTCTGTAGACGGCTGGGACTGCTGACGGAATACCTGGAATTAACACATCTTTTAATTCAACTTCATCACTAGTATAAGCATTAAAATCACCCATTAATATCAATCTATCATTTTCAAAATTAGCTCTTTTTTCATCTAATTCTTTTACCAACTAATTCCACGTATATTCATTTCGGTACGAGCTATTTTGAGGCGGAATACAAATCGATCCTATTACAATACACAGTCCATCCCAACATTCTAATCTAATCCAAATAACATTTTCTGATTTACTTTTCAGCTTTGTATAACTTTTGAAAGACTCATCTTTTATCAACACTACAATGCCTCCAAAATAACGATTGTTCAAATCTAACTCTCGCGATACACTTTCCACATAAAACCTCTTACTTTTGGAGTTTCACTAGGGCAATGCCAGGTTTCTATTAATGCTACAAAGTCAAAATTTGACAAATCACTTTCCACAGAACTTAACTTATTTTTTATACCCTGTACATTCCAAGATACAAACTTCAGGGTTTGTTATGGCCTTGTCGATGCTATTGGGCTCCGTAATCACTCGGGGGAAAGCTAACCGGTAATAATCGTCGCCCCTAGGCCAATTAATACCCCTGTACTGCCAAGGCTGATTTTTTTGTAGCTGCCTGAACGGGCGTGTGTTTTGTCTGTAAATTGGTGGCCGATTCCCTTCAGTAACCCGGCTTGTCAGTGGCTCCTCATTTCTTTGCCGTACATTTCTAGCGGTGCGACTGTAAGTATTATCAACGGGCTAATCTCGCTACTTTTACGACCTTTCTCTGTTCCTATTGTTTTCGGCAAGTCGCTGTTTCTTTCAACTATCGTGTTCGTGTCACTTCATACCATAACAGTCCGACTGATCTGAGGGTAATTCTGGACTGAGCTCTGGTTATTTTCATCCACATTAGCGGGATTTATACCTCTTATCTCTGAGTTACTCTGTGCTGGATTAGGGGCCCTAATTGGGTGGCTTACCGTCATTTCTTTTTTTTTTTGACATTCACGGTCGTATGTGTACGTTTTACCTTCAATGATAAGCCTATCGCCTTTGAGCAGCGCATTTTGACCTTTTACTAGGGCTTGGGACAGCACTCGCTTTAAATTTTTTCTAGCCTCGCGTTGATACGTAGTGTAGTCCGGAGCAACCCCTACGCCGTTCTGTTTCAATACAAAACTTTTCCTGAGAACCGCATTTCGTATTTCCAAGTCGTGCCACTTAACTATTACAGGGCCTGATCTCAGGCGGAAAGCATCCTTTATGTCCCTCCGAGAAAGCTGTAGGTTCGGGAGGCACCAGCTAAGAAACTCGCAAAGCTCATCCTTCAAACTCGACTGGGATGGACCAGTCACAGGGAAATTGTAAAACACGAGGTTATAACGCTTTATTTCTGCCTCCAATGAGTCAATTTTCAGTGTAGACTCCCTGTGTTTGTTCCTCATTTCCGCTAGATCGTTTGAAATTTCTGATTTTGTTGTATCTAGCTGTTTACTGAAACTATTCATTTTTGCCTCTATACCGGATAAGCTGTTTGAGAGCTGTGGGATCAAATCCAGTTTGAAATTTATTTCACGCATAAACTGAGAAATAGCGTCGGGATCTGACGCATCCGGAAGTTGAGGTGGCTGAATCTGACTCCCCTCCATTTCTGCTTGCGTATTCAAGATAATTAAGATTGCCTACCTTATTCTCTGCCAGCAATATTCTCCGGCAGTAGAGTTTATTCGTTGCGTCCCGCTTTAGCCAGGGACACAGCTTTGTAGCGCTCTCTTCTTTAGTTGTCAAAGAAATGAATCTTTATTCGGAGACGCTGCTATACTGGGGGGCGCGGCTATCTTCTCCCCGTCCTTGCGCACTGTATTGTGTATTAACTGTTTTAAACTAATAGATGTTATCGCTCTGAATGACCGATGAATAATGTCTATTATTTCTTGCTGGTTTACGCACAACCTGTTCAACCAAATACCCTGGGAGAGGTGATATAGGAGAATGATCGTTCCATGTTTCAATAAACGAAATCACTTCAAACGAAAGTAATTCATCATATAAATAAGGCAACTTATCACGTAGTCCTTGTATGTTCCATGACACTAAACTCAGTACATGGCTCTTTATTTCCGAAGCGTCTACGCTTTCTGTCAGTGAAACTAATATCACTAGCCACTTCTTGGAGTTTCTCGTTCCTGGCCTCTGTCGGAGAAAAGGCAAAATGGTAATACTCACGACTGCGACTATTAATATCTGTTAGCACATCTCGCTGTCTATTATCAACAAAATCATGGGAAAAACCACTGCGAGATCTTCTGTTAAATACTTTTCTTGGAGAATGGTTTCCTCTGGGTGCCAAGTTACGAGTGCCTGGTCGATGTAGGTCATTAGGGCTAATAACAGCACTAGCAGGTCTTTTAGTTGCCGAAGCTGCCTGAGAATAGGCTGTTGATGGTATCACTGTCTCGGTATCTCTATCGCTGACATCACTATCTAGCCCCATCGGGATCACAGCGGGATCATTTGAGGCCTAGTGCTAGGAGGCGGACCAAGATTTTTAACTGGCACCGCGTTACTTTTAACCTCAATCACAGCCTTTCCATCGTACCTGAATAGTCGGCCTTGGATAAACAGCTTGTCACTTCGTAACTTTGCATCACGGCCGTTGTTCTGTGCAATATTCATAATTTCATTTAAGTGTTTACGGGCCTCTCTTTGTTTAGCCGTGTAATCTGGGGACATCGGTAGACCTACCTTTCTCAATAAGGAAACTATTTCTTAAGATGTAGTCTCTGATTTCGACTGAGTTTAGCTTCACTACTCTTGACCCTGATTTCAATCTAAAAATGTCACGTACATCACCTTGACTTATTTTGAGAGATGACATAGTACGGTTTAATAAATCCATTATTTCTTGTTTCACAGTATATTCGCCAAGGTGTTGTGGAATATAATTGATAAATTAAACAAAAACTTACAAAGTTTGAAGTTTGATTGTAATTCTACTCCAAAGAAGGAGCGCCAGCGTAGCTGAGAGTTCAACTGAGATAGACCTTCGCAATCGCCTCGATTGACCAAAACAAACCCAGTATTTTAAAGTCATTATAATATGCGGTGGTTAAGCTCATGATGAAACGCCGAGAGTTCAACGGGAAGGGAAATTGGGAGGGCAGTTGAACTCTCAGCTACGCTGGCGCTCCTTCTTTGGAGTAGAATTACAATCAAACTTCAAACTTGGTAAGTTTTGTTTAATTTATCAATTCTACTCCAAAAGGAGCGCCTTAGCTCCGCCTTCGAGTTCAACTGAGATTTTAAAGTTCAGCATGAGCTATACCAACACTAATGATGAATAATAGCCCTATTCATTAAAAGAGGCTGTTGTACAAAAATTCATTTATAGGAAGATATTTCAAATATAACAAATTACAGTGAATATATTCAAAAGACAGATAACTGCTGACCACTTTCAATTGGTTTATTATAAAACCTTGCAAACGTTTTGGCATTTGTCCAGCCTACATATTTTATGATTTGATCTACATCAATTCCTCTTGCTTTAAGGTGGGGACGTTGAGGCAGACCGTGTGCTATGAGCACCATAAACACTGATGATATCTATACCTGCAAGAAATAAAACTTCTTTTATCCATCTAGAAATAGATGACTTGGACGCAGCAGTATGAGGCTTACGATATGTAAGAAAAAGTGCGTCGTTTCTATTTGGATATGATGTCATTCTATATATCTAGCTAGGTGTGTCGCCGGACACAGGACGACTCTTGAAAAGGTCGAAATTTAACTACTGATTTGTGGTTGCCCGGTTTCGATTTTTTTAACAATACATTGATTTGAAAATCAAAACTTCCATCGTCATTATGTACCATGTTACTAAGTGATAACTGGCCAAAAACTGAACTCTTTCACAAGCTGATAAAATCAATAAAACTGCTAATTTTTGTGTTAGTGTCTTTAATTGAAGATTTTCGATATCCCAAGCTGGCAGTTTAAAGAGATCGAATACACATTTTACATCCCAAATACTTGAAATCTTGGGTAGACTAGGCCTTCTATTAAAGACACCTCTCATAAACTTCTTGGTGATGTGATTACTGCCTAACTGAAGGCTTGGTAGAATTGCCGATAAAGCACTTCTCGCAGTATTAATAGCACTGTATCCAACACCTGAGTGAAAAAGTTCCGTAAGAAATGTCAAAGTTTCCGGTAGAGTTGCCTCCAAGGCCTGGATTGTGTTTCTTCCACAAAAGTCAATCCATTTTTCAATGTAAACTTTGTACTGGCGCTTAGTTGAATCCCGCCACCCATCCATGATAATATTGGACTGTGGAGGGAGAATATCCTTGGTGGTGAAGCCCTTGCCGGAGACGACGCAAGCCGCTAGGTGTAACGGTCTTGGACAATGGATGGTGCAAGGTCGGTTTCTGTGGGAGAGACAAAGTAAAATTATCATTTGGTAGAAATATTGGACTTCCTATTAAAAGCTTTAATAGTAAGGGATACCATACTTGTGTGGTCCAGTTCGGAAAGATCAAAATACCAGTGGCCTGATCTGTTTCCACCTTCTGAAGGGTCCTCAGAAGTAAACTGAATGGGGGGAATGCATAAAAGAAATAATGCTTCCAATTCATTGCAAATGCATCTACGAAAAAACATTCTGGATCTGGTTTCCAAGAAACAAATGGTTTAATCTGAAAATTTAATCTAGTCGCAAACAAATCAATATCTATTGACTGACATACCAAAAAATTCAAAATAGTAAATATTTCAGAATCCAATTTCCATTCCTTTTCATTATCAAATTTTCGTGATGCCTTATCCGCAATATTAGCAACCCCAGGCACATGTTCTGCAGATATCCATCCTTTGCCCTGCAGTACTACCTGCCAGACCTTATTTGCGAAATAATTACAAAATTTAGATTTTGATCCTCCCATTTTATTTATATAAGCTACTGTGGTTATATTGTCAGAACGCAGCCGAACATGCATACCTTTAATATCATGGGCAAAACACTTTAATCCCAGATAAACAGCCTTTGTTTCTAAGACATTGATATCAAATCTCTTCTCTTCTGAGGACCATTCACCTGTGGCCCGTTTCATGGAATATTCATCCACGAGTGCCCAACCTAGTTTCGACGCATCACTACACAAATATTTGTCAATTGATCTAGACTCAATTGCTTTAGAAGCATGATTGGCAATATCCAACCACCATTGTAGTTCCAAATTTACATCGGATGTTAAAATTATCCTTGCCGCAAAATTACCCTTCGCGTACCTTAATGCTTGAGTTTTCAACGATTCCGCTTTTCGGTAATATAAGGGCCCTAATTCTACTGCTGGAAATGTTGAAACAAGAACGCCAAGAGTTTCAGCCAATTCTTGAATCGTAGTCAATTTTTGACTAAGAATTTTTGAAACCAAATGTATAACTTTTTAATTTTTCTTTCCGGCAGGAAAATACGCATTGATCGCGAATCTAACAAAAAGCCCAGAAATTCTATTTGTTGGCTTGGAATGAGAACTGACTTTCCCGGGTGGATCACAAACCCCAGTTCTGACAGTAATTTCGCTGTTTCATAGACATTATTTTGACACTCTAAATATGACCTTCCCAGAAGGAGAGAATCGTCTAAATACGTAACTGACAAATACCCTTTTCTTCGAAGAAGAGAGATAACAGGTTTCATAAGTTTCGTAAGAACCCTAGGGGCCGATGATAAGCCATTTGGCATTGAAGTAAAAGCATAACAAAGGTCAACTTGAAAACAAAGCCACATTTGATCTTCAAAATCAACCGGGCATGAATAATAAAAATCGACTAGGTCAATAGAGGCCATATAACAATTTTTTGTCATCAAAAGAAACCGCAGAATGAACACTTTCCATTTTAAAATGGTAATATTTAAAGTTTTCATTTAAATTTTTAAGGTTAAGAATAAACCGGGTAGACCCATCTTTCTTTGGGACTGTAAAAACGGGAGAAATACAACGTATCTCCTTTATTCTGAAGTCGGGTACTTTAACAATAACACCTTTATGCAATAAAATATCAACTTCCTTTCTTATAGCCTCTATTTCTTCAAACGTAAAACTTTTGTTTTTTGTTTTCAAAGCTTTTAGTGGTGTTTTCTCAAATTCAATCTTGTAGCCTGAGGCCACAATATTCAAATCACTGGTTATTGACTGCCATTTTGAGATGTACTTACTAATTCTCCCAGCTTTAAAGTTATCAGCCAAATGTTGTGACTGCCTATTGAAATTAACAACAAAGTCATAAAAATCAAGGTCGGGGTATGATAAATAGTACATACCAGCTATTTGCGATCCCTTTTCTGGAAATTCTGGAATTTCTGGAATTTGGACCTCTCTTGACAGTCCTGGCCCTGCTTTCTGCGATAATTTGGACGGGGGGCCTCGTTCTGCCATCGGCGATAACGGTAGGCCCCCCCCTCGCACGTTTTTTGGTTTTCCAAAGGATTTTTTTCAAATCCGCCACGGATTTAGCTTTAGATGTTGTTTTGGGCAATATCTTTGCCAAAAAGATACTCCGTGACTTTGACTTCAGGGGCACATAAAGCTGATGCTACAGTGGGATCTGGGCTCAATTCAAATTTCATCGCATGACGTCTTTTTAAACTTAGATCGTAATTGGTGAGGCCAAGCATGTGAACTGCATCTGTAAGGTTTTTGACAACTTTTTCTTTAATATGCTCATTTTCTATCTCAAGAATCGCATTTGCTGCCTCTAAAACACAAAATGTTGAGTGAGCAATTGTCCGCTGCACTTGAAAGGCCTTAGCATCCCTCTGTTTAGCCTGTGATGAGAGAATAGCCCAAATTTCACTATTCACCTTTAGAGGAACGATTTTTTCGGTATTCGCAGGCCTAGGGTGGTGCTCAAATAACTCTTTTAGCTTCACTATTTCCAAAGGCTCAGAAAAAGCTCTATTTGCAACTTTGGCAAGTTTCTTATGGATCTTAGGACCCTCTTTGGTACCAGAACGTTCTTCAGAAATCTTTTTGAATAGAGCGTCATTTGACGTGTTTTCTTTTAATCTTTTACCTTTGTGTTTTTCCGGAGAAGCCTTCCGCTTTGTGTCAAGGATTTTTGTGGGGCTCCGAGAGCAAGATTTTTCGTTCCTAGAACTAATTTCAGGGCTCCGAGAGCCATACCGAGCACGAGTTTGAAACTCTGGGCTCCGAGAGCCATTTGTTTGATCGCTATCACTCTCACTTGAGAGTATTCTGCGACGCGAATGAGTTTTATATTGCCTGCCACGCCTACTCACGATCATAATCTTCATCGACTAAATTGTCCAACAATCCAATCACTAACTCACTATCACTCATTATTTAATTTGGTCTGAATCAAAGCGAATGCTTTCGTCAACTGGGTTTGTTTTGGTCAATCGAGGCGATTGCGAAGGTCTATCTCAGTTGAACTCGAAGGCGGAGCTAAGGCGCTCCTTTTGGAGTAGAATTATATATAATCAAATTTGTTCTTTTCTGCTCTGCTTCGAGCTGGTTGGCTCGTTCGTATGTGATTATTAGATCGGATTTCACATTTTCCAGCTCTTTTTTAATTTCTTCATTTGTCTTAGCATTGTTAGATAGCTGAATACTAATGCTATTCATCTGTACTTGTAAGGCAGCAATGCTATCCGAAAGTTCCGGAAATGCATTAACTTTCTCTGAAAGCGCTGGTAATAAATTCAATTTTGAAATTAATCTCTCGCAAAAACTGGGCATTTTGCATTTTCTCGGCCTCTATTGTTTGGTTTGTCATTTTCACACTTTGGATCTTATCGATGTACAATTGTAGTCCTTAATTTGATTTAGTATCGTTACAAACCAATAAGTTACTTTTCTTGTCTTCAAAAAAGATAATCACAATTTTGGCACAAAGCCACACACAGGTAAAAATTGGTTACGCAAGCTGTACAGACTTAATCCTGTAATTTATCCGATTGAATTGCTCTTGACTCTCTGAACTCTGAATCAATACTGATGGCTCACTTTGATGGCTCAACATCCCCCTTAACATGCAAAAAAAAATTCAACTTTATATTTTATTAGCTCAGCATACCCCTCAGCATGCTCTGAGAGTTTCAACCATATATTCTAAGTCGTTCTTAATATAATGCTGATACGGCAATTTTACAGTGTGCATACATACAGAGTCTTTTCATTTAATTTAGCATACCCCCAAAATTATCTTAAAGGTCTCCTTAATACTCTTAGCCTTAATAGTAGCATTAGTAGTTGCAGTAGAGGTTCCAACGGTAGCATACATATAGTACATTTTTGATGGCTCAACATCCCCCTTAACATGCACAATAAGTTTCAACTTTATACTCTAGGCTGTTTCGGGGATATAACTGTTACAGCCTTTTATATACCTGCATCTAAAATACGTGTTTTAATTTTGTTCACTATCCTTCCAACATTCCCTGAAGGTTCCACGATAATATCCTTAGCTTCAGTAGTGCTAGTCTTAGTTGTCGTAGTAGTAGTAGTAATAGTAGTAGTAGTGCTAGTAGATGTAGTAGTATGCACATTTTGAATTTTGCCTAGTTCAGTGTTCCCCTTAATGTGTCCTGAAATTTTCAATTTAATACCCTAGACCATTTGTGGGATAATGTTGATGCTGATAGAGCGTGTTTTTACTTGTTTTTCAACATAAACCTAAACATTCCCTGAAAGATTCAGCTTCCTACCATAAGCCTTAGTAGTAGTAGTATTCATAACAGTAATGGTTATAGCAGCAGCAGTATTAGTAGTAGCACTATACACAAAGTGCCTTTTGCTTGGTGGAACGTCCCTCTCAATACGTCCTGAAAGTTTCAACTTAATGCAATAAGCTATTCCTGCGTTCTTTTGACAATTTGAATGCACGGTGTGGTGTGATTTACTTCAACACCCCTTAAGTGTTCTTTGAAATTTTCACTTCAATATTCTCAAGCTCAGCAGAAGTAGCAGTCACAGCAGTCGTAATAGTAGCAATAGTGGTAACTTGCATATAATGCCTTTTGGTTAGTTCGAAATTCCCCTCAAACGTTCATTGTCAGTGGATGATCCCCCAAATCATTCCCTCAAAGTTCCAACTTAATACCCAAAGTTATTCCTAAGTTTCCCCCTTTTTGACAACCTGCATTAACATAACATGTTTTGGATTAGTTCAATGCTTCCCTCAACCTTCTTTGAAAGCTTCACTTGAATACCATTGTTTGTTAGAACGCAAAAAGTCAACCAAGCTCTCTTTTCCAATAAGAAATACTATATTCAAACACTGGGCAAATTGCATAACTTACAGCCCTTGCTCTGAGTGCTGTGGAGGGTTAATACTCCCAACATCCCCAGAGACATAGTAACTGGACTTTTTCAACTATGCCGAAAAACATGGCTATCAAAAAATTAATTGGAAATATTGGTAGAATTAATGGGCTTGGGAGTGGACTGCTTGCCCTCCAATCACTTTCGACTCTTAAAGAGGGGAGTAGAACTTTAAATTTATAATCGAATGAGCTATTTTAACAGCTTCTATGATAGCGCTGCGCTGCCTATGATATTGCTTATATGACCCTTTATAAACGTGCATGTATATAGTTTTTTATGTTTAATAGTAACTTCCCCTAAATGTTCCATACAATTTTCCCATTAATACCCTCAGCCTCATTAATTACAGCACTCGTAGTAGTAGTAATATTAGTAGTATGTATGTAGTGTCATTTTGGTTTGTTCAAAATCCGCCACAGCATAGCCAGAAAGTTCCAATTTAGTAATATAAGCCGTTCCTGAGATATTGCTGGTACACTCTTTTGGCAATCTACATGCTCATAGCTGGTTTTGATTTAATTCAACATCCACCTAAACATGTCTTGAAAGCTTTATCTTAATACGATTAGCTTCAGTAGAACCAATAGTTGTAGTAGTATTAATCGCATTAGGAGCAGTATGCACATAGTCCATTTGGTTATTTTCACCCCCCCCCTCCCGATACACACTGAAAGTTTAAACTTAATACAATAAGTCGTTCTGAGAAATTCCTAATAAGTCCTCTTGACAAACTCTAAACACATAGTGTATTTTGATTTAGTCCAACATTGTTTCAACATTCCCCAAAATTTTCGCCTTCACACCCTTAGCTTTAGTAGCAGTATTAGTAGTATCAGTAGCATGAGTAGTAGCAGTGGAATTAGTAGTAAGTAGTAACTTTAGCTTTAGTGTTGTGGAAATAATTAATTAAAAGTATTTAATACATATTTAATTACTTTTCAAAATATTCAAATACGTATTAATTACACAAAAGATCAAATAATATGAATACGTATTTAATTATTTTTCTGTATTTAAATACAAATTGGCTTTTTCCAATATTCATAAATATTTTGTCTGTCAAACACAATGTTCTAGACTAGAGCATGGGTGGCCTACTCGCGGCCCGCGGGCCGCAAGAGGCCCACCGTAAACATTTTTGTGGCCCGTGCGATTCATCACACTTTTATATTCTGCGCCCTCATTTTGCGCGTACTTCTTGGAACATCACAGATTCGATGTTTTATTCTTAACAATGTTTTTTCTCAATGTATATAGCCCAAGCATTATATTATTATGTTGTATAGCCCAAGTACTATCGATGCATAATGTTATGAAAGTATAGTTTTATAAACCGTCAATTACATTCGATTACATGCACTTGCGCATCGACAACTTAAGGATTTTCTGAAAGAATTAGATTCAGAATACGGTGACGTTGTGCACCTCAGTCAGGGTTGGCACCGTCAGTAGGATTTTACTAGATCTAGTAAAAAAAAAACTATTAAGTTTAGAGGATCTAGTAAATTTCCCCAAATCTAGTAAAAACTAGTAAAAAGTCATGATTTATAGTAAACAAAACTTTTTTTTATTTTCCACGAATTCAGGGAAAAAAATTGTAAACATATGACAATTTAAAATTTTTTGCTTGCAGTCACCTATTTTCATAAAAAAGACACTTCACTGCCGGCGTCTAAAGGTCGACAAAATCAGCTTTCTGTGTATCAAATCTTAACAACTAAAAATGAAGCTATAATGACACTTGGATTTTTGATGATTGGGAATCTATTGGAATCAAAACAAAAGCCAACCACCCACGGTGATTAGCCACGGTTTATATAGGTTTTATTGAGGAAAAAGGAGCCTGCTGAGAGAAATTAGAAGTAAGTAGAAATATATATATATATATATATATATATATATATATATATATATATATATATATATATATATATATATATATATATATATATATATATATATATATATATATATATTTGGGGGTGTCAAGGGGGGAGTTTCCCCCCCAGTAATGTGAAGAAAAAATTATACATCCCATGCGCTTTGACTATCCAGATATTGACCCCTCTTGCCCCCCCCCCCCCCCCCCTTCCCAATAAAATTGCTGGAGATTCGAAAAGAAAAAAAAGAGAAAAGGAAAAGAGAAAAAAAGAAGAGATAAGGAAAAAAGAATGTGAAAATCGTATTGATTATCCTCCTATAGTAAAAATCGATGCTTGACGGTGAGCGTGCGGCGTAGCCACACGCGCAAAAAAAAATTTTGCGCGATAAGGAAATTGCGAGAGATTTTGCGATTTTGCGAGAGACAAGGAAAAAAGATTGTGAAAATCGTATTGATTATCCTCCTATAGTAAAAATCGATGCTTGACGGTGAGCGTGCGGCGTAGCCACACGCGCAAAAAAAATTTTTAGCATTTAGTAAAAACAGATGGAATCTAGTAAATTTTTCCTCTCCAATTTAGTAAATTCTTCCAGGTCAGGGTGGCAACCCAACCTCAGTCGAGTCAGAGGGTTAAGTCGTGGAAGATGTTTACAGTAATTTTAGCATTTACGAGAAGAAATTGATTTGTTTATGAATGACAAACTAAGGTTTGTGCCAGCATTAAGAAACGATGAGTGGTTATTGGATTCATGCTTTTTAGTGGATTAAATAAAAAAAAACAAGTTTTTTTTAACTGAAAGCAAGGAACGACGTTAAAACTTAAAACGAACAGAACTTATTCCTTATATGAAAGGGGCTGTCCCCTCCTCAACGCCTCGCTCTTTACGCTAAAGTTTTTTTATTGTTTAAAAAAATAGAGTTGTGAGAAAGTCAAACTTTAGCGTAAAGAGCGAGGCGTTGAGGAGGGGACAACCCCTTTAATATAAGGAATAATTTCTGTTCGTTTTAAGTTTTAATGTCGTTCCTTACTTTCAGATAAAAAACTTTTTGTTTATTTAATTTTTGAACGTTTTTGAATAAATACAGGTTTTGATCTTCGCTCACCGTACATGAATAACTAAAACAAACTTTGCATATTAATTTACTTTTATTTGGTTAAATGGCTTTCTCGAAACTTGTTTAATTTTATTTACGAACGTTTTTATTAGTAATAAATATACGCAACTTACGAATTAACATACGTAACGAACTTCTATATTCATATATTTTTTAATACGTATATTAGGGGGTTCACCCCCTAGTTGATACCTTACTCTTTAAGCTAAAGTTTGAATTTTGTTGCAATACTATAAAAATGACCGCTTAATCACAAAGGCCGTTAATTAGAATAAATAGCTCTTATGAAAGTACTAAAAAATCTTTGGCTTAAACAGCGAGGTATTGACTAGGGGGTGAAACGAATCGTATATGTAATATTTTCTGTTCGTTTAAAGTTTTGATGTTGCTGCTGTTGCAGTTGAAAAACTTGTTTTTTATATTTAATTTCTGATCTTTTTTTTAATAATGCTGGGAAGTCCGGCGTCCCCTTCATAGCAATGTCCCTTCCCCCATGAAAACTTCCTCCATGGAAAGATCCTCCCACATAACCCTCACCCACCCACCACCCCACTACCAGAAAAAAATCTCCCCTGAAAACGTTTGTATACTTCCCAATAACCAATACTATATGTTAACATTGGGTAAAGTTCATAATTTTCAGCCCTCCCCCCGGGAACTTCGGGGGATTAAGTCATCCTAAAAGACATACTTGTAATATTTCGAACATGCTGAACAAAATGGCTATCTCAAAATCTTGATCGGGTGACTTTGGGAAAAAATTGAGCGTGGGAGGGGGCCTAGTTGCCCTCCATTTTTTGGTCACTTAAAAAGAGCACTAGAACTTTTAATTTCCATTCCAATGAGCCCTCCAACGATATTCTAGGACCACTGGGTCGATACGATCACCCCTGGGAAAAAATAAAAAAAAAACAAAAAAAAACAACAAATAAACACGCACCTGTGATCTTTCTTCTGGCAAAAATGCAAAATTCCACTTTTTTGTAGATAGGAGCTTGAAACCTCTACAGTAGGGTTCTCCGATACGCTTAATATGATGGTCGAAAATCTTTTTCGAAAATTTTCTTTTTTCGAAAATCAGCCAAATTTTCTCAGGTGCTTAACTTTTGATGGGTAGGACTAAACTTGATGAAAACTTATATATTTGAAATCAGCATTAAAATCTAATTCTTTTGATGTATCTATTTGTATCAAAATATCGTTTTCTAGAGTTTCGGTTACCATTGAGCCGGGAGGAGGAACCTCTCAGGAGGTATGAGATACACTGCGTGCTGCCACCTACAATTGAGTCTAACGCCAAGCTAAAATAATTTATTGAAGGATTATAGAATGAGTCTAATGGGGTCAAGGTCGATTTATTTGTTGTTGTTCGTCTAGGTTAATGACTCCAGGGCGAAGTTTGCACATGCACATTAACGGGAAGAGATGTATTGATCTACGACAAGAGGGGGAAGTGGGTTTCTGAGAACTTGATTTACATAATCGGTGGGGAAATGTACTGATCCACTAACGGGAACAGGATCACGTGTCTCCTTCTAAGCGAATCAGGGTAGTTATGTAAGGTTTCCCATTACATCACAATTCGCCCTTGAGATTTTGTATATAACGGACATGCGTTGTTATTAAACGTTCATAAAGTACTAAGACACCATGGATAAAGCATCTGATATTATTGACTTGGAAGCTTTGGCTACAGCGATCTATAATGTGAGTTCAGTTTAGTGAATTTTCTTAGTTTTTTTTTAAATAAAATCATTTTACATAGTCACCCCTCCAGTAAATTCAAATTCAGGGTAAACCCCCCCCCCCCCCCCCAATACAATCTCCACTATATGATGTTTATAATCGATAGAATGTGTAAAGCACACTCTTTTTTACCATGTAAACCTCCCCCTACCCTCTGTTTACGACTTTAATTCTTCCAATGGAAATAACTATGTTTTTTGTTAAACTTTGTATCTTACCTAAAAGTAGCTGTCAACTTTCTGTCAATCCCTTAGCTATTAAGCCACTATGGTTTGACTTACAGATTTTCCGCAAAGATTTAAAACCTTAATTATTGATATCTGTCAAGTACATCCTGCTTTGCTAAATCCTTACGATAGCGGCTTAGCCGAAAGGTTTCTCTGAGAAAATACTTTTTCCAGTCAAATTAAAAACATCGATTTATAATATGAGTTCCATTTAGTAAATTTTCTTAGGTTATTTCCAAGTAAAATCATTTTACATAGCCCCCACAATATATTCCAATTCAGGTAACCCCCCCCCCCACAATACAAACTCCAATATGTGTTGTTTATACTTGCTAGAAAGCGTAAAATACGCTCTTTTTTTACCATGTAACCCTCCCTCCCACCATTCATCACTATTTAATTCATTCAATTGAAGTTATTGTTCAAATTTTCTTTTCTAATGCGTTTAAAGCCATCAAAATCTTTACACTTGCAATTTAACCTAACCTTTGGGTGAACATGTCTCAAAAGGGGTGATCTCGTAAACAACCTTCACATGCCTTATCTAAATTGCGGAAAATAAGGGTGATCACAACACATTGAAAGGATTAAGGCTACAGGCTTTGCGTAATTCTAGACGGTTTGAGAAAGGGAAATTAAAAGAAATATTTTGAGAACATGAAAATTATGTAAATGTTAGATGCAAAGAGTCCTTTAGAGTGTTTATTATTCCTTTTTCTATAGCTTTCTTTCGATAAAGTGTCTTTTATATTCTCAAGTTGGGGGGAGGGGTGAAAACTATGCTTTTTAACTATGATAATATTAGGCTAGAAAGCAAAATCTTTAATTTAGGGGGTCTGGTAAAGTTAGATCTATGTCTCTTGCACTCTAAACGAAATACATCCTTTATTAACAGAACGGAAAAAAAAAATTGCTTTTGCAGACAATTATTCCTAATGAGAAGATTGTTCTATTTTCAAATGACTTTGATGAAAGCAAATAATGTTTTAGTCAAATCTTCAAAGTTTTACCTTCCCGGAAAGGAAGGGATGGGGCATTTTAAATGTTCTTATTTTCGAATTCATGGATTTTATAGATGATTAAGAGGCTTTCATAAAAATCTTTCACTAATTTCCTTTCTTCTCTAATATTATTATCATATACTAAATTTTTCTTCTCTTTTAGGAGGATTCCGACAAATGCTCTCCCCCTGAAAAGAGAACAAGAGGGAAGGATGCCACACCGATGCAAGCTGCAAGGCCTTCCATCATAGGATATGCCGGTTCCTTTAAACATGCTCTGGGCCGGCCGTTGACCACTCAACTTTTAATGCCCGGAGCCTCTCACGCCAGTGCCAGCTCTGCGCTACCTGCGCAAACCTCTATGCAACCTGGCAGAAAATTGAAAAGAGAGTGGGCGGCTTCTCATAATGCTTCAGCCCCGTTTACTCAAGATCGTGAGGTTGCCCCCCATCATGCTTTGCCCGAGTTTTCAAGAGCTTTCCCGTCTATTCAAGGTCAGGAGGTTGCCCTCCAGCATGCATTGCCCGAGTTTCAAGAGCTGTCCCGTCTGCTCAAGCTCAGGGTGTTTCCCCCCTTCATGCTTTGCCAGGGCCTTCAGGCACACAAGTGCAGCCAGAATTCGGAAATGTAAGCATTTTTACCTCTACTTTCTATCTGGTTATAGAAAATATCTACCTATTTCTTCCATCTGTTTAAGCCCTTTTTCTTTTCATCATTTTTCAACACAGTAAAAGTGTGTGTTAGGCCTTTCTTTTCAAGACAGTAAAAGCGTGTCAGAGATATTTTTTCTCTTAAAGGAAATATATCGTTCCCCCTTTTGAATCATGTCAATTATTGCATACATTCAGCCTGCTGAATTCTCATAGCGAAGCCAAAAAAAGGCACTATATCCCGAACATAATTTCCCCGTAGTAAATAGCAAAATCTTTGCGTTATAAACTTCTTTTCAAAACGAATGCTTAATCTTGCTTCTACAAATTTCTTGAAAACAACTTTCTATCCATTTCAAATCATGTTTTTTCCAAAGCAGATAAAGAGTATTAATATGAAGTTTTTTTTGAGGGGTTGTTTGAACAAAATCAAAACCTTCTATGTCATCTTTTAGATTGTATTTAGATAGAACTTTCAGAATATATAGAGTAGGGAACAAAATGCTACTATGTGCATGTAAATAATAATCCAATTTTAAAAATAGGGTGATTTAGACACTTTGAAAATAAGCTATTTTCTTTTATAGGTTGTATTGGTACCTTATTCGCCATCATCCTCCTCGTCAGTTGGAGAAAAAGATGCATCTTTGGAGTTTTGTGACAATGACATGTCTTGGCAAGGTATCGTTAATGAAATACCTGAAAATATTGACGATTTTTTAGCAGAATATTTTAATGTAGATAATGATGCAGTTGAGCAGGGGGACTTGAGTCCAAACACCTTACAGCTTTTATATGATTTTACCCGGGAATTAACAGGGAACCCTCCCCCCGCTGATTACATACTTCCACTTCAAACAACTGAAGTGGCTTCCCATAGTCCTATTATTGAACAATGTGGGGGAGGGAGTGGTGACAATATACAAGAGGGGGAGGGGGAGGGTGACAATATCCAATTTACATCATTTCCTGACTTTCAACTGTCAAATTCTATTTTAAATACGATAGTCGTTTACACTGCAACTTTTGGTGACCCTTTTAATTCGCTTTTGAGGGGTAATTTTGTGTTTGACCCTGTAGAAACTGTCCATGAATATGTAGATAGAATTCGTGCACTGCTAAGAAACCAGATTCAGTTGTGGGGAGGTAGGGCTTCAGTTAAGGTTTCAACTGTTTTAAAGGTGTTTTATTTAAATGATGGAAAAAGCGAGGTTTATCATCATAATGTACACAGCGAGATGCATGTGGTCCATTCCATTTAGAAAACTTTGAGGGTGTGTTTTCGGATTGGATTGGCCACATTATTATGCATCTCGAGAATTATAACGAAAACGATAGTGGGTCTGTGGTTTTGTTTGTTGAAAATTTAAGCGTTAATATTTGTAAATTTAAAAAAGATTTTATTTTAAGAGGGGGGCATGGGGAGGGGGCAATAGTTTTAAAATATAGTCCAGATTTAGAGGTTTGCATGGGCGTTCAGCGAATCTGTTTCGAAACAGGTCAAAAATGTTTCAAGTACGCTTTCCTCATTTCAGCTTTCCGACCACGACGAAATGGCGCTACAAAGAAAAATTTAGAATATTGGGCTGTGCTTGGGAAGGAAGGGTCCGATTCTCCCACTGTAGATTTCATTTGTTTAGAGGGGAAATACCCAGTAACGCTAAGGTCTATTGATATTTTTGAAAGGGCCAATGGCCATATAAATATCGGCGTTACTTTGGTTCAATATGAAACAGAATTTGAGGATGGGGTTCATTCTAAAAAGAAGGGGGTGGTGCTCCCAGTAAGAAGCCCGTCGATTGAATTGGCGAAGCACTGGGTTTGGTTGTTGTACACACCACCTAATGACCCCAATGCAATTGGCCATTTCAACCCAATTACAGACATCAGTGGAGTTCTAGGGGAGGGTAAGAATAAGGGGATACTTTTCTACTGTCCAACATGCCTGTCTCGATTATGGACAGAATTAAAGTTACAAAATCATATGAAGCACTGTAGACGCATGGCTACCAGTCAGTGGAAACGGTACCAGTCAGGGATAGGACCATTTTACGCTTTAAAAATTTTCAAAATACCCTCCTCCAGAGCAATAAAATCTCTTTGGACTGTGAAGCGAAGCTAGTGGAAGTGAACGATCCTTGATTTCCAAATCGAATCAAAGAACATCCTGCCATTGCAGTCTCCTACACCCATGTGGAAAGAGACAGTTCTAACACTATGAAGTTGATAGAAATAGTCGAAACGTTGGATGAGGGAGAGTGTATGGTCAAGGCACTGACTAAATAAGTTGGCACCGCTAATGGAGCTATTTCTCGCTTGAGAAATATACCCTTTGGTGTTGTCTGCAGAGGATCGTCTCACGATTAAAAATCAAAAAAATATGATGGGTTTGTAAGGGGGTTTTGAAGAGGGGGTTAAGGGGAAAGGGACTAGGGGGAAAAGGGGGAGGGAAGGGGAAAGTCAGAGATCACAATCACTTGTGGCAGAAATATCCTCTGGGGGTAGTAATTTTAGAGGGGTAGCACATCAATCATGCAACATAAACGTTAACCAGCAGTTATTTATTCCAGTTTTTATTCATAATTCAAATTATGATTAAAAATTTATTTTACCGGCATTGGCACGTATGCACAGGGAGGGAGGGGAAGTAGATAGTCCATGGGTAAATAATTCATTTACCTATAACATCTTACCCAAATCAGCAGAGAAGCTGGTGCTTCTCGAGTTGAAATGGCAGGTAGTAAATAATAGGCATACGTGCTGGAATAAAATCAGGTTTTTAGATTCTTTTAGTTTTTTTTCCCAAGGCATTGAGTCAATTGATTCAAGTGCAGAAAAGTGATAATTTTGATAGTTTTCCTTTGCTTAACCAGCACTTTCCAGACAGTGAAATGTATGACCTATTGACCTGTAAAGGTGTATATGCATACGACTATTACTGTTCTGGCGCTCGCTTAAGTGAGGAGAAACTACCTTCAATCAAAGCGTTCTATAATTCACTCACCAACAGTGAATGCACAGCCGAGGAATATGAATTTGCCAAGATGGTGTGGGCTATGGGGAATTGTAAAAATGGGTGGGATTATTGTAGACTGTACTTGGCCAGTGACGTTTTAACTCTGTTAGATATTGTCTGCAAGAACACAGATCAAATCTATTCAGAGGTTGGACTAGATATAGGCTATTATTCTTCCACACCACATTTGGTGATGGACTTGATTTTAAAAATTAGTAGGGAGGAAATAGGCTTGATAACTGATGTAGATCAACACCTTTTTGTAGAAAGATCAATGAGGGGTGGGTATGTTTTTCATGAGGATCGCGTTTTGACAACAGATCCAAGCAGAGAAAACAGCACCAGTACAAAGTCAAATGCAGGTTTCTTGGACATGAACTCACTGTACCCCTCGTCCATGTCTCACTACGCTTTGCCGTTTGGGAACTATAAATGGCTTGAGAATCCTTGTGAGTTCCCCGACAATAACACCGTCGACGACAATGGGCCACAAGGATGGTTCTTTAAAATTGATGGTCACATTCAATTGGCGCTTCATGATTCTAAACGAACTAAATAGAACTAAATAGAACTTTGGACTATTTTGAACAAAATGTCTATCTCAAAATTTTGATCGGATCCATTTTAGGGAAAAGGGTGAAATGGGGGGGGGGCTATTTTCCGATAATTTTTGACTCTTAAAAAGGAAAGTAGTACTTTCAATTTCTAATCAAATGAGCCTCCTTCGAAATATATGCAACTACCCATTCCATAAAACGTTATATGTTAACAATTGACAACTAGCATGACTTGTAGCCCATGCCTTGGGGAGCAAAGAGAGAGTCAATCCTTGGAGGCATAGCTCTTTTACCTGTGGGATATTGAACAAAATGGGTATCTAATTTGGAGAAAGGGGAGTATAGGGAAGAGGGTCTGGTTGCCCTTTGATACTTTTAGGTTTAAAAACGAGAAGTTTCAATTTCCAATCAAGTGAGCCTCCTCCAAAGTCTATTCGATACCCTCTTCCATAAGTACCATATACGCCCTGGGTATAGCTTACAACCTTAACATCTAGGTTCTAGGGGATTGCGCCAACCCTGGAGGTTTTGTTATATAATCTTTAATCTATATTGAACAAAACTGTTGTCTCAAAGTTTCGATCTGATGCATATGGGAGAAAAGGATGTTTGAAAACAGGGTTAATTGCCCTCTGAATCCTTTTCTCTCTTAAAAAGCAAACTAGAGCTCAAATGAGCTTCCTGCAAAATTTATACGACCATCCCTTCGATAAAAACCTTACAGACCCCTGGGGCATATCTTACAACTCCTTTACAATTTTTTTTGTCATTTTGCTTAAATTATAACATAGTCACCAATAGACCAAGTACTCGTTCATTCTTCTTAGGTGGTCTATTTAATCAATCCCTATTAGGGTTTGCCCCAGGATTGCATTTCGATCGAAAATAGAATTCCCACCAGCAAGAAGATTACAAGCGTATGGTAAACTAAAATTCAGCACTCTCAAGCACTCTACAAAAATATTACCCTGCACCTCGTGAAATAGTTTTTTCAAGTGAAAAAAAATCTTTGAAATTAAGATATTGAGAACCAGCGACGACTCTTCTTAATGGGGGGGGAGTACTGTAATAAATAAGATCAACTAAATTAAGTAGTCAATTAAAGTAAACATAATTTGATAATTCTACTTTTGAAATTTAAAGAAAGAGAACATGCATATCAGATAAAAATACAGGAAGAACTTGTGGGATAAGAAATTGACCCAAGAGCCCAGAATTAAGGTTAGGGTCTATACTATATAAGCTTAGAGTAATAGTTGAAAGGCTTCTTGAGCTTTTGCTCTTTGCAAATCCACTTTCAACCGGTTCTTTGGGACAGATCAAATTGCGTCGATTGCAAGTGTTATTTATTGACGTTTAACTGTCTATAAATAATTAGTCCAGCAATATCGTTTTTGTATTCTTTAAGCAATTAAATATACATTTAATCAAGAGATAAACCTAGATTTTCGCCTTTCAAAACTCGGCAGGATCTTCACCTAATTGAATTTATCCTAGTGTACCTCTCGCTACCCCGGGTCAATTAAATCAGCAAGGTAAGAGCTCAAAATTTGGATGGTCGAGAGTGTGCATTTAATTAGCACCAGTTTGGTATGCCTCCACACATGGTGCTAGCTTCTTCGAAAGATATTTCGTAGCTAAGGGTGGGTCAAAGGGATCGCCCTGAAAAAGACCTTGGACAAAACAGAATTGTAAAAATTCAAATTTAAGTTACAACAACCACAGACGAGTGCTCTATCGCTTCGCTCGTTAATCCTTCAATTCTGACATAAAATTGAAAATGGCCTGAAAATTCGGTGAGTTGAGGAAAATGAGTTTATTAAGAAAAAAACCACTAGTTAAGAAAAGATACCATTACTGTTTCCCAGGTGAAAAAGTCATTTTCCTTGTTACTCAGGATGGAGGACTGTAAGTATCCTATATGGGGTTTCCAGTTATTTCGATTCCACTAGTGCTGTTTTCATTTTGATCTGACAACATTTTCTGGAGCTTAAGGCTATTCTATTTGGGTTTCCAGCTTTGGATACTCCAATCGTTTCGTTTTCATTTTGATCTGAACAAATTTTACGGACTTTCAAACTCATTTTCATAATTACCATAAGTCTATTTTCACTATAAATTTTTACCAGTAGGAAAAATTTTAATAATAGTTAACACGATTTTAAATTGTCGGTTACTTTGGGCTAGAGATTCTTCTTTGCTAGGTTCTTTTTACAGGGCAACTATGATAATGGGGCCTAAAAGGATTGTTAAAACAAATCATAAGTTATTCTACTTTCTAAAAAACCTTTGAAAGTCTTCGAGAGTCCATCCCTCTCTGGGAATCCTTCTTTCAATTTTTATTGCAGCTCGTCTCCTCCGATCCCTGGTAAAGTTATTACCAAGTCTTATTTTTAATAATGACATAACATCATCCACAGTCACACGACCATCTAAGTTGACATCAAGACTTCAAATATTATTTTGTCTTCATTTCTCAAAATGTCACCGTATAATTCTCTGAACTCATCTAGCTCAAAAACTTGATTTCCATTTTTGTCAAATGTAGAAAGAATATGCCGTGTTAGCTTGCAGTCATCTAGTTTGAAACCTTGTATGACCTCATCTATTGTCAAGTTCCCACTTCTTGTTACATCCATTTTTTTGTATGCACTTTCTGTTTCGTCTGATTGAATGCTATCGAACATTACATCTAATTCCCGCCTAACTTCTTCAGAATTATGCAATTCCTCTTCGAGTTCTTTTATTTGATCTAAATCAAAATCATGGAAGGGCAAATAACCACAATACTTTACAATGTAGTGATTTTTTTCTATGACACTTGCATAGTATTCTATCTTTCTGTTCAATGCCCCTATGACAATGTTTGTGAGGCGCATTCCTATTTCTTCACGAATTTTCCGAAGCAATGCCATTATCAAAATTATTTATTGATAGAGCTTTGAAATTGTTCATTTTTTGAACGAAAAGAAATGATATTAACATCATAAATATACAGTTCTGATTTAATTCTGATTTTGTAATTAAAAAAATTAATCAAAGAATAAACGTTAGTGATTCGGAAATATTTTCTGTTTTGGGTAATTTTCTAACATCAATAAAAAAAATATAAAATACCATATACTGTTTTCTATTTGAAAGCAAAAGAAGAATTGGCTCTATACCTTAGTATTTATCTTGTCATGGTTGCAGCGGTAGCCGCAACCTAGTAAGAAACGATCCATGGCCCATAGTAACCAAAAACTAAAAAAAACTTTTTAAAAATGGCATATAGAAAAGTGCCATGACCAAATACCCTGTTTATGAAATTACAGCTTCCTGGCCTGAACAGTACGGAAAATCACTTTTTTTGCGCTGGATAGCACTGATGCGTTATTTTTTTTTTTTTTTTTTTTTTTGTACACTGCTATGAGGGTACTGGAATATAACAGAGAGGTGTTTAACGGGTCATTTTAAAGGAAACTTCTACATCTACATGCTTTTGCAATTAACAAAACATGATGTTGGAAATGAAACTTAATTATTTTACAAAAAAACTATCTCCGTAAACAAGGTGATGAATGACGGTATATAAATGACGCTGTAGTTAAACTATATGGTAATTATTTTACAAAAAAAACTATCTTCGTAAACAAGATGATGAATGACGGCATAATTGTAGCTTAAATATAAATGACAGTGTAGAAAAACTATCTTCGTAAAAATCTATCTTCGTAAACAAGATGATGAATGACGGCATAATTGTAGCTTAAATATAAATGACAGTGTAGTTAAACTATAGGGTGACGTCGGGTTCAATGACATCATTACGAATGTAAAAGGTCGTTTGGTTAAGTCACCTGAACAATTAAAGCTTATTATTCGTGAAATCATGGTTACAGTGGTAGCTGCAATCAAACAGTTCGTGGTAACGAACTGTAAGTAAGGAGCGACCCGGCTCAATGGGAACCGAAAATGTAGAAAATGGAATTTTGATACCAATAGATACATCAAAAGAAGCATATTTTAATGCAGATTTCAAATATATACGTTTCATCAAGTTTAGTCCTACCTATCAAAAGTTACGCGCCTGAGAAAATTTGGCTGATTTTCGTAAAAAGGGGAAAAGACCCCCTAAAAGTTATAGAACCTTAATGAAAATCACACCATCATATTCAGCGTATCAGAGAACCCTACTGCAGAGGTTACAAGCTCCTATCTACAAAAATGTGGAATTTGCATTTTTTTGCCAGAAGAAAGATCTCGGATCCTTGTTTATTGGTTTGTTCATTGTTTTTTTTTTCCCCAGGGGTGATCGTATCGACCCAGTGGTCCTAGAATATCGTGAGAGGGCTCATTCGAACGACTATTAAAATTTCTAGTGCCCTTTTTAAGTGACCAAAAAAATGGAGGGCAACTAGGCCCCCTCCCACGCTCATTTTTCTCCCAAATTCACCCGATAAAAATTTTGAAATAGTCATTTTGTTCAGCATTGTCGAAAATATGATAACTATGTCTTTTAGGATGACTTCATCCCCTGAAGTCCCCGGGGGGAGGGCTGAAAGTTATGAACTTTACCCAATGTTAACATATAGCATTGGTTATTGAGAAATATACAGACGTTTTCAGGGGGATTTCTTATGGTAGTGGGGGCGGGGGGCGGGGAGTGGGTCAGGGGTTATGTGGGAGGATCTTTCCATGAAGGAAGTTTTCATGGGGGAAGGGACATTGCTATGAAGGGGGCGCCGGATTTCCCATCATTATTTAAAAAACGATCAGAAATTATATATAAAAAAACAAGTTTTTCAACCTAAAGCCAGGAGCAACATCGAAACTTAAAACGACAGAAAACATTACTTATACGATTGGGTTCACCCCTTAGTCAATATCTCGCTCTTTAAGCCAAAAATTATTTAGTACTTGCATAAGAGCTATTTATTCTAATTAACGGCATTTGTGATTAAGGGGTCATTTTTAAAGAATTGGAACAAAATTTGAACTTTAGCTTAAAGAGCAAGGTATTGACTAGAGGGTGAACCCTCTAATATGCGTATTAAAAATATATGAATATAGAAGTTCGTTACGTAAGTTAATTCGTAAGTTAAGTATATTTATTACTAATAAAAACGTTCGTAAATAAAACAGGTTTCGAGAAAGCCATTTAGCCAAATAAAAGTAAAATTAATATTCAAATTTTGTTTTAATTATTTATTTACGGTGAGCCAAAATCAAAACCTGCATTAATTCAAAAACGTTCAAAAATTAAATTTAAAAAAAACAAGTTTTTTTTACTGAAAGTAAGGAACGACGTTAAAACTTAAAACGAACAGAAATTATTCCGTATATGAAAGGGGCTGTCCCCTCCTCAAAGCCTCGCTCTTTACGCTAAAGTTTGACTTTCTCACAACTCTGTTTTTTTTAAACAATGAAAAACTTTAGCGTAAAGAGCGAGGCGTTGAGGAGGGGACAGCCCTTTTCATACACGGAATAATTTCTGTTCATTTTAAGTTTTAACGTCGTTCCTTACTTTCCGTTAAAAAAACTTGTTTTTTTTCATTTAATCCAGTAAGAGAGGAACCTTGGTCCGTAGTAGCAAAAAATAAAAAAAAACGCATTTAAAAAAATGGCATATAACAAGAGTGCTTTGATCAACAGAGATTTGCCTACAATGAAATATATTTTAGAGAAAGGGGCCAATCACAATATAGTTGATGAGTGGGGTTGGACCCCTTTATTTTATGCAATGTCAACGAGAATCTACTCCACAATTGTTGTGTAGTCGTTACTATGGAGCAACTCGTACATCAATCATCATTTACATGGACGAGAGTGCCATAGCCCCTCTGCTATAGTAACTATAAATCACAGTTTATATAATTATCCAGTAAGCTTATCGCAGATCATTTCTGGTCTTCGTTCTCGGTAAGCTCCTCCTACTTCTTCGTGCAGTTATGGATCAGTGTGTTTGCGTCTATCAATGAGAAATGGTTACAAAGTGCATTATTCGTAATAGCGGGTTTCCACTTGTTTCCGATTGTTTCGCGTCTGACTTGCATACCCGTGAAAAGATCTGATGCCACTTATGTTTCTACGTTCTCTGGAGCACTCGCACCCCGGTCCGGGTTTTTATAATGGGTTAGATAGGGAATGATCATACTGGATTATTATATAAACAGTGCTATAAATATATAATGAATTTTAGGGTTGACGATTTATCTTGAGATTACTCATACAGTCCCATCGGCATGTTCTATAAATTTAGTAATAAAATCCGAATCAAATCTTTGTTGGGGATAAAAAAATATGTAGTGGTTGAGTGGTCAAAACAGTCGTGGTTTGTTCTTTACTAGATTTCATTTATCTCAGCAACCATAGCACCGATGTCCCCATTTATATCAAACTATAGAGATTCTATATATAGGTACTTGCTTCTACTACAATTAGATAGTAGCTTCTGCTAGTAGTTATATAAGTACCATTTCTATAGAAGCTATAGGAATCGCCATGTTATTCTATGGAAGCTCTACACCTTTTCAAAGAGAGTGAGTATCCTCTGACATGGCCTTACATTTCAATAGAAGCTATACGAAACACCATGCTATTCTATGTTCCTTCCATTGTTATTCTATGGGACCTCTACACGTGATTAAACACGTCATGAAACTACGTGCTATTTGCTTATGTCCTGTTGGTACCATTCCAAACGAGTGGGGATTCCCCGCCTGTTCCTAAACATTGCAAAAAAGATAGCAGTATGAACGGGGGATTCCCCGCACAAAATTGTTTCAACTCCAAGTTTTTTTTCAACTAGAGTGTTTTTTTTCGAGCTGACACCTGTTTTTTAGGCAGTCAATCAGGGAACTGCTTAACAATTCGTCATTGAAACCCCGTATAAAATGTTCATGCATTGGAATTTAATTAAATTCTTTAATTTATTTCCAGATAAAAAGCATTTACCAGTAAATTCAAATTTCAGGGGGACTTAGCCCCCTCCCCTCCAACAATACAAAATTTTAAAATATAATGAGTATATTCGATAGAAAACGCTAAGTATGCTTTTTTCTATTATGTAAATAAAATCTCTCCTCCATAGCTATGTTTACATGTTTTAATTGTTTTGAAAAACAGTTCTTTTTCGTTCAAAAATGTCCATTTTCCAATCGTGCGTTTAAAATGTGCTGTCATAAAACCATTTGTGTTTAGCCTGTTACCAAAGAGGGGTTGATTTCAAAACAACATTTGGCATACGCCTTATCTGAATTAAGAAAACAAACGAAAAGACGGGCTTTGTATAATTGTAGCCGGAAACTCAGAATTGATAGGGGGCAAGATCAAAAAAGGGTAATTAGTGATTGGATAATTTTTTAACGTGAAATCTCTGAATAAAATATTTTTGGAGAAATTATTTAAAAGGTATAGTTTATTTATTCTAAAGATAATGACATTGGCCTCAACAGCAAATCATTTTAATACTTCTCCACAGGGGGATTTCCAGTAGGTATATTAAGATACAAGCTAATTTTTGTAGGCTACCTTTTAAAATAGCTTTACGGTGCGCACGAGGGTTCAGTTAAAGGGGGTACAGTTACACGGGGGTTAGTGAAATGGGGTCGAGTTGCACGAGGGTTCAGTAGCCCGGGGGTTCAGTTGTACGGGGTTTCGGTTATACAGGGGTTCAGTTACATGGGGGGTTCAGTTGCACGGGGGTTTAGTTAAATGGGGCTTGAGTTGCACGGGAGTTGAGTTGCACGAGGGTTCAGTTGAACGGGGTGCAGTTACATACGGATTCAGTTACACGGGGTTTAGTTCAATGTGGTTGAGTTGCATAGTGTCGTTGGAAAAAATGGAGTTCATACTTAAACAGTTCTATTAAGAGCTATTGCTATGGAAATGGCTCATTTTTGAATCGAAACTATGCTTTTCTGACTGAAGATACACATTTGGATCAGAAAACGTGAAAATGTACACAATTGAAACAGAGAAGTGTTTTTGACGATATTTTCTATAATTTCGTCTGAAAAATAGGAGTTCACGCTTAAAAAGTTCTATTAAGAGCTATTTTTATGGAAATGGTTCATTTTTGAACCAAAACTAGGCTTTTCTGACTGAAGATATACATTATAATCAGAGAAATGTGTTTTGATAGTATTTCTATATTTTTTCTATATTTTCGTTGGAAAAAATTGGAGTTCATACTTAAACAGTTCTATTAAGAGCTATTTTTATGGAAATGGTTTTATGAGGGCTGGCGTATCTGATGAAATAATTTAAGCCGTTAGATCAATTTAATTTATTTTTTTAATTCAGTAGTTTTTCAGTAAGGACACTCGATATCCTAAAAGTGTTTGATTCAAACGTTTACCTTGAGCATCTATGTTGTTAGCAGAATTTCAAAAAGGATCGTTTATGAGTGCTGGCGTATCTGATGAAATAATTTAGGTCGTATGATCAATTTAATTTATTTTTTAATTCAGTAGTTTTTTTCCAGTAAGGACACTCGATATCCTAAAAGTGCTTGATTCAAGCTTTTACCTTGAGCACCTATGTTGTTAGCAGAATTTCAAAAAGGATTGTTTATGAGTGCTGGCGTATCTGATGAAATAAATTAGGTCGTATGATCAATTTAATTTATTTTTAAATTCAGTAGTTTTTTTTCAGTAAGGACACTCTATATCCTAAAAGTGTTTGATTCAAACTTTCACCTTGAGAATCGATGTTGTTGGGTCCCAGTCCACCAGCCAGAATGGTTGAAATCCACTAGCTCAGAAGTGGGGTCTTAGTCCACCAGCCTGAATGGTTGAAATTCACTAGCTCAGAATTGGGGTCTTAGTCCACCACCCTGAATGGTTGAAATTCACTAGCTCAGAATTGGGGTCTTAGTCCACCAGCCTGAATGGTGCAAATTCACTAGCTCAGAATTGGGGTCTTAGTCCACCAGCCTGAATGGTTGAAATTCACTAGCTCAGAATTGGGGTCTTAGTCAATATTCAGATAAGAGCGTTGGGGTCCGACTATCTGGGCTTTATTTGTCAAGGCCTGAATGCTAAGCGATGGACATGAGCTCGATTGGGATCCCCATTGTGAAAATGGAAAACAAAAAACAAAAATATATTGTCGGTATGTGTGTAGAGCATGGCATGGTTACCGCTAGGGTAAAAGTCTAACCATTGACGGTTTTAGGTATCCGTGAATAAGTTCTAAGGCGAGAGTGGAAGTTGGGACAAATTTTTGGGAACTATAAATGGCTTGAGAATCCTTGTGAGTTCCCCGACAATAACACCGTCGACGACAATGGGCCACAAGGATGGTTCTTTAAAATTGATGGTCACATTCAATTGGCGCTTCATGATTCTAAACGAACTAAATAGAACTAAATAGAACTTTGGACTATTTTGAACAAAATGTCTATCTCAAAATTTTGATCGGATCCATTTTAGGGAAAAGGTGAAATGGGGGGGGGGGGGGGGGGCTATTTTCCGATAATTTTTGACTCTTAAAAAGGAAAGTAGTACTTTCAATTTCTAATCAAATGAGCCTCCTTCGAAATATATGCAACTACCCATTCCATAAAACGTTATATGTTAACAATTGACAACTAGCATGACTTGTAGCCCATGCCTTGGGAGCAAAGAGAGAGTCAATCCTTGGAGGCATAGCTCTTTTACCTGTGGGATATATTGAACAAAATGGGTATCTAATTTGGAGAAAGGGGAGTATAGGGAAGAGGGTCTGGTTGCCCTTTGATACTTTTAGGTTTAAAAACGAGAAGTTTCAATTTCCATCAAGTGAGCCTCCTCCAAAGTCTATTCGATACCCTCTTCCATAAGTACCATATACGCCCTGGGGTATAGCTTACAACCTTAACATCTAGGTTCTAGGGGATTGCGCCAACCCTGGAGGTTTTGTTATATAATCTTTAATCTATATTGAAAAACTGTTGTCTCAAAGTTTCGATCTGATGCATATGGGAGAAAAGGATGTTTGAAAACAGGGTTAATTGCCCTCTGAATCCTTTTCTCTCTTAAAAAGCAAACTAGAGCTCAAATGAGCTTCCTGCAAAATTTATACGACCATCCCTTCGATAAAAACCTTACAGACCCCTGGGGCATATCTTACAACTCCTTTACAATTTTTTTGTCATTTTTGCTTAAATTATAACATAGTCACCAATAGACCAAGTACTCGTTCATTCTTCTTAGGTGGTCTATTTAATCAATCCCTATTAGGGTTTGCCCCAGGATTGCATTTCGATCGAAAATAGAATTCCCACCAGCAAGAAGATTACAAGCGTATGGTAAACTAAAATTCAGCACTCTCAAGCACTCTACACAAAATATTACCCTGCACCTCGTGAAATAGTTTTTCAAGTGAAAAAAAATCTTTGAAATTAAGATATTGAGAACCAGCGACGACTCTTCTTAATGGGGGGGGGGAGTACTGTAATAAATAAGATCAACTAAATTAAGTAGTCAATTAAAGTAAACATAATTTGATAATTCTACTTTTGAAATTTAAAGAAAGAGAACATGCATATCAGATAAAAATACAGGAAGAACTTGTGGGATAAGAAATTGACCCAAGAGCCCAGAATTAAGGTTAGGGTCTATACTATATAAGCTTAGAGTAATAGTTGAAAGGCTTCTTGAGCTTTTGCTCTTTGCAAATCCACTTTCAACCGGTTCTTTGGGACAGATCAAATTGCGTCGATTGCAAGTGTTATTTATTGACGTTTAACTGTCTATAAATAATTAGTCCAGCAATATCGTTATTGTATTCTTTAAGCAATTAAATATACATTTAATCAAGAGATAAACCTAGATTTTCGCCTTTCAAAACTCGGCAGGATCTTCACCTAATTGAATTTATCCTAGTGTACCTCTCGCTACCCCGGGTCAATTAAATCAGCAAGGTAAGAGCTCAAAATTTGGATGGTCGAGAGTGTGCATTTAATTAGCACCAGTTTGGTATGCCTCCACACATGGTGCTAGCTTCTTCGAAAGATATTTCGTAGCTAAGGGTGGGTCAAAGGGATCGCCCTGAAAAAGACCTTGGACAAAACAGAATTGTAAAAATTCAAATTTAAGTTACAACAACCACAGACGAGTGCTCTATCGCTTCGCTCGTTAATCCTTCAATTCTGACATAAAATTGAAAATGGCCTGAAAAATTCGGTGAGTTGAGGAAAATGAGTTTATTAAGAAAAAACCACTAGTTAAGAAAAGATACCATTACTGTTTCCCAGGTGAAAAAGTCATTTTCCTTGTTACTCAGGATGGAGGACTGTAAGTATCCTATATGGGTTTCCAGTTATTTTGATTCCACTAGTGCTGTTTTCATTTTGATCTGACAACATTTTCTGGAGCTTAAGGCTATTCTATTTGGGTTTCCAGCTTTGATACTCCAATCGTTTCGTTTTCATTTTGATCTGAACAAATTTTACGGACTTTCAAACTCATTTTCATAATTACCATAAGTCTATTTTCACTATAAATTTTTTACCAGTAGGAAAAATTTTAATAATAGTTAACACGATTTTAAATTGTCGGTTACTTTGGGCTAGAGATTCTTCTTTGCTAGGTTCTTTTTACAGGGCAACTATGATAATGGGGCCCTAAAAGGATTGTTAAAACAAATCATAAGTTATTCTACTTTCTAAAAAACCTTTGAAAGTCTTCGAGAGTCCATCCCTCTCTGGGAATCCTTCTTTCAATTTTTATTGCAGCTCGTCTCCTCCGATCCCTGGTAAAGTTATTACCAAGTCTTATTTTTAATAATGACATAACATCATCCACAGTCACACGACCATCTAAGTTGACATCAAGGACTTCAAATATTATTTTGTCTTCATTTCTCAAAATGTCACCGTATAATTCTCTGAACTCATCTAGCTCAAAAACTTGATTTCCATTTTTGTCAAATGTAGAAAGAATATGCCGTGTTAGCTTGCAGTCATCTAGTTTGAAACCTTGTATGACCTCATCTATTGTCAAGTTCCCACTTCTTGTTACATCCATTTTTTTGTATGCACTTTCTGTTTCGTCTGATTGAATGCTATCGAACATTACATCTAATTCCCGCCTAACTTCTTCAGAATTATGCAATTCCTCTTCGAGTTCTTTTATTTGATCTAAATCAAAATCATGGAAGGGCAAATAACCACAATACTTTACAATGTAGTGATTTTTTTCTATGACACTTGCATAGTATTCTATCTTTCTGTTCAATGCCCCTATGACAATGTTTGTGAGGCGCATTCCTATTTCTTCACGAATTTTCCGAAGCAATGCCATTATCAAAATTATTTATTGATAGAGCTTTGAAATTGTTCATTTTTTGAACGAAAAGAAATGATATTAACATCATAAATATACAGTTCTGATTTAATTCTGATTTTGTAATTAAAAAAAATAATCAAAGAATAAACGTTAGTGATTCGGAAATATTTTCTGTTTTGGGTAATTTTCTAACATCAATAAAAAAAATATAAAATACCATATACTGTTTTCTATTTGAAAGCAAAAGAAGAATTGGCTCTATACCTTAGTATTTATCTTGTCATGGTTGCAGCGGTAGCCGCAACCTAGTAAGAAACGATCCATGGCCCATAGTAACCAAAAACTAAAAAAAACTTTTTAAAAATGGCATATAGAAAAGTGCCATGACCAAATACCCTGTTTATGAAATTACAGCTTCCTGGCCTGAACAGTACGGAAAATCACTTTTTTTGCGCTGGATAGCACTGATGCGTTATTTTTTTATTTATTTTTTTTTTTTTTGTACACTGCTATGAGGGTACTGGAATATAACAGAGAGGTGTTTAACGGGTCATTTTAAGGAAACTTCTACATCTACATGCTTTTGCAATTAACAAAACATGATGTTGGAAATGAAACTTAATTATTTTACAAAAAAACTATCTCCGTAAACAAGGTGATGAATGACGGTATATAAATGACGCTGTAGTTAAACTATATGGTAATTATTTTACAAAAAAAACTATCTTCGTAAACAAGATGATGAATGACGGCATAATTGTAGCTTAAATATAAATGACAGTGTAGAAAAACTATCTTCGTAAAAATCTATCTTCGTAAACAAGATGATGAATGACGGCATAATTGTAGCTTAAATATAAATGACAGGTAGTTAAACTATAGGGTGACGTCGGGTTCAATGACATCAATACGAATGTAAAAGGTCGTTTGGTTAAGTCACCTGAACAATTAAAGCTTATTATTCGTGAAATCATGGTTACAGTGGTAGCTGCAATCAAACAGTTCGTGGTAACGAACTGTAAGTAAGGAGCGACCCGGCTCAATGGGAACCGAAAATGTAGAAAATGGAATTTTGATACCAATAGATACATCAAAAGAAGCATATTTTAATGCAGATTTCAAATATATACGTTTCATCAAGTTTAGTCCTACCTATCAAAAGTTACGCGCCTGAGAAAATTTGGCTGATTTTCGTAAAAAGGGGAAAAGACCCCCTAAAAGTTATAGAACCTTAATGAAAATCACACCATCATATTCAGCGTATCAGAGAACCCTACTGCAGAGGTTACAAGCTCCTATCTACAAAAATGTGGAATTTTGCATTTTTTGCCAGAAGAAAGATCTCGGATCCTTGTTTATTGGTTTGTTCATTGTTTTTTTTTCCCCAGGGGTGATCGTATCGACCCAGTGGTCCTAGAATATCGTGAGAGGGCTCATTCGAACGACTATTAAAATTTCTAGTGCCCTTTTTAAGTGACCAAAAAAATGGAGGGCAGCTAGGCCCCCTCCCACGCTCATTTTTCTCCCAAATTCACCCGATCAAAATTTTGAGATAGTCATTTTGTTCAGCATTGTCGAAAATATGATAACTATGTCTTTTAGGATGACTTCATCCCCTGAAGTCCCCGGGGGGAGGGCTGAAAGTTATGAACTTTACCCAATGTTAACATATAGCATTGGTTATTGAGAAATATACAGACGTTTTCAGGGGGGATTTCTTATGGTAGTGGGGGCGGGGGGCGGGGAGTGGGTCAGGGGTTATGTGTGAGGATCTTTCCATGAAGGAAGTTTTCATGGGGGAAGGGACATTGCTATGAAGGGGGCGCCGGATTTCCCATCATTATTTAAAAAAACGATCAGAAATTATATATAAAAAAACAAGTTTTTCAACCTAAAGCCAGGAGCAACATCAAAACTTAAAACGACAGAAAACATTACTTATACGATTGGGTTCACCCCTTAGTCAATATCTCGCTCTTTAAGCCAAAAATTATTTAGTACTTGCATAAGAGCTATTTATTCTAATTAACGGCATTTGTGATTAAGGGGTCATTTTTAAAGACTTGGAACAAAATTTGAACTTTAGCTTAAAGAGCAAGGTATTGACTAGAGGGTGAACCCTCTAATATGCGTATTAAAAATATATGAATATAGAAGTTCGTTACGTAAGTTAATTCGTGAGTTAAGTATATTTATTACTAATAAAAACGTTCGTAAATAAAACAGGTTTCGAGAAAGCCATTTAGCCAAATAAAAGTAAAATTAATATTCAAATTTTGTTTTAATTATTTATTTACGGTGAGCCAAAATCAAAACCTGCATTAATTCAAAAACGTTCAAAAATTAAATTTAAAAAAAAACAAGTTTTTTTAACTGAAAGTAAGGAACGACGTTAAAACTTAAAACGAACAGAAATTATTCCGTATATGAAAGGGGCTGTCCCCTCCTCAAAGCCTCGCTCTTTACGCTAAAGTTTGACTTTCTCACAACTCTGTTTTTTTTAAACAATGAAAAACTTTAGCGTAAAGAGCGAGGCGTTGAGGAGGGGACAGCCCTTTTCATACACGGAATAATTTCTGTTCATTTTAAGTTTTAACGTCGTTCCTTACTTTCCGTTAAAAAAACTTGTTTTTTTTCATTTAATCCAGTAAGAGAGGAACCTTGGTCCGTAGTAGCAAAAAATAAAAAAAAAAAAAACGCATTTAAAAAAATGGCATATAACAAGAGTGCTTTGATCAACAGAGATTTGCCTACAATGAAATATATTTTAGAGAAAGGGGCCAATCAGAATATAGTTGATGAGTGGGGTTGGACCCCTTTATTTTATGCAATGTCAACGAGAATCTACTCCACAATTGTTGTGTAGTCGTTACTATGGAGCAACTCGTACATCAATCATCATTTACATGGACGAGAGTGCCATAGCCCCTCTGCTATAGTAACTATAAATCACAGTTTATATAATTATCCAGTAAGCTTATCGCAGATCATTTCTGGTCTTCGTTCTCGGTAAGCTCCTCCTACTTCTTCGTGCAGTTATGGATCAGTGTGTTTGCGTCTATCAATGAGAAATGGTTACAAAGTGCATTATTCGTAATAGCGGGTTTCCACTTGTTTCCGATTGTTTCGCGTCTGACTTGCATACCCGTGAAAAGATCTGATGCCACTTATGTTTCTACGTTCTCTGGAGCACTCGCACCCCGGTCCGGGTTTTTATAATGGGTTAGATAGGGAATGATCATACTGGATTATTATATAAACAGTGCTATAAATATATAATGAATTTTAGGGTTGACGATTTATCTTGAGATTACTCATACAGTCCCCAACCATCGGCATGTTCTATAAATTTAGTAATAAAATCCGAATCAAATCTTTGTTGGGGATAAAAAAATATGTAGTGGTTGAGTGGTCAAAACAGTCGTGGTTTGTTCTTTACTAGATTTCATTTATATCTCAGCAACCATAGCACCGATGTCCCCATTTATATCAAACTATAGAGATTCTATATATAGGTACTTGCTTCTACTACAATTAGATAGTAGCTTCTGCTAGTAGTTATATAAGTACCATTTCTATAGAAGCTATAGGAATCGCCATGTTATTCTATGGAAGCTCTACACCTTTTCAAAGAGAGTGAGTATCCTCTGACATGGCCTTACATTTCAATAGAAGCTATACGAAACACCATGCTATTCTATGTTCCTTCCATTGTTATTCTATGGGACCTCTACACGTGATTAAACACGTCATGAAACTACGTGCTATTTGCTTATGTCCTGTTGGTACCATTCCAAACGAGTGGGGATTCCCCGCCTGTTCCTAAACATTGCAAAAAAGATAGCAGTATGAACGGGGGATTCCCCGCACAAAATTGTTTCAACTCCAAGTTTTTTTTCAACTAGAGTGTTTTTTTTCGAGCTGACACCCTGTTTTTTAGGCAGCCAATCAGGGAACTGCTTAACAATTCGTCATTGAAACCCCGTATAAAATGTTCATGCATTGGAATTTAATTAAATTCTTTAATTTATTTCCAGATAAAAAGCATTTACCAGTAAATTCAAATTTCAGGGGGACTTAGCCCCCCTCCCCTCCAACAATACAAAATTTTAAAATATAATGAGTATATTCGATAGAAAACGCTAAGTATGCTTTTTTCTATTATGTAAATAAAATCTCTCCTCCATAGCTATGTTTACATGTTTTAATTGTTTCGAAAAACAGTTCTTTTTCGTTCAAAAATGTCCATTTTCCAATCGTGCGTTTAAAATGTGCTGTCATAAAACCATTTGTGTTTAGCCTGTTACCAAAGAGGGGTTGATTTCAAAACAACATTTGGCATACGCCTTATCTGAATTAAGAAAACAAACGAAAAGACGGGCTTTGTATAATTGTAGCCGTAAACTCAGAATTGATAGGGGGCAAGATCAAAAAAGGGGTAATTAGTGATTGGATAATTTTTTAACGTGAAATCTCTGAATAAAATATTTTTGGAGAAATTATTTAAAAGGTATAGTTTATTTATTCTAAAGATAATGACATTGGCCTCAACAGCAAATCATTTTAATACTTCTCCACAGGGGGATTTCCAGTAGGTATATTAAGATACAAGCTAATTTTTGTAGGCTACCTTTTAAAATAGCTTTACGGTGCACGAGGGTTCAGTTAAAGGGGGTACAGTTACACGGGGGTTAGTGAAATGGGGTCGAGTTGCACGAGGGTTCAGTAGCCCGGGGGTTCAGTTGTACGGGGTTTCGGTTATACAGGGGTTCAGTTACATGGGGGGTTCAGTTGCACGGGGGTTTAGTTAAATGGGGCTTGAGTTGCACGGGAGTTGAGTTGCACGAGGGTTCAGTTGAACGGGGGTGCAGTTACATACGGATTCAGTTACACGGGGTTTAGTTCAATGTGGTTGAGTTGCATAGTGTCGTTGGAAAAAATTGGAGTTCATACTTAAACAGTTCTATTAAGAGCTATTGCTATGGAAATGGCTCATTTTTGAATCGAAACTATGCTTTTCTGACTGAAGATACACATTTGGATCAGAAAACGTGAAAATGTACACAATTGAAACAGAGAAGTGTGTTTTGACGATATTTTCTATAATTTTGTCTGAAAAATAGGAGTTCACGCTTAAAAAGTTCTATTAAGAGCTATTTTTATGGAAATGGTTCATTTTTGAACCAAAACTAGGCTTTTCTGACTGAAGATATACATTATAATCAGAGAAATGTGTTTTGATAGTATTTTCTATATTTTCGTTGGAAAAAATTGGAGTTCATACTTAAACAGTTCTATTAAGAGCTATTTTTATGGAAATGGTTTTATGAGGGCTGGCGTATCTGATGAAATAATTTAAGCCGTTAGATCAATTTAATTTATTTTTTTAATTCAGTAGTTTTTCAGTAAGGACACTCGATATCCTAAAAGTGTTTGATTCAAACGTTTACCTTGAGCATCTATGTTGTTAGCAGAATTTCAAAAAGGATCGTTTATGAGTGCTGGCGTATCTGATGAAATAATTTAGGTCGTATGATCAATTTAAATTATTTTTTAATTCAGTAGTTTTTTTCCAGTAAGGACACTCGATATCCTAAAAGTGCTTGATTCAAGCTTTTACCTTGAGCACCTATGTTGTTAGCAGAATTTCAAAAAGGATTGTTTATGAGTGCTGGCGTATCTGATGAAATAAATTAGGTCGTATGATCAATTTAATTTATTTTTAAATTCAGTAGTTTTTTTTCAGTAAGGACACTCTATATCCTAAAAGTGTTTGATTCAAACTTTCACCTTGAGAATCGATGTTGTTGGGTCCCAGTCCACCAGCCAGAATGGTTGAAATCCACTAGCTCAGAAGTGGGGTCTTAGTCCACCAGCCTGAATGGTTGAAATTCACTAGCTCAGAATTGGGGTCTTAGTCCACCACCCTGAATGGTTGAAATTCACTAGCTCAGAATTGGGGTCTTAGTCCACCAGCCTGAATGGTGCAAATTCACTAGCTCAGAATTGGGGTCTTAGTCCACCAGCCTGAATGGTTGAAATTCACTAGCTCAGAATTGGGGTCTTAGTCAATATTCAGATAAGAGCGTTGGGGTCCGACTATCTGGGCTTTATTTGTCAAGGCCTGAATGCTAAGCGATGGACATGAGCTCGATTGGGATCCCCATTGTGAAAATGGAAAACAAAAAACAAAAATATATTGTCGGTATGTGTGTAGAGCATGGCATGGTTACCGCTAGGGTAAAAGTCTAACCATTGACGGTTTTAGGTATCCGTGAATAGTTCTAAGGCGAGAGTGGAAGTTGGGACAAATTTTTGGAGGTGCCCACCTCACCTGCCCAGAGTCTCAGGCAAGTGACCATAAATTTGAAAAAGTGGAAATTGGCTCAGATTTTCTAAACTGAGCTGAGACAATGAATAGATACTATTGGGAAAGTGATTGGAGACGCTGGGCATCCGTGAACAAGTGCTAAATTGAGAGAGGAATTTGGGACAATATTTGGGGCGCCCACCCGCCCAGAGTCTCCGGCAAGTGAGCCAAAAATTTAAAAAACACACGATTATATTTTCTGTTCAATTATTTTCAGTGTAAGCCAATATAATTAACTCATTCTTTTATTCTAACTTAACTTGTAGGAATAGGACTTCTAGAATAAGGATTCATTCCCTCGACTAAATCAGTTTTTTCATGTAAAATGGTGAACAGAAGACTATTAATTCTCCGTATTCTTCTTCTTCTTCTTCTTATCTAGCTAAACGTTGCGCTGTGTTTGTCACACCAACTAGTAAATATTTATCGGGCTTTTATTTTCTCCGTTCAATTATTTTCAATGTAAGCCGACATAATGCTAGGGGGAGTAAAAATGGTAGTTATTTAGTACCCAGTAAACAGGTGACTTGATATGCTTCATTAGAAGTAGGTTATTGCTAATGATACCTCCTCGACAGATATTTTTATGGCTCTAACAATTGTACTCTATGCTTGCCCAGAGACACAATGTGGCTTTCCCACTATTGCTCTATGGCCGGTTATCGACACTACCTAGTTTATTGCATGTATTAAATCAGTATTTTTTACACAGTGGAACGATAAACACATAACTAATATCTCTAAAAAAGTGAAGATGGAGCATTTTAATAAAGTGTGTTCACATAACAAGGTTATTGTAGCATTGAATGCCAACATGGATAAGTATTTAAACTATGAAACAAGTACAAGTGGAAGCACTATTGGAAATGTATGCATGGATTGTCATAACAGTAAGGAATTAAATTTCTTTGGAACCGAAAAAATTCAACTCTTATGTTGGTGGATATGCGAGATTGAGATCTCCAGAGATAATTGCACTCAAAGAGAATGCCAACATAAAAATAATCGTTGATGATAGAGGACAACTCCTTGCTACTGTTGCAGGTAACACATTACCTACTGATACATCCAATCGTCACCTTTCGGGTATTAGCATTCAACGGAAGATCAATAAAAGAAAGGCCTACTCTTCTACTAATATCGTAAACCATATCTTGTCTACGTGCCGAAACTGTTACCTGTGTAAAAATAATGTGATAATGGACAGTGAAATTGCCAGAAAAATAAAAAGGGCATTGTCAGAAAATATCATTATGGAATATAAAGATGAATCGATGAAAAACAAAGCACCAGCAAACGTTACTACCATTGATCAAACAGTCAATGAACCAAATAATACCAAGGATGAAAAGCATATTGAGCCTGTTGATGAGACACCAGTAAAAATTGTGTATGACTCAAAATGGAATAATGATTATTCTACTGATTACGAACTAAGAGAAGACAATAGCTATAATATCAAGAGAGAACATGGTGAACTATTTTAGGGAACAGATTCAAAATGTCCAAAGTTAATCATTGATATTAATAGTGTATCATAATATATTTTTTGTATTAATATTCTACATAGCATTATTTCATTAAAAATATATTATGCATTACATTGTTATGTGTTCATTATTTTTAGAGTAAGCTAGCATATCAAACGTTTAGAATGTCTAATAAAACGTCGGAAATGTAAGAAAAGGAATTTGCATACATCTATTGTCAGACACATGGGATAACATTGACAAAATCTTGGTATCAGAATGAATATATTATTTATCAACATCCGTTATTGGATATGTCACTATGAAAAAATTGTAGGTAAGTAAGTAACAAACTCTTTCTTGAATTAGCCTCTTGGATACACAAAACAGAAATTTAATTAAGGAAATTATGAAAAAAAAATTGTAAGTAAGTAACAAACTCTTTCTTGAAGTCACCTCTTGGATACACAATGCAGAAATTTCACTTAAGAAATTATCAAAAATTGTAAGTAAGTAGCAAATTCTTTCTTGAATTCGCATCATGGATAAATAAAAAAGACATTTCATTCAAGAAATTATGACAAAATTCTAAGTAAGTAACAAACTCTTTCTTGAAGTTACTTCTTGGATACACAATGCAGAAATTTCATTTAAGAAATTATGAAAAAATTGTAAGCAAGTAACAAACTCTTTCCTGAAGTCACCTCTTGGATACACAATGCAGAAACTTCATTTAAGAAACTATGAAAAAATTGTAAGTAAGTAAGTAACAAATTCTTTCTTGAAGTCACCTCTTGGATACACAATACAGAAATTGCATTAAAGAAATTATGAAAAAAATTGTAAGTAAGTAGCAAATTCTTTCTTGAATTCACCTGCTGGATAAACAAAAAGACATTTCGTTCAAGAAATTATGACAAAATTCTAAGTAAGTAACATCTATTGTTTTCACACTCTGGATATACAAATCAGAAATTTCGCTCAATAAATTATGAAAAAATTGTAAGCAAGTAACAAACTCTTTCCTGAAGTCACCTCTTGGATACACAATGCAGAAACTTCATTTAAGAAACTATGAAAAAATTGTAAGTAAGTAAGTAACAAATTCTTTCTTGAATTCGCCTCTTGGATAAACAAAAAAGTCATTTCATTCAAGAAATTATGACAAAATTCTAAATAAGTAACAAACCCTTTCTTGAATTCGCCATTGACTTGTACAATACAGAATTTAATTCAGGAAACTATGAAAAACATTGCAAACAAACTCTTTCTTGAACTCGCTTCCTGGACAGACAATACAGCAATTTCACTCAAGAAATTAAGAAAAAATTGTAAGTAAGTAGCAAACTGTTTCTTGAATTCTCTTCCTGGATGCACAATACAGATATTTCATTCAAGAAATTATAAAAAAAATTGTAAGTAAGTAACAAACTCTTTCTTGAATACACCTCTTTGATACCCAATACGGAAATTTCATTCAAGAAATTATGGGAAAATTCTAAGTAAGTAACAATCTCTTTCTTGAAGTCCCCTCTTGGATACGCAATACGATACGAAAATTTCATTCAAGAAATTATGAGAAAATTCCAGGTAAGTAACAATCTCTTTCTTGAAGTCCCCTCTTGGATGCACAATACGGATATTTTATTCAGGAAATTATAAAAAAAGGGAAAGTAAGTAACAAACTCTTTATTGATTTCACCTCTTGGATACAAAAAAAAGACATTTCATTCAAGAAATTATGAAAAAATTCTAAGTAAGTAAAAAACTCATTCTTGAATTCGCCGTTTGCATGCACAATGCAGAAATTTCATTCTATGGGACCTCTACACGTGATTAAACACATTTTGAAACTATATTTATTCAAGAAATTATGAAAAAATCGCAAGTAAGTAACAAACTCTTTCTTGAATTCCGTTTGGATGCACAATACAGAAATTTAATTCGAGAAATTGTGGAAAAAAAATGTAAGTAAGTAACAAACTCTATGCTTTTTCTGCATCAATTGTCGGATATGTTGAATAAAATATGCAAAATCGACATAGCTTTATTTCATTTTTTAAGGTTAATTTAAACGAGGTTACGTGCTCGCACGTAACCTCGTCTAAATTAACCTTAAAAAATGAAATAAAGCTATGTCGATTTTGCATATTTTATTCAACATATCCGACAATTGATGCAGAAAAAGCATAGAGTTTGTTACTTACTTACTTTCATTTTTTTCCATAATTTCCTGAATTAAATTTCTGTATTGTGCATCCAAATGGGGAATTCAAGAAAGAGTTTGTTACTTACTTGCGATTTTTTCATAATTTCTTGAATAAATGTAGTTTCAAAACGTGTTTAATCACGTGTAGAGGTCCCATAGAATGAAATTTCTGTATTGTGCATGCAAACGGCGAATTCAAGATTGAGTTTTTTACTTACTTAGAATTTTTTCATAATTTCTTGAATGAAATGTCTTTTTTTGTATCCAAGAGGTGATATCGATAATGAGTTTTTTACTTACTTTCCCTTTTTTATAATTTCTTGAATAAAATATCCGTATTGTGTATCCAAGAGGGGACTTCAAGAAAGAGATTGTTACTTACCTGGAATTTTCTCATAATTTCTTGAATGAAATTTCCGTATCGTATTGCGTATCCAAGAGGGGACTTCAAGAAAGAGATTGTTACTTCCTTAGAATTATCTCATAATTTCTTGAATGAAATTTCCGTATTGGGTATCCAAGAGCTGTATTCAAGAAAGAGTTTGTTACTTACTTACAATTTTTTTTTATAATTTCTTGAATGAAATATCTGTATTGTGCATCCAGGAGGAGAATTCAAGAAACAGTTTGCTACTTACTTACAATTTTTTCATAATTTCTTTAGTGAAATTGCTGTATTGTCTGTCAAGAAGCGAGTTCAAGAAAGAGTTTGTTTGCAATGTTTTTCATAGTTTCCTGATTTAAATTTCCGTATTTTGCAACTCAATGGCGAATTCAAGAAAGGGTTTGTTACTTATTTAGAATTTTGTCATAATTCCTTGAATGAAATGACTTTTTTGTTTATCCAAGAGGCGAATTCAAGAAAGAATTTGTTACTTACTTACTTACAATTTTTTCATAGTTTCTTAAATGAAGTTTCTGCATTGTGTATCCAAGAGGTGACTTCAGGAAAGAGTTTGTTACTTGCTTACAATTTTTTCATAATTTATTGAACGAAACTTCCGTATTGTATATCCAAGAGTGTGAAAACAATAAATGTTACTTACTTAGAATTTTGTCATAATTTCTTGAACGAAATGTCTTTTTGTTTATCCAGCAGGTGAATTCAAGAAAGAATTTGCTACTTACATACAATTTTTTTCATAATTTCTTTAATGAAATTTCTGTATTGTGTATCCAAGAGGTGACTTCAAGAAAGAATTTGTTACTTACTTACTTACAATTTTTTCATAGTTTCTTAAATGAAGTTTCTGCATTGTGTATCCAAGAGGTGACTTCAGGAAAGAGTTTGTTACTTACTAAGAATTTTGTCATAATTTCTTGAATGAAATGTCTTTTTTGTATATCCAAGAGGTGAAATCAATAAAGAGTTTGTTACTTACTTAGAATTTTGTCATAATTTCTTGAATGAAATGTCTTTTTTATTTATCCATGATGCGAATTCAAGAAGGAATTTGCTACTTACTTACAATTTTTGATATTTCTTAAGTGAAATTTCTGCATTGTGTATCCAAGAGGTGACTTCAAGAAAGAGTTTGTTACTTACTTACAATTTTTTTTTCATAATTTTCTTAATTAAATTTCTGTATCGTGTATCCAAGAGGTAAATTCAAGAAAGAGTTTGTTACTTACTTACCTACAATTTTTTCATAATTACATATCCAATAACGGATGTTGATAAATAATTTATTCATTCTGATACCAAGATTTTGTCAATGCTATCCCATGTGTCTGACAATAGATGTATGCAAATTCCTTTTCTTACATCTCCGACGTTTTATTAGACATTCTAAACGTTTGATATGCTAGCTTACTCTAAAAATAATGAACACATAACAATGTAATGCATAATATATTTTTAATGAAATAATGCTATGTAGAATATTAATACAAAAAATATATTATGATACATTATTAATATCAATGATTAACTTTGGACATTTTGAATCTGTTCCCTAAAATAGTTCACCATGTTCTCTCTTGATATTATAGCTATTGTCTTCTCTTAGTTCGTAATCAGTAGAATAATCATTATTCCATTTTGAGTCATACACAATTTTAACTGGTGTCTCATCAACAGGCTCAATATGCTTTTCATCCTTGGTATTATTTGGTTCATTGACTGTTTGATCAATGGTAGTAACGTTTGCTGGTGCTTTGTTTTTCATCGATTCATCTTTATATTCCATAATGATATTTTCTGACAATGCCCTTTTTATTTTTCTGGCAATTTCACTGTCCATTATGACATTATTTTTACACAGGTAACAGTTTCGGCACGTATACAAGATATGGTTTACGATATTAGTAGAAGAGTAGGCCTTTCTTTTATTGATCTTCCGTTGAATGCTAATACCCGAAAGGTGACGATTGGATGTATCATCAGGTAATGTGTTACCTGCAACAGTAGCAAGGAGTTGTCCTCTATCATCAACGATTATTTTTATGTTGGCATTCTCTTTGAGTGCAATTATCTCTGGAGATCTCAATCTCGCATATCCACCAACATAAGAGTTGAATTTTTTCGGTATTCCAAAGAAATTTAATTCCTTACTGTCATGACAATGCATGCATACATTTCCAATAGTGCTTCCACTTGTACTTTTTTCATAGTTTAAATACTTATCCATGTTGGCATTCAATGCTACAATAACCTTGTTATGTGAACACACTTTATTAAAATGCTCCATCTTCACTTTTTTAGAGATATTAGTTATGTGTTTATCGTTCCACTGTGTAAAAAATACTGATTTAATACATGCAATATACTAGGTAGTGTCGATAACCGGCCATAGAGCAATAGTGGGAAATCCACATCGTGTCTCTGGGCAAGCATAGAGTACAATTGTTAGAGCCATAAAAATATCTGTCGAGGAGGTATCATTAGCAATAACCTACTTCTAATGAAGCATATCAAGTCACCTGTTTACTGGGTACTAAATAACTACCATTTTTACTCCCCCTAGCATTATATCGGCTTACACTGAAAATAATTGAACGGAAAAAATAAAAGCCCGATAAATATTTACTAGTTGGTGTGACAAACACAGCGCAACGTTTAGCTAGATAAGAAGAAGAAGAAGAAGAATACGGAGAATTAATAGTCTTTTGTTCACCATTTTACATTAAAAACTGATTTAGTCGAGGGAATGAATCCTTATTCTAGAAGTACTATTCCTGCAAGTTAAGTTAGAATAAAAGAATGAGGTAATTATATTGGCTTACACTGAAAATAATTGAACAGAAAAAATAATTGTGTGTTTTTTTAATTTTTGGCTCACTTGCCGGAGACTCTGGGCGGGTGGCGCCCCCAAATATTGTCCCAAATTTCTCTCTCAATTTAGCACTTGTTCACGGATGCCCAGCGTCTCCAATCACTTTCCCAATAGTATCTATTCATTGTCTCAGCTCAGTTTAGAAAATCTGAGCCAATTTCCACTTTTTCAAATTTAGGGTCACTTGCCTGAGACTCTGGGCAGGTGAGGTGGGCACCTCCAAAAATTTGTCCCAACTTCCACTCTCGCCTTAGAACTTATTCACGGATACCTAAAACCGTCAATGGTTAGACTTTTACCCTAGCGGTAACCATGCCATGCTCTACACACATACCGACAATATATTTTTGTTTTTTGTTTTCCATTTTCACAATGGGGATCCCAATCGAGCTCATGTCCATCGCTTAGCATTCAGGCCTTGACAAATAAAGCCCAGATAGTGGACCCCAACGCTCCAATCTGAACATTGACTAAGACCCCAATTCTGAGCTAGTGAATTTCAACCATTCAGGCTGGTGGACTAAGACCCCAATTCTGAGCTAGTGAATTTCCACCATTCAGGCTGGTGGACTAAGACCCCAATTCTGAGCTAGTGAATTTCAACCATTCAGGCTGGTGGACTAAGACCCAACTTCTGAGCCAGTGGATTTCAACCATTCTGGCTGGTGGACTGGGACCCAACAACATCGATTCTCAAGGTAAAAGTTTAAATCAAACACTTTTAGGATATCGAGTGTCCTTACTGAAAAAAAAACTACTGAATTAAAAAATAAATTAAATTGATCATACGACCTAAATTATTTCATCAGATACGCCAGCACTCATAAACGATCCTTTTTGAAATTCTGCTAACAACATAGATGCTCAAGGTAAAAGTTTGAATCAAACACTTTTAGGAAATCGATTGTCCTTACTGAAAAAAAAACTACTGAATTAAAAAATAAATTAAACTGATCATACGACCTAAATTATTTCATCAGATACGCCAGCACTCATAAACGATCCTTTTTGAAATTCTGCTAACAACATAGATGCTCAAGGTAAAAGTTTGAATCAAACACTTTTAGGATATCAAGTGTCCTTACTGAAAAACTACTGAATTAAAAAATAAATTAAATTGATCATACGACCTAAATTATTTCATCAGATACGCCAGCACTCATAAACGATCCTTTTTGAAATTCTGCTAACAACATAGATGCTCAAGGTAAAAGTTTGAATCAAACACTTTTAGGATATCGATTGTCCTTACTGAAAAAAAACTACTGAATTAAAAAATAAATTAAATTGATCATACGACTTAAATTATTTCATCAGATACGCCAGCACTCATAAACGATCCTTTTTGAAATTCTCCTAACAACATAGATGCTCAAGGTAAAAGTTTGAATCAAACACTTTCAGGATATCGAGTGTCCTTACTGAAAAACTACTGAATTAAAAAATAAATTAAATTGATCATACGACTTAAATTATTTCATCAGATACGCCAGCCCTCATAAAACCATTTCCATAAAAATAGCTCTTAATAGAACTGTTTAAGTATGAACTCCAATTTTTTCCAACGAAAATATAGAAAATACTATCAAAACACATTTCTCTGATTATAATGTATATCTTCAGTCAGAAAAGCCTAGTTTTGGTTAAAAAATGAACCATTTCCATAAAAATAGCTCTTAATAGAACTTTTTAAGCGTGAACTCCTATTTTTCAGACGAAATTATAGAAAATATCGTCAAAACACACTTCTCTGTTTCAATTGTGTACATTTTCACGTTTTCTGATCTAAATGTGTATCTTCAGTCAGAAAAGCATAGTTTCGATTAAAAAATGAGCCATTTCCATAGCAATAGCTCTTAATAGAACTGTTTAAGTATGAACTCCAATTTTTTCCAACGAGACTATGCAACTCAACCACATTTAACTAAACCCCGTGTAACTGAATCCGTATGTAACTGAACCCCCGTTCAACTGAACCCTCGTGCAACTCAACTCCCGTGCAACTCAAGCCCCATTTAACTAAACCCCCGTGCAACTGAACCCCCCATGTAACTGAACCCCTGTATAACCGAAACCCCGTACAACTGAACCCCCGTGCTACTGAACCCTCGTGCAACTCGACCCCATTTCACTAAACCCCCGTGTAACTGTACCCCCTTTAACTGAACCCTCGTGCACCGTAAAGCTATTTTAAAAGGTAGCCTACAAAAATTAGCTTGAATCTTAACATACCTACTGGAAGTCCCCCTGTGGAGAAGTATTAAAATGATTTGCTGTTGAGGCCAATGTCATTATCTTTAGAATAAATAAACTATACCTTTTAAATAATTTCTCCAAAAATATTTATTCAGAGATTTCACGTTAAAAAATTATCCAATCACTAATTACCCCTTTTTGATCTTGCCCCCTATCAATTCTGAGTTTTCGGCTAGAATTATACAAAGCCCGTCTTTTCGTTTGTTTTCTTAATTCAGATAAGGTGTATGCCAAATGTTGTTTTGAAATCAACCCCTCTTTGGTAACAGGCTAAACACAAATGGTTTTATGACAGCACATTTTAAACGCACGATTGGAAAATGGACATTTTTGAACGAAAAAGAACTGTTTTTCAAAACAATTAAAACATGTAAACATAGCTATGGAGGAGAGATTTTATTTACATAATAGAAAAAAGCATACTTAGCGTTTTCTATCGAATATACTCAATATATTTTAAAATTTTGTATTGTTGGAGGGGAGGGGGCTAAGTCCCCCTGAAATTTGAATTTACTGGTAAATGCTTTTTATCTGGAAATAGATTAAAGAATTTAATTAAATTCCAATGCATGAACATTTTATACGGGGTTTCAATGACGAATTGTTAAGCAGTTCTCTGATTGGCTGCCTAAAAAACAGGTGTCAGCTCGAAAAAAAAAACACTCTAGTTGAAAAAAAACTTGGAGTTGAAACAATTTTGTGCGGGGAATCCCCCGTTCATACTGCTATCTTTTTTGCAATGTTTAGGAACAGGCGGGGAATCCCCACTCGTTTGCAATGGTACCAACAGGATATAAGCAAATAGCACGTAGTTTCATGATGTGTTTAATCACGTGTAGAGGTCCCATAGAATAACAATGGAAGGAACATAGAATAGCATGGTAATTCGTATAGCTTCTATAGAAATGTAAGGCCATGTGAGAGGATACTCACTCTCTTTGAAAAGGTGTAGAGCTTCTATAGAATAACATGGCGATTCCTATAGCTTCTATAGAAATGGTACTTAGATAACTACTTCTGCTTCAACTATGACTAGGTTAACTAGGTAGTAGCTTCTGCTGAAACTATGACGGCAGATTTATTGCACATTCTTGAAATCCAAGTCATTTGAGAATATTAACTTATATGGCCTAAAGCGACACCCTTGAACCTGAATTTAAAAGGGTTTTGACCTTGTCGAAATAAGGGTCGTGTAACGGTTTATACACTTCAAATTTGAAGATATTTGTGAAGTGTATATCTTAGTATTTATCTTGTCATGGTTGCAGCGGTAGTTGCAATCTAGTAAGAAACGATCCATGGCCCATAGTAACCAAAAACTAAAAAGCACGTTTTAAAGAAAATGACAAGCGAAAAAGTGCCATGACCAAATACCATGTTTACGAAATTACAGCTTCCTGGCTTGAACAATAGGGAAAACCACTGTTTCACACAGGAGAGCGTTGATGCGTTCTTTTTCTTTTTTTGTACATTGCTATCACGGTGCTGGAACATAATAGAGAGGTGTTTAATGATTCGTTTTAAAGGAAACTTCTACTACTTCTACGTGTTTTTGCACTTAACAAAACATGATGTTAGAAATGAAATGTAATTATTTTCCAAAAAACTACCTTCGTAAACAAGGTAATGAATGGCGGCATAATTGTAGATTAATTATAAATGACCTGCAGTTAAACTATATGGTAATTATTTTACAAAAAAAAACTGTATCTTCGTAAACAAGAATATGAATGGCAGCATAATTGTAGATTAAGTATAAATGACGGTGTAGTTAAACTATATGGCAACGTCGGTTTCAATGACGTCAGTACGAATGTAAAAGGTCATTTTTTTTAAGTCACCTGAACAATTAAAGCTTATTATTCGTTAAATCATGGTTACAGTGGTAGCTGCAATCCAGTAAAAGATTAACCTTGGCCCGTAGCACCAAAAAATCAAAAAAAACGCATTTAAAAAAAACTGCATATAAAAAGTGTCTTGAGCAACAGAGATGACAATGTGGTTTGTTCTTTGCTAGTTCCTGATAAGAAATAGGTTAAAACATTTCCATTTATGTTAAAGGTATTTTCAATAAGGTTATTGGTTATTATCTGAAGTTTTACTGACATAAATTTACGTACCGGAGATACAAAGGCCGCCTAAAGGGTTGGTGCTCGAGCAAACACATGCTTTCATAAAAGGGTTCTGAGTTTCTAAACTTACCAGATGTTGGGAAATTAATATACAAGGTGTGAGTTGGTAAGTAATAGTAAATAATTTAATAAAAATAATTTAATAAATTATTTTGGAATATAAATAATAATACACCGTGTAATTCAAAAATTAAACTAATTTATGATACGGTATGTATTTTAGCTAGAACTAAATATATTTCAAAGGATAAGAAGTCTGGTAAAACTGTTAATAAGGAGAAGAATTTATATTTATCTATAAATTTTAGATGTAAACAAATAGAGGATATAAATTTACCTGGGATTTTAAACCAGCGTGAAGTGAAACAGGCCCTTCCTAGTAATTTAAATTATAAAAACAATCCGATTATAACATATAAGTTTTCAAAAACGATAGGACAAATGATTTTTAATTATAATTTAATACTTGAGAATTTTGACACGGATAGTAATTGGAAACCTATTTGTAAGTGTGACCAATTTTTATCATTTGTCATCCAACTTACGAACATATTATAACAGGTGATTTAGCAATAATAAAACAAATGGATATGCTGAGTATAATGAAAATGGGGGCTAAATACCGTCTTTCAAATTATCTAAAACCTTTGAATGTCCTTAGTGGGTTAAATAATGATTTAGATTTATTTATTGGTAAGTGGTGCACAAAAGAGAAAAATAGTGAAAATAGTTTTCAGAATTGGAAAAATTTAATTATTAATAGGGTTAGAAATAAGATATATAATATGACAAATAATCGTAATAATGAGGTAATTTTCTATAATGCTAAGATAAAACAAGTGATAGCGAATATAAAGAAGGGTTTTGTAATTGTACCGATTGATAAAGCGAATAATAATTTTGCAATAATTTGTCAGAAGCTATATTGTGATGTTTTAGCAAAGGAGCTAAGAACAACGAATACATTTAAAGGGTTTAAAATGTTAATAGTTTTTGACTGGGATAGAAGATACACTTTTAAAAAAATTTAATATCAATGTTAATGATAAAAATTTTCCTTTTTATAGGAAGGCAGAATTTCATAAAAATCCCCCAAAACCACGCTTTGTTGCGGGTGCAGCAAGATGCCCTACCAGAGTTACAGCGACTGAACTTAAATGACATTTTAAAATATTATTAGTTCTAACTATCAGCACCATTCTTTGCACCATTGCACCATCAGCACCATTAAGAAATTCTTAATTTTTATTTATAAATTATATTTATTTCCAATAAATATCACAGTTTTTTTTTTTTACTTTGCTTGAAACATTTTCGTTACTGAACCAACTTCTTTTCATTTTCAAGTTCGTCGTCATACATCGGGAGCTTTTCAATCGGCAAAGGGGCAGAGGGCTCCGACGAATTCTCACCTGGCTCTTTGTACAGGTTCAAGTCCTTAATATACCTACATACCATCACATCGGCAAAAACACCAACTAAGAGCAATCCTGAAAGGAAATTTTGTACTAAAACAAATCCATCTTAATAAATGCAAAAATAAGACACATAAATAACTATTAATCCACTAGGTAAGTACTGCTTTAAGATATCACCGTGTAATTCTTGAATACATGCGATTCTGTCGAATCTTCTTTCCTATTGCTAGTTTTCTTATGAAGATTTTATCGGGAATTTTTTACCCTCTTACTGCTTAAAATAATCTTAATGTTTACTTAATGAATAGTTATTCTTGATTTTATTTTTATTAAGTTCAGTAACTTACTGAGGTGTTGTTATACCAAGATCGGTTAATCCATCTAAGCGGTTTGTGGTTGTGGTCGTTGTTTGATCTATGCTTCATGTTTGTTTATTGATTCGTAATTATCGAAACTCTTTGCATGCGGATTATTAGGACCATATAGCGTAGTTGTGCTCTGTTCTCCTGATAATCTACACTAGGCAAAGGTAATTGATATAATTGATGATAAAATCATAATCTAAAATTATTTACAGTATTTTGTATTTTGACCAGTTACCACTTTCATATTAGTGTAATTTTGTTTTTATTGTTCTCTTGGTCTTGTTTTTGAGCTTCCGTCTCTGTAGTTCTACTTTGGTTTGACTTACTTGACCTAAGTTGTGTCGATCCTTGAAGGTCGTTTTGGGGTCCAATTTACCATGTTACTGATGTGGCGTCTGTGTGAGGATCTATCTTTAGCTAGGCGGAGAAGTTATGGCAGGTAGAGTGCTGGAAGGCTTTTTTCCATTTCTTTGGGGGTGGGAGACCTCTGGGGCGATATTCCTGCACTTGAACCATGCAGATATACATAATTAATAATTCCAGTAAAAACAGTCAAAGATAATCTACAGATAATATCGATAAAAGATATTACAAATATTTTATTATAACAAAAAACAAAACAAATGATGGAATAGTGCAATTTTAATTCTATGTATGTAATATATTTTACCGGGAGCCCGGGCTTCGTCCGGACCCCAGCACTTGGCACGCGGCTGGCTTGTATATAATTGGTTATCTAATTATGCAAATTTGTAATCATCGCGTTATTTTTTAGTTTTAAGCCATGAAAAGTCAAATCAGCAATTTCAATTGAATTAAGAATTTCTGGCGTGAACTCAGTTCCTTCTTCCTGTTAATGTACCAAAGAATCATCCGTTTTATATATTTGTTTTCTCTTAAGACTTGTTGTGATTCTCACTGTTACTTCTCTTTTAACCGCTGATTTCGTTAAGGATTCAATCTGATCATCCCTGTCGCTTATCTTGTAAACAAAAATTTCGTTGTCCATTTTTTTCATTTGAGATCCGCTGTGATGCTTTTTGTTGTATGTTTTCTAGCCGCAGATCTTTTTCGGCTTCATTTTCCTGCATCATTACTTCAGACATTTTCCCATGCCTTTTGGTTTAGCTATTCGGGCTCATTCTCAATCATGCCTAATTTCGCGTGACATCATAAATACCTAAAACACTTCTTTACCAGCTTTTCCCAAGTCGTTATATTTTTGATTTAGTAGCGTTGTTATATTATTCCGTGACAACCAGGAATATTCCAATGCCTATGCACTGTCAAATAATTAAATTTAGCATTGGGTATCCCAACGTGAATTCAATTCCTCCTCTATGTCTATCCTTTACAGGCGGTAAAATAACACACTCCTTATTCCACTGGAATTTCTGAAATATCTAAATTACGCAATAGAATACTGCTACTACTGCTAACAACTCACCGCAGCACCATGCCGCCTGAGGCCAACACAGCTACGCACGCTCCTCCTCTACCCCAATCGATTCAAAGCCTCCCTTTTTATACCCGCCTACGAAGTTCCCATTTCCTTTAAATCTTTCTTTATGACGTCCTCCCACCCAAGAAGGGGACGACCTGCTTTCCGTTTAGCCCTAGATGGTTGGCCGAAAAGAACAATCTTCGGCAATCTGTCATCCATCATCCGCACAACATGCCCTAGCCACCTCAACCTTTCTTTCATTATAGCCCTAGAGAGCGGTATTGAACCACATTTTTCGTATAGCCCATTGTTTGAAATACGGTCAGTCAGCCGGGTACCCAGAACAATCCTTAAGCAATTTCTCTGGAAAACATCTAGAAAATCTTCATCCACTTTTCGGAGCGTCCATGCTTCAGAGCCATATTTGACCACTGTCATCACTGTAGCTTCTAATATTCTAATCTTGGTTTGCAGACATATCTTCCTATTCTTCCAGACTTTTTTTTAACTGTGAAAAAACACCCTGAGCCTTGGCTATTCTATTTTTAACATATTCACTGCTCCCACCATCTTTACAAATAATACTACAAAGGTAATTGAAGCTGCCCACCTGATCAATCTTTTCATTACCCAACGTCACTTTTTCATCTTCATTTATCCCTATAGAGGCAATTGTTGTAAAAAAAACAACACTGTACTTTCGAGCTTGGACTACCATCTTTCTGTAAAAAAAATACTGCTTTTATCAACATCTTTCGATGGGGCTGAAAGATGGCAGTCGATTGATACCTTCGGAAGCTGCTGTGTGACATGTGGCCTAAACAGTGAGTCACCAAACCAAGGGATAAGAAAAACGAATGAAAAGGTAGGCAATTTCTAAGCTAGAAACTGGAAACAAAACGAAAAGGTGGGAGATTCCTTGCATGTCATATGCGTATAAAATATATACCGTTTAGAATTACTGTAGTTGAAATTCACGAAATGTGCAAGAATTTGGATCAGTAGCAAGATAAACTTCCTCCTGTTGTAAAAATACAACATCGGACGATCGTGGCTCAAAATTGTGAAACGAATAACTAATTTTTGTTTTCTTTTTAGATGGCGGAGTCTTACGACAGACTAAGAAAAACGAGCTCAAAATCGCCGAATTGACGCAGAAGAGGCGGCCAAGTATATTTTTGACATTCGAGAAGACATGTTGTCTGACTTGTCCGACGATGATGATGACGATGATCCAGACTTCCTGTCTCCAGAAGATCTTATCGATGATCCTGATGCAGACTTGTTGCCTCTACTGGACAATCTCCACTTCTTCTTGGGACAATCTCTACTTCGTTATATGGGTGGCGTAGATTTAGCAAACATGCTGGCGGAGATGTGCCAAACTCATCTTCGGACACGAAAATGGTATATGAGAATCTTCTGGTGGCTTATTGACACAGCAGTCTGCAGTAGCTGGCTTCTTTTCAGGTCAGACGTCAAAGCGCTGACTTCAAGGACAGACGAACCGATGATCTTGAGAGCCTTCAGGTCTGAAGTTGCTGCAGGGTTGTATGCCTCGGCGCGTGTGATGCCCCAACGTAAACGTGCTAGACCATCCGCAGATGTTGAAGCAAGTCCCAGCCCCATTCGAAGTCGCAATCGAATGCGACCGGCAATATCTGCTCAAGCCGATGGACTTGATCACTGGCCAAAAAAGACTGAAAAGCAGAGCCGCTGCAAAGAGTGCAAATCGGGATATACCACTTTTGAATGCGAAAAATGTGACCTTCCACTGTGCCTTACTGCCAAAAACGATGGCCAGTCATTTCAAGGCCAGCCATTGCTTATGAGTACAACCGTCATATGGGTGGCGTAGATTTAGCAGACATGCTGGCGGAGATGTGCCGAACTCATCTTCGGACACGAAAATGGTATATGAGAATCTTCTGGTGGCTTATTGACACAGCAGTCTGCAATAGCTCGATGATCTTGAGAGCCTTCAGGTCTGAAGTTGCTGCAGGGTTGTATGCCTCGGCGCGTGTGATGCCCCAACGTAAACGTGCTAGACCATCCGCAGATGTTGAAGCAAGTCCCAGCCCCATTCGAAGTCGCAATCGAATCCGACCGGCAATATCTGCTCAAGCCGATGGACTTGATCACTGGCCAAAAAAGACTGAAAAGCAGAGCCGCTGCAAAGAGTGCAAATCGGGATATACCACTTTTGAATGCGAAAAATGTGACCTTCCACTGTGCCTTACTGCCAAAAACAATTGTTTTAAAGCCTTCCACACCAAGTGAAAATGCCCATTTTTATATACTCGAGAGGCTAATGTTGTATTTTTACAACATTGTCTAAAATTGACAATTTTGAATAAATTATGCAAAAAAAAATTTTTCCGTCAATAGTCTGACCTAGAGATTAAATGGGAAGCGTTGAAGATTTTTCCTGGTATTCGTTCCTATAGTGGCCTGTCAAGGGTTATTCCTAGCCTTAGTGACTTAGTCTTCCTAAAATTAATTTTCAAACCAATTCTAGCACCCTGAACTCGCAAAACCTTTAAAACTTCATTCCTTTTGTTCACACTTTCATCTAGGATGCTTAAATCATCAGCATAATCCAAGTCCAGGAGACTGTTTCCTCCCCATTTGATTCCGTGGTCTCCCATTGCCTTTCTGTGCTCCTTAAGACAAAGTCCATCAGAATAATCCATATAAAGGGGGATAGAACACAACCCTGCTTAACTCCTGATTTAATACCAAACCAGCTGCTAACCTCACTTCCTACCTTAACCGCAGCAGTGTTATTCTCGTACATAGCACTAATCACTTAAATGTATTTGTCTGGTATTTGTCTGGTATACCATACAAGGATTAGACCTTTACTAATGCTCTTCTATCAACAGTATCGAACGCTTGCTCATAATATATAAAACTGAGAACCAAAGGTGTTTGAAAACTCAGGCACTTCTGAATTATTAGTCTAAGAGTGAAAATTTGGTCGACACATCCTCTACCTTTTCTAAAACCGCACTGCTCTTCTCTTACAACTTTGTCTACGGCATCTCTCAGTCTAAAAAGTATCATATTACTAAGTAATTTACTACCTACAGAGACCAGACTAATACCTCGATAATTACCACACTCACTTTTATCACCTTTCTTATAAAGTAGCTTAATTAAGGTTTTCCTAAAATCGTTAGGTACTTCCCCTTTTTCAAAAATCATATTCATAATCTTCAGTAACTTATTTCTAACCTCAGAGCCACCATATTTAAGAAACTCATTTACCACCCTATCAGCACCTGGAGCCTTATTATTCTTTAATCCTTTTAGTACTGTTGCTAATTCCTCCTCACAAAACAAATCTTCCTTCACATCCAAGCTATCACAAACTTTTTCATTTTCCTCTATATTTTTTCCTGCAACTCTATCTCGGTTGAGCAAATTCTCAAAATGTTCGGCCCATCTCTCTTTAGTTTTTTCCTTATCGTTAATTGCGACCCCATTCCTATCTTTAACTGGGCCAAGTCCGGATTGACTACTCCCTCTCAATTTGTTAACGTGCCAGTACAATATTTTACTATTATGCCGTCTAGCTGCATCTTCCAGATCCTCGGCAATTTTATCCATGGCCTCCACTTCACACCTCCATAGTTCATATTTTAATGCTTTCTCCACTTTCTTTACATTTCTTTGTGTTTCATACGATCTATCACTCAGATAATTCTTGTACAAGTCCTTTCTCCTTTCTATTAAACATAAAGCTTTTTCACTAATATTCTGAGCTGCAGTTCTAGCTTTCTTTCCTAATGCACCTTCAGCAACTTCACAAATTATTTTTCTAGAATTATTCCAACCATCTTCCACATTATCAAATTTTAAACTCTCAAGTTTAGTCTCAAGTCTCAAGTTCAACTGTTCCTTGAAATTTTCTCTCAAATTCTCATCCTGGAGTCTACCAACATCATAACTTCCCGGGAGGAAGTTACCCTTCTTATATTTTAGCTTTAAATTAACCCTTGACACTACTAGATGGTGATCTTTACTTTTAACATCAATAACAGCACTCCTATATACCCTAGTATCTTGTATTGATCCTGCCAGTCTTCGATTTACTATAGCATAATCAATAAGGTTTATAGAATAATTCTTTAGGCCCGGCACTCGGAATGAGATAGGCTTATGCATATTTGATTATAAAATTCTGAATTAGCATAATCATCGTGTTATTGTTACATTTAACGCATGAGGTGTCAAATCAGGAATTACATTTGAATAAAGAAATTTGAATAAAAAAAAATGTTCATTTTATTGCATTTGTTTTCTACTGGGACTTGTCGTGATTCTCACTCTTGCTCCTCTTCTAAGAGCTGATCTTGTCTACGAGTCGATTTGATTTGATTATTCCTGTCACTGGACTTCTAACCGTAGATTTCTTTGTCCGTTATTTTCACTTGGGACTCGTTGTGATGCTGGTTTTCACATGTGTTCTAGCCAAAATCACATTGCTATTAATTTTTGTGCATCATTACTCATATAATTTTCCATGTCCTTTGCCTTAGCTGTTTGGATTCATTAAAACCATTTGTAATTTTGCATGTTCATCCTAGTTAACAAAAAAACTTTGTTTCCAGCTTTCCCCAGTGGTTATATTTTTGCTTTAATTGAGTTAATAACTATAATTATGTAATTATATAACATAACCAAGCAATTTTTATAAAAATGATAGTAATATTAAAAGTAAAAAAAAAAAAAAAAGGATAAAAGAAATACCTATAATAACATCACAGATGAAACCCCACTAAGAATAATAATTGATTGCACTTAAGCAGCAACAACAGTAAGTAGCAAATCCTCCCCGAAGGCCTATTGTAATGATTTGAGGTTTATGTTGAAAATTGTGAATATTAACTTAGTGGCACATTACGCTTTAGATTGAGCAGTAAAACCTCAAGTGAATTTTGCCACACCTTACTACTTCTTTGAAAGTCAAAATTCTTTACTTCTTTGTTATTTATCGGTCTACATCTTCTTGATTTTTTAAAGTCAGGATTCAATCATTTTCGTTTAGGATAAGGACGCATTGTTAATTACAGTTCATTGCTGTTATGCCTAAATATCGTGTTTATTTTTGTTATGTTCAAAAATATGAAACAACTACCAACAAATATTTACTAAGCTGTTCTCAAAGGGATGATCACCAGGGCTATGCAGATCTAGAGGATCAAACTGCCGTCGAGCATATATTGCCCATCTGATCCCCCTTTGAAAACAGCTTAGCAAACAGGTTCTGGTAATTATCTCAGAAGTCTTTAATATTTTAAACAAAACCTCTAACTTTAACAAGGACGTTGTCGACGAAATATCTGTGGTCTATTTTTGTTCAATGAATTTCTACTGCTACTACTACTAACAACTCACTGCAGCACCAAACCACCTGAGGCCAACACAGCTGCGCACGCTTCTCCTCCATTCCAATCTATTCAAAGCCTGGCTTTTTACACCATCCAGAGAAGCACCTAAAACACTTAAAGTTTTCCTTGCGACATCCTCCCACCAGATTTGGGAGCAACCTGCTTTTTGTTTGGCTCAGACGGTTGCAATCTGTCATCCTTTATCCACAGAACATCTCTTTGTCATCTCATAAGTGAATTTCGCTGGCCTAAAATCCGGTTTCTTTGCTATTTTAAATTAATTTTTCTGAACATTCTGCCTTAAGCTAGTCTTTATATATTGATTTATTTCAGGCGATCTGACCCTGTTTATATTTCTGAATCTTCTTTAATAGCTATTTTTAATATCGTTTCTCCTATTTAATTGTATTGTACTAAACTCATTTTAGCTAAGATTGCAGACTGTAGTATTGGAAGAGAATCGAACTATAGTGCGAAAAAGAGCCATCAACCAATGGAAAACCACAATAAAGACTAAAATAAACAAAAAGAAAAAGTAAAGCAGTGTAGGCACTTCCACCCTGATCATAACACGGTAATTTCGCAAGGCACAGTGCAAGCCTATGATGATGGGAACTAAGTAAAATTGGTATGATGTCAATGTTCTTCAGCTTGTCCTCACGGCTGTCGGTCACAGGTTCTAAATCATGATGTGTTATAATACAACTCAGACTCATTAGGAGGGGTGGTAAGCCTGGTGACGTATCACTTGTAAAATCCAGCGTATCGTCCATAGTATATATAATAGCAGTACGATCTTTCCCTATCTCACCCATTATAAAAACCCGGACCGAGGTGCGATTGCTCCAGAGAATGTATAAACCGGTATAAACATAAGCGACATTAGATCTTTTCACGGGTAGACAAGTCAGATCTCTCTTGAACGCGAAACTTGGCTTCAACGTTGGAACACTAATTTTGAAGAAACTAATTTTAAATTAATTTATTCCAATACATACATGAAAATCGGTAATTAGTAGTGCAATGTTATTATTAGATGTTTTTAGGAATTAAAAATAGGTTTCGAAGTCTCAAGTTGGTTTCAAAGGCATTTTGAGAAAGTTTCTGCCAAAATACGTGTTCCAGGGTAATTGGACCTGTTAAAGTGGCAACTTTTACCAAAGCAACCAATAATTAGAACCCAAGTCCTAAAATTGGTGTCAATCAGGAACCCATATCGCTATCTAAATTCGCAAAGTGCAACGATTTTCAAACAGAGGTGTTTATTGTTTAAAGTTCAGGAAAGGTCTGCCCATTTCATACGAAATCATTGATGGAAAACGAAACTAGTCTTATCTAGAAAATAAATATCGTAGAAAATAAATATCACGACGTGAAAAATAAATTATAAACCATCCAGTGGCGGATTCAGAGAGGGGGGCGAGGGGTGCCCCCCCTAAAGTAGTGTAATTTACGTAAGTAACGCAAGTTTGCATTAATTAAACTTGCTCCTATCGTAAGTTTATCGGATCAACCTATTTTGCGCCCCTCCCCCTAAAAAATCCTGGATTCGCCCCTGAAACGATCACACCTATTCCACCAGTTATTAGAAGAAGAAAAAAATTCCTTATTTTTACAAGTTTCATCAGCCCCCCGCCCCCTTTTTTATAAAATCTTACATAGGCCAATCAGTTGCGTCCACTGTATATAAATAATAGATTAAGTCATAATTTGTATATAAATTAAGTCATACCTGTGAGATGGGACACTTGCAAACCACTTGGCCGGCTCACCAAGTTTTTTTTCTGCTTTCGCAATTACGAATAATGCACTTTGTAACCATTTCTCATTGATTGACGCATGAACACTAACCCATAAGTGCAGAAATAAGTGGGAGGAGCTTTTTGTTCGCACCGAGAATGAAGAGCCAGAAATAATCTGCGGTAAACTTACTGCCTAATTATATAAACTGTGGTATCGTCTTACAAATGTATGCCATGTAATATTCTGGAACAATTACTTGTAATTCGAAATATTACTAGTGTATGTTACCAGTTGATGCTACGAATAAATATCACCAGTGAATAATACAAATAAATTTTACCAATAAATATTACCAGTGAGAAATAGGCTTCAACGGAAGTATTTATAAATCGGACTCACCAGCTGTAACAGAATGAAGAATAAATCTAAAATTAACTGGGTCATAGACCCAGCAATGACCTGGCTTTCCACATTCATCCTTGTGCCACAGGAGGCAAGCATTATCTATAAAAAAAAAGACTGTCGGTATAGTCATGCTAATTTGAGACGATTTCAAAACACTATAATTTTAGGCAATGGGATATTGTCTTAGAAGAAAAAAAACACTTCAGTCTCTTTTAATAAGTTTTAAATATATTTTTTTACCATTTTATGGTTCTTTTTTCCAGATAAAAATTATTGAGAAGAGAGCCTAGAATACCGTAGATTAATACTGCAATAATGGAATGGATTGAAGAAAGAATCCAGGTTTATGGCTTGTATCTCGAATCTAATACGCAAGAAAACCTGGAAAAGTTCAAGCAAGCGAAGAAAACAGTGAATTCTCTGCGAAGATCTGAAATTATTATTCTGAAAAGTTTAGTGAAAATCGGTGCAATCCCTTTATATGGGCTCTCTAAAAAGTCAAGTTTGGTTGATGCTAATGAAATAAAATAAAATAGGATGACTGTATAATTGTTTAGGAACAAATTTGGGCTATATATTTGCACATTAGGGGGGGGGTGGGGGGGGGGGCAAAACATTGCATATATTAAATACGTACCTAACCTAGTTACCCTTTTTATCCATCTAAACTCCAAAAAACAACACTTTAATTATCTTAAAACCACGCTATACAATGTATTTCTCTACAGCAGTGTCTAGAATCATCTTGTAAAAACGGGTTTTTCAGCGCATCTCTCCCGTTCGACTGTAGCATCTCTTGTTGGACTTCTTTAGAGAGGCCCATATAAAGGGATTGTACCGAAAATTCTAGTAATTTAAAAGGTACCTGTTAAATCATTAATGGTATATTGAAGCTTGAACGTAAAAAAAGTAAAATTGATAAAATTTAAGTTAATGAACAGAAGGATATTGCTGGTAAGTTTAGCAAATATTTTTTAAATATTGGTTCTTTTATTGAAAAGAACATTAATAATGTATGTGATAATAATGTGAATGTGATTGAAAGATTCACTGATGAAAGTGGACCTGGAAACGCAATGTCTATTGACCCTTGTACTATACTAGAACAAGAATACGTTATTAAGAGAATTAAGTCGAACTCTGCTGGCATAGCTGGCCAAAATCTTAAACATTTTAAAGCTGTAGCCTGCTTTTTATTGTCATATATTTTAATTGATCATTATTTCAATTGAAAGGAGCCAATTTCCAGATACTCTAAAAGAGGCCGGAGTCATACCACTACATTTAGGTGGAATAAGCAATAGGTGACGAATTGGAGACAAATATCAAACATACTATTATTTTCGAAAACTTTTGAGAAACTCATGCATAAGCGACTATTTTGAAGTCTTACGTCACTGGACCTACTATTAAATATTCAGTTTAGATTTAGAAAATATTTGTGGAAATGTAATGCAATATATCGTTTAGTTGACATAAGCAATAGGGCATTCGAAAGTGAAAAGATCATTTAACAAATTTTAGTTAAAATTTTAAATTTTTAGAAAGGATTTTGACAACGTAAACTTATTGATTTGGGTATTTGGGATAATTGTCTTCAGTAGTTCTAATCTATCTGCATGGAAGATAAATGTGGGTTGCAATTAATGACACCACAAGTGTTCCATCCCAAGTAAACTGTAGAGTCCCTCAAGGATCTGTTTTGGGATCACTTTTATTTCTAGTGTGTGTTAATGCGTTAAGACTTTATTTCCCTGGTACTTGAGTTTTACAACATTTGCAGAATACCCACCAATAACAATCGCAGAGGTGAACTGTCAAGATCCCATTCATCGCACAAATGATGTCCAACTGTACCTGAACATATTTACTTGTCTTAGTTTCCTAGTTGTTAGTGTGAACAAGTTACATGATTTTTAGCCGTAGTGGTGATAAACTCTTCGAGTAATGTTTCATTTGGTCATACTAATATTAATTAAGATTTTTTACCAAGAATTACTTGGAATTTTGTTGTTGATTGTAATATAAATTTGAAAAAGCATAATGATATCATATTGTCTAGGGCAGCAAGAGGCCTAGGTTGGCTTAGCTGCTTTCGTAATTTGTTCCCTGTTTGTGTATTAAAGATTATTTATGGTCGGATTATCCATCCTTAAACTGATACGGATATGCACTTTAGGCAAGTAGTTTTTTGTCCGAATTATAGAGGAATCCAGAGAATTCAAAACAGTGAAAGTTGTGTTTTGGCAGACGGTATTAATTTTAGTGATACATAACTTTTTATAGTCATTTTAAATATCATATAGGTTAGTTACGGGATTGCCAGTTATTATCACTTGTATACCAATGTTTTGAATCATGTTGTATCAGCATATTTATTTGTTATATTTTTTTATTCTTTTTATCATTTGTATCATACCAGGAATGCGGACAAGATAGTAAATGAAAAAAGAAATAAGGGAGATTTGACCTTGTGTTAAGCCCCATCGGCTTACTACTCTTGAATATCCTCCTGGATGGCATTAGGGGCTCTGAATCGATTTCATTATCTAATTCCCAGGTCCTCAGTCACGATGCAGAGTAAGAGTGGGTTTCTTCTGACTATTATGTATGTAACTGTTGTTTTGTTTTATTGTCTTTTGATTATGTAACCTAATTAGTTGCCATTGTACACGCTTAACTTGGCTTTCTAGTGGCGGATATTTTTGTTTGATTATTTTTGTGAATTATTGAAAATAAATGCATTAATCAATTTATTTTATCTCATAGTATCAGGAGTTTGAGCTCCAAATCTAAAAGGATGATAACGGCATAGTTTACAATGTTTCGTTTTGATAATAATACACTATGCACAACTGAGATAAATAATTGTGTATTTGCAGCAATTGAATAAAAACGCAGTTGATAACGAAACTGGAAAATATAGATTTTGATAATGTACAATTTTGGTGGAATAATATCATGAAATATGTTTGTTAAGTAGCAGAAGAGCATTAGGGTGAAAAGCTAGCCGCAGCTTCGAAAACTAGCGAAAAGGTGTTAAACCTTATAGAGGAAAGAGGAAGTTTGTACAAGAGATTTCTGCGTGATAGATCTTACGAGACTAATTAAGAATTAAGAAATTTAATTAACTTCATTTATCTTAATTAACTAATTTAGAAAGTAAAAAAGTAGAAGACATAAAATTGTGAAATAACAACATAGTTGATCGTTGAATTAAAGTCAAGTTGCCATCAATCCATGGCTAATTGGAGAAAAAGCCAAGACAGATAGTCAAAGTGAGAGGCACAACTGGCATAAGCCTTCTTCAGGAATGTATTAAAATGATGTCAATTTCACTTTTTGATGGATAGTCTATCATCAATTCATCCATCTTAGGGCAGAAATAAGGTAGATAGTCATAAAACTAAGGGATGATCGAGACTTCTAGGTTGACTCATGACGGACAATGTCAACTGGACTTGTATGCAAAAGGGAGGGGACCCTCCCTTGGAATTACAGGCGAACAAGTTTTTTACAAAGAACTAATTTACGGTCATATGACCGTAAATTAAGCCATAGTATACCATAGTATAGGTATACTATGGTATACTATATTGCATAAAAATTACTATTTAGGAAATAATAGCCATTACTATGGCTAATTGGCTTAGCCATAGTATATTATAGATGTAGGATGACTTTTGGCCATCCATCTGGGGCCAAGTCAAAATCTGGGGCCATCTGGGCCAAGCAAAACAAGCTCGTCCTCGATTGGGGTGAAAAGAGGCTAGAAAAAAGGATTACATTAAATGCAAAACTTCACGAAAGGGGATAAAGAGTTAAGCTTTAAATAAGTTGCTGTAAGGGAGGAACGCCCGTGGCTCTGTTGGAATCAGGTGGCTTGGTGCTACGGTGAGTCTCTAGTAGTAGAAGTAACAGTAATTGGCACACACAGTATAGGTATATATGAAGTATAGTATTCATATACGCTTATACCGTGTTGGCACATCAGTGAATTGGAAACCCATCCCTATTACAATTGACATTACTATTTAATATTGTCTAAATTATTTAAAACAAATACTTTTTACCATGGATAAAACAATATATGTTAAAAGTGCTCAATATAGTTAAAACAAAAAAATAGCAGATGTTTTTTCTGATAAATGTCATCTAAATTAGTCTTGGAAATTATATCACTATAATTTTTCTAAGCATAGCTATGACTTTTTGATTACATTGGATTCTTAAAATTAAACGGTACTAATGTTAGAGATTTGTTATGTAAATGTTGTGTTGTAAAGAACACATCGCATATGTTCAAAGTTCAATACAGGAAATGAATAGATATGTCTGGTAGGTCCAATAACGGTCAAGCACATCAAGAAAGAAAATAATAAAAACATTCTGCATCAGATATATTCTAAAAATAAGAAATTACGTTACTAGCAAAGTGACATAAATATCACAATTTATGTTAATTTATGTCATGCAGCGATCGTAAAATTAATGAGATGAATTGCAAATCTTAGGCGGAAACTCCAACCCATTTATGATTTTTTTTTTTTTTTTTTTTTTTTTGTTAAAAAAACTTTTAATCAAATTCAGTTCCGTCAACTGTTTTTGGGAGTTTTATATCACGAACGATTTTGATAGACACTGCTTACAATTTATTTTCAGTTCTATTGAATCAAAATCCTATTGAAAGTCAATCTTTACATCATTTGAGTTATTTCTGAGGTGATATTAAGAAGTTTTTCGGTTTCTGATGTTTAAGGAGCAAGAACTGCATAATGTTTCCAAATTTAATCGACATCCATAGGTCATTCAGAGGATGATATTCTATTTTAAAAGGATGAGATTACCTTGAATGTGATTTCAAAAAATTTTGAACATTTAAAACTATCTCTTGATAATTTAGGAAAAATAAAATACCATACTGAAAATCGTATGGGCACAGATAGGGACGCAGGTATTAATATTCTAATTAAATAATCTAATTAAATATAACCTTAATTCACCACCCCACCCATTTAAATATTTGCCTCGCGAATACTTGGACTATCTGTCTTGGCTTTTCTCTGTCTACAATTGGCCATGTCTTGATGCAACCTACTGCAAAATACTTGATAACTTTAATCTTAACTTCTCTCACCAATTAAGATTCCGTATACAATAGGACCTGGAATAAAGGCAAATATGCTCAGCAAGAAGGTTCCAAGTCCAAGTGCAACAGCCTTATCCTTTGGGTCAACACACCTAAAAGAAATAGAGAAAATAAGGTAAAATGGGAAAAAATTGCCAATTTGGTAATATAAAAACAGCATAATATCTTTTCACTTATCATCACATTAAAAAAGAAACAAGTAAGAGAAAAATCTTAGTTTCTTGAAATGATACCAGCAAACTAACTTCAAAATTTAAAAAGCAATATTGATGAATTTGCTCTATTTTGGACATGATTTTTGGACTATTGGTTTAGATTTACTGTTTTGTCCTAGGTGATTGGATGGATGAGGAAATCCTAGACCTTGTTCAAGTGCTCATTTGTCTCAGTTACTAAATTAGGAAGACAGTTTTTTTTTTACCAAGTAATTACCTATAATACACTATATTATGCCAACGATGTCAGATTCAACATACACTATTTTTGTCTATAATTCTTTGTGGAAGAGACATCCTAATCAGGGGCACACGTCACGAACAATTTTGTGCAAGAGGCTGTTCTTTATGCCAGCACGAGTAAACTCATTACCACAGAAAAAGGTCTCTCTAGCACAAATAGGCTTGTATAAAGATGAGGTATTTTCACTCAGTAGATTTGACATAATACTGCTAAACGACCACTACAATGCATAAGACTGAGCTTTTGGTTTTCTTTAGAAAGTAATTCCTAAATCAATTAAAAATAGAGTTTTTTTCTCATTAGCTAGTTTTTTTTTTAAATTGTGTTTTTCAATTGTTGGTTACTATGGGCTGATGTTCGTTTTTTAATTGGTTACAGCTAAAACTACAACAATGATGAGCCGACTAGCACTTTTAAATTGAACAAAAATAAATGTCGTCAGGAAAACGAAACCAAATAATCAAGAAAAGTAAAAAAGATATGAAAGTTAAAGTTCTGAATTGACGGCTCAGCAAGCAACTCCCAAATATACAAATAGGAGTATCTAATTTCATTCCCATTTTTTGGGCAAAGGGAATAACTTCGTAAATTCGTAAAGGGAAACTTCTAAAACTCCTTCTTTCCTAAGGGGGAAGCGAAGTAAAGTGAATACTTTCTTTAGACAAATCACAAATATGTGTAAATTTATTAAATCATGCCACCTAGAAATAAATAGATAAGTCAGATACTTATATATTTATTGACTACAGATATTTATGAAAATACATGCTTTAAAAAATTCAATTTTAAAATCAACATATAACTCAATTAGTAAACTTAGAACTAAGTTATAATAAAGAAATATAATAGATACTCCTCCCCCCTTAAAAAATCCCCCTACCACACCGCGATTTTTTCGCTGCTTTTGCAGCCAACAACAATCCATTTTCCGGCTGCCGTTATTCACTAATTATAATCTCGTAACTTTCTTTTAAAAAATTTCATTTTAATCTGAACGTATACCAAGCAGCAACTAAATCTATTATGATTTACGCGGAAGAAAACTTCTCTTCACGCGCGTTGTGGTGCGTCCCATTTCTGAAACAAATTGTCTTTACTGTATGATTAATTAAAAAATCTTTTTCCACAAAATAAGTTTTTCAAAGAAAAGTAAAGAACTTCATTAAACAAAACATGAGCAAAAATAAAATAAAACAATCTACCAAGCGTGAAACTACCACAAATCAGCATCGATAAATAAACGAAACCCAAAACGAACAGAAATTACAATAAATAACCGTGTCAAATTCAAAACGAGCAGAAATTAACATAAGTTGGGCGCAAAACCCCAATGCCTTCCAAAGGCCAGAACATAATTTGCACTTTACCGAAAAATATATAAATGTTTTTACTTTTATAACTTTAATAAATCAAATAATATTAACATTTTGATTACTAAATATCAGTATATGCATATTAAACTGAAAATGCACATTCATTTGTATTTTGTTTAGTAAAGTGCAAATTTTGTTCTGGCCTTGGGAAGGCATAGGGGTTTTGCGCCCCAACTTACGTTAATTTCTGCTCGTTTTGAGTTTGACTCGGTTATTTATTGTAATTTCTGTTCGTTTTGGATTTTATTTACTTATCAATGCTGATTTGTGGTAGTTTCACGCTTGGTAGATTATTTGATTTTATTTTGGCTCAATTTTTGTTTAATGGAAATCTTTACTTTTCTTTGAAAAACTTATTTTGTGGAAAAAGTTTTTTTAATTAATTTCTGTTCGTTTTATATTGACAAAGTCTTTTCAGGGAAAAAGAAAATAACACTTTAAATCTTTTTGTTTTTTTAAGACTTTATAGTTTGGCCTGCTATTTGTATGCTGGAGAAAAATTTTCAGCAATTTTTAACAACATAAACCCTTTTAAAAATCTGGACACAAATAGTACTGTTTAATTTAGTTTCATACCTCCTCTAATTGACATGAAATGGAAAACTTGATACCATTTGCAAAAAAAAATCTGTTTACTTTCTTTGATAGCTTGGATACACTTACGCTATTTTGATTTGGTTAAATTTTAAGAGCAGAAGTAGCCCCGAAAGTTTGAACATAATGCCCTCAGTCGTTCTTGGGATACTGCTGAGATGCCTTATTGGGAAATAGCATTATCACAGTGCATTTTGATTGAATCTTAAGGCAACATTTAGTTTTTAAACATAATGGACAAAAGGGAGGGTGGGAGTGGAAGGGGGATTAGTTGCCCTCCAATCACTTTCGACTATTAAAAAGGGCATCAGCCCTTTCTATTTTCAATCAAATGAGCCCTTTTTGAAGTTCCCAGGACAACTCCTTCAATGCGAAGTGCCCTGGTCTAAGCAACAACAACAACAAAAAATATCACTAATCACTTTAGACTATTAAAAAGGGTACTAGCCCTTTGAATTTCAAATCGAATGAGCCCTTTTTCAAGTTTCAACGACAAAGATTTCAATAAAAACCTTATATGCCCCCAGGGCATAACTTATAACCCTTGCCCTGAGGGTTGTGGGGGAGTTTTTCCTCCTCAGAAACATATTTTCTAGCTGAAAACCAACCACGCTGAACAAAATGGCTATCTCAGAATTTTTATCGATGGCAATGATGGGCATGGGGGGGGGCTAGTTGCCCTCCAATCACTTTTGACTATTACAAAGGGCACTATCCCTTTGAATTTCCAATCGAATGAGCTTTTTTTCAAGTTTTTTACGATAACGCCTTCTATAAAAACCTTATATTCCCCCAGGGCATAACTTAAAACCCTTGCCCTGAGGGCTGTGGGGGAGTATCCTCCTGAAAAACATATTTTCTATCAGGAAATCAACTACGCTGAACAAAATGGCTATCTCAAAATTTTGATTGGATGTGTTGGGAGGAATGATGGGCGTTGGGGGGGGGGGCTAGTTGCCCTCCAATCACTTTCGACTAAACAACGCCTTCTATAAAATCCTTATATGCCCCCAGGGCATAACTTAAAACCCTTGCTTTGAGGGTTGTCGGGGAGTGTCCTCCTCAAAAACATATTTTCTATCTGGAAATCAACTACGCTGAACAAAATGGCTATCTCAAAATTGTGACTGGATGTGTTTGGGGAATGATGGGCGTGGGGGGGGTGCTAGCTGCCCAACAATCACTTTCGACTATTAAAAAGGGCACTAGCCCTTTCAATTTCCAATTGAATGAGCCCCTTTTGAAGTTTCCACGACAACGCCTTCTAAAAAACCTTATTTGCCCCCAGGGCATAACTTATATTCCTTGCCCTGAGGGATGCTGGGGAGTTTCCTCCTCCAAAAACATATTTTTATTGGAAATCAACTACGCTGAACAAAATGGCTATCTCAAAATTTTGATTGGTTGTGTTTAAGGGAATGATGGGCGTGGGGGGGCTAGTTTCCCTCCAATCACTTTCGACTATTAAAAAGGGCACTAGCCCTTTGAATTTCCAATCGAATGAGCCTGTTTTGAAGTTTCTACGACATCGCTTTCTGTAAAAACCTTATATGCCCCCCGGGCATAACTTAAATTCCTTGCCTTGAGGGTTTTGGGGGAGTTTCCTCCTCCAAAACATATTTTTATTTGGAAATCAACTATGCTGAACAAAATGGCTATCTCAAAATTTTGATTGGATGTGTTTGGGGGAATGATGGACGTGGGGGTGGTGGGGGGGGCTAGTTGCCTTCCACTCACTTTCGACTATTAAAAAGGGCACGAGCCCTTTGAATTTCCAGTCGAATGAGCCTGTTTTGAAGTTTCTAGGACAACGCCTTCTATAAAAACCTTATGTGCCCCAGGGCATAACTTAAAACCCTTGCCCTGAGGGTTGTGGGGGAGTGTCCTCGTCAAAAACATATTTTATATCTGGAAATCAACTACGGTATACAAAATGGCTGTCTCAAAATTTTGATTGGATGTGTTTGGGGAATGATGGGCGTGGGGGGGGGGGGGGGGTAGGGCTAGTTGCCCTCCAATCACTTTTGACTATTAAATAGGGAACTAGAACTCTCGATTTCCAATCAAATGAGCCCCTTTTGAAGTTTCTACGACGACCAATTCCTTATGAAGTGCCCTGCTCTAAAGGAAAAAAAATAATTGATACACTTTGCCAACATCGTTCTTATTTGCCCTCAGGGCATAACTTAACCCTATAGAGGCAATTGTTGTAAAAAAACAACACTGTACTTTTCGAGCTTGGACTGCCATCTTGCTGTAAAAAAATACTGCTTTTATCAACATCTTTCGATGGGGCTGAAAGATGTCAGTCGATTGATACCTTCGGGGAGCTGCTGTGTGACATGTGGCCTAAACAGTGAGTCACCAAACCAAGGATAAGAAAAACGAATGAAAAGGTAGGCAATTTCTAAGCTAGAAACTGGAAACAAAACGAAAAGGTGGGAGATTCCTTGCATGTCATATGCGTATAAAATATATACCGTTTAGAATTACTGTAGTTGAAATTCACGAAATGTGCAAGAATTTGGATCAGTAGCAAGATAAACTTCCTCCTGTTGTAAAAATACAACATCGGACGATCGTGGCTCAAAATTGTGAAACGAATAACTAATTTTTGTTTTCTTTTTGATGGCGGAATCTTATGACAGACTAAGAAAACGAGCTCAAAATCGCCGAATTGACGCAGAAGAGGCGGCCAAGTATATTTTTGACATTCGAGAAGACATGTTGTCTGACTTGTCCGACGATGATGATGACGATGATCCAGACTTCCTGTCTCCAGAAGATCTTATCGATGATCCTGATGCAGACTTGTTGCCTCTACTGGACAATCTCCACTTCTTCTTGGAACAATCTCTACTTCGTCATATGGGTGGCGTAGATTTAGCAGACATGCTGGCGGAGATGTGCCGAACTCATCTTCGGACACGAAAATGGTATATAAGAATCTTCTGGTGGCTTATTGACACAGCAGTCTGCAATAGCTGGCTTCTTTTCAGGTCAGACGTCAAAGCGCTGACTTCAAGGACAGACGAACCGATGATCTTGAGAGCCTTCAGGTCTGAAGTTGCTGCAGGGTTGTATGCCTCGGAGCGTGTGATGCCCCAACGTAAACGTGCTAGACCATCCGCAGATGTTGAAGCAAGTCCCAGCCCCATTCGAAGTCGCAATCGAATCCGACCGGCAATATCTGCTCAAGCCGATGGACTTGATCACTGGCCAAAAAAGACTGAAAAGCAGAGCCGCTGCAAAGAGTGCAAATCGGGATATACCACTTTTGAATGCGAAAAATGTGACCTTCCACTGTGCCTTACTGCCAAAAACGATGGCCAGTCATTTCAAGGCCAGCCATTGTTTATGAGTACAACCGTCATATGGGTGGCGTAGATTTAGCAGACATGCTGGCGGAGATGTGCCGAACTCATCTTCGGACACGAAAATGGTATATGAGAATCTTCTGGTGGCTTATTGACACAGCAGTCTGCAATAGCTGGCTTCTTTTCAGGTCAGACGTCAAAGCGCTGACTTCAAGGACAGACAAACCGATGATCTTGAGAGCCTTCAGGTCTGAAGTTGCTGCAGGGTTGTATGCCTCGGCGCGTGTGATGCCCCAACGTAAACGTGCTAGACCATCCGCAGATGTTGAAGCAAGTCCCAGCCCCATTCGAAGTCGCAATCGAATCCGACCGGCAATATCTGCTCAAGCCGATGGACTTGATCACTGGCCAAAAAAGACTGAAAAGCAGAGCCGCTGCAAAGAGTGCAAATCGGGATATACCACTTTTGAATGCGAAAAATGTAACCTTCCGCTGTGCCTTACTGCCAAAAACAATTGTTTTAAAGCCTTCCACACCAGTGAAAATGCCCCATTTTTATAAGCCCTTGCCCCAAGGATTGTGGGGGAGTGTCCTCCTCAAAAAGAATATGTTCTATCTGGAAATCAACTACGCTGAACAAAATGGCTATCTCAAAATTTTGATTGGATGTGTTTGGGGGAATGATGGGCGTGGGGGGCTGCTAGTTGCCCTCCAATCATTTCGACTATGAAAAAAGGGTAGTAGTTACTCCAATTTCCAATCGAATGAGCCCTTTTTGAAGTTTCTACGAATACTCCTTCGATACGAAGTGCCCGGGTATGCATGAAAAAACAAAAAAATAAATAATACATTGTACGCAATTCGTTCTTTACTTAGGAACGATATTTCAACTATTCTGCAAGGATTCTGAAATGCCACAGCCATTTCGTTTTTACCAGATTTCTACTTCTCTTGATGAATAATGAAGAAGACCAGCGTCCAGCCAGCGACTCCCAAAGTTTCTACCTCATGAATAGGTAGAATATCTTGTAAATAAAAATTGGATTTGAGGAAGACTAATTTCTATTCTATAGATCATAGGCAATGCGATCGCGCTGCCTATGATTTATGCAACAACTTTCAGTATAAACCTTATATGCCCCCAGGACATAACTTACAACCCCTGCACTGAGGGCTCTGAGGGGGTATCATCCTAAAGACCTAACCTCCAGAACTTTCAACTACGTTGAACAGAATGGATATCTCAAAATTTTGATTGGATGTGTTTGGCGAAATGGTGGGCATGAGAGGGGCGTTAGTCGCTATCCAATCACTTTCAACTATCAAAATAGGCACTAGCCCTTTCAATTTCCAATTGAATGAGCCCTTTTGAAGTTTCTACGACAACGCTTTCAATCAAAACTTTATGTGCCCCCAGGGCAGTACTTACAACCCTTGCCCTGAGGGCTGTGGGGGGAAAAGATGTCATCCTTAAAGACCTAATTTACAAAACTTTCAACTACGTTGAATAAAATGGCTATCTAAAAGTTTTGATTGGATATGTTTGGGGATAAGTTGGGCGTAAGAGGGGGGGTTAGTTGCCCTCAAATCACTTTTGCCTATTGAAAAGGATACTAGCCCTTTGAATTTCAAATCGAATGAGCGCTTTTTCAAGTTTCTACGACAAAGATTTCAATATAAACCTTATATGCCGCCAGGGCATAACTTATAACCCTTGCCCTGAAGAATGTGGGGGGGGGGGGGTGTCCTGCTCAAAGGTACAATTTCCTGAACTTTGAACGTCATGGGACAAACTGGCTATCTCAAAATTATTGGATGTGCTTGGAGTAATGGTGGGCGTGGAAGGGGTGTTAGTGCCTTCCGATCACTTTTGATTATTAAAAAGGGTACTAGCTATTTCAATTTCCATTCGAATGAGCACTTTTTGAAGTGTATACACCAATGCGTTCTACAAAAACTTATATGCCCCCATGGCATAACTTACAACCCTTGCCCCGTGGGTTTTGGGGGGGGGGTGTCCTCCTCAAAAACATTTTTTTATCTGGAAATCAATTACGCTGAACAAAATGGCTATCTTAAAATTTTAATTGGATGTGTTTGGGGGAATGATGGGCGTGGGGGGGTTAGTTACCCTCCAATCACTTTCGACTATTATAAAGGGCACTAGCCCTTTGAATTCCCAATCGAATGAGCCTTTTTGAAGTTTCTATGACAACACCTATAATAACCTTATATTCCCCCAGGGCACAACTTACAATCCTTGCCCTGAAGGCTGTGGGGGAGTGTCCTCCTCAAAAACATAATCTCTATCTGGAAATAAACTACGCTGAACAAAATGGCTATCTCAAAATTTTGATTGGATGTGTTTCAGGAAATGGTGGGCCTGGAAGGGGTGTTAGTTGCCTTCCAATCACTTTCGACTATTAAAAAGAGTACAAGCCACTCCAATTTTCAATTGAATGAGCCCTTTTCGAAGTTTCTACGACAACTTTTTCGATACGAAGTGCCCTGCTCTAAAGGAAAAAAATAATAAATAGTACATTGCGCCAACATCGTTCTTATATGCCCTCAGGGCATAACTTAAAATCCTTGCCCCAAGGTTTGTGGGGGAGTGTCCACTTCAAAAACATATTTTCTATCTGGAAATCAACTACGCTGAACAAAATGGCTATCTAAAAATTTTGATGGGATGTGTTTGGGGGAATGATGGGCGTGGGGGGGTTAGTTGCCCTCCAATCACTTTCGACTATTAAAATGAAGCTCTAGCTCTTTGAATTTCCAATCGAATGAGCCTTTTTTGAAGTTTCTATGACAACGCCTTTATAAAAACCTTATATGCCCCCAGGGCATAACTTAAAACCCTTGCCCCGAGGGTTGTGGGGGAGTGTCCTCCTCAAAAACATATTTCCTATCTGGAAATCCTTTACGCTGAACAAAATGGCTATCTCAAAATTTTGATTGGGTGTGTTTGGGGGAATGATGCGCGTTGGGGGGGGGGGGGGCTAGTTGCCATCCAATCACTTTTGACTATTAAAAAGGCCACTATCCCTTTGAATTTCAATCAAATGAGCCTTTTTTGAAGTTTCTACGACAATGCCTTCTATAAATACCTTATATGCCCCCAGGGCATAACTTAAAACCCTTGTCCCGAGGGTTGTGGGGGAGTGTCCTCCTCAAAAACATATTTATTCTCTGGAAATCAACTACGCTGAACAAAATGGCTATCTCCAAATTTTTATTGGATGTGTTGGGGGAATGATGGGCGTGGCGGGGGGGGGGGGGGCTAGTTGCCTTCCAATCACTTTCGACTATTATAAAAAAGCACAAGCCACTCCAATTTCCAATTGAATGAGCTCTTTTCGAAGTTTCTACGACAACTTCTTCGATGCGAAGTGCCCTGCTCTAAAGGATAAAAAATAATAAATGATACATTGTGCCAACATCGTTCTTATATGCCCTCAGAGCATAACTTAAAACCCTTGCTCTGAGGGTTGTGGGGGAGTTTCCTCCTCAAAAACAAATTTTCTACCTGGAAATCAACTGCGCTGAACAAAATGGCTATCTCAAAATTTCTATTGGATGTGTTTGGGGGAATGATGGGCGTGGGGGGGGGGGGGGCTAGTTGCCCTCCAATCATTTTTGACTATTAAAAAGGGCACTAGCCACTCCAATTTCCAATCGAATGAGCCCTTTTCGAAGTTTCAATGACAACTCATTCGATACGAAGCGCCCGGGTATGGAGAAAAAAAAAAAACATTGTGCCCACATCGTTCTTTACTTAGGCAGCGCGATCGTGGTGCCTATGATATTTATGCTGTGTTCTTGACGAACTAACTAAAAAATGTATATCCATACAAAATTAAGGTTGCCTCTGACTTGGCCCAGTGTCGTCGCCGACCAATCAAAGGAATGAAGTAAAAAAATTTATTTGAGAGCATCCATGCATGAAAATCAATCGGAAAAGATTCAGCCACCTAGTGTGATGACTAATACAGAGTATTAATACTTTAAGCCAACATGGTTTCTAGATTACATTTAAGGTTGAAAAATTAATGCGCTTGAAGAGCAAGAGAAAGTGGTTTATATAAGATAATTAGCTGCACTTGTGTAATTACTTAATATATAAGAGAAGGGGGATTTTATCTAATAACTACGCCGAAGGGCCCAAAACATAAGAACAATCTGTAACTCCTATTAGGCTGTGATTGCTAGAGTTGTAATGGTGTGTAATAGCTATAAAAACGTATTTGTAAAATTTGTAACAATTAAATCTATCTGTCTAAAAAAAAAATTCAGACAAACATCTTTTGTGTGTCCAAGTTTTATCCAAGGTCAATGAGTCAAAGATAGTTTAATAGTCCCTTACCTAAAATTGATTATTGTTCCACCAACTCTTGCTGTACCAGCAAAAAATTGCAGGATTCCTTTAGATAACACATAAATATAAAATATTGTCATACAGTTGCCATCACAAATGCCACTGGTGACAGATCCATTTGACCAAGAGTTGCTTGTGCCATTAAAAAATGCTAGGCAGCTGCAGTCTGTGTAAATCTAAAAGTTGTTAATATTTTTTTTATTTAAAATTAACAAACATTTTTGGAAGGACACAAAGCAAAAAATTGTTGTTCTTATAAACAAGGAGTATACAAATTTCAAAGTTATAGTTTCAAGCTTGTGATAAATACTTTCTAGGGAATGAATTTTTCAGAAATCCTAGCTATCTTTCAGAAACTATAATTAATTTTTTGGGAAAAGACAAAGCAGGAGAAGATTACTATTCATTTGAACAAGAGCGTTACAACTTTCAATCGCTGTTCTTTCTACTTATAGTGATTTCGTGATAGTTGCTGTTTAGGAGATTAATTGCTGTTTAGTTTCCACAAAATAAGTTAAGAACTCCATTAAACCAAAAATGAGAAAAATAAAATCAAATAATTTACCAAGCGTGAAACTACCACAAATCAGCATCGATAAATAAATGAAAACCAAAACGAACAGGAATTACAACAAATAACCCAGTCAAACTCAAAACGAGCAGAAATTCACAAGAGTAGGGGCTCAAGACCCCTATGCCTTCCCAAGGCCAGAACATAATTAACACTTTACTAAAAAAAATATAAATGTTTTTACTTTTATAACTTAAATAAATCAAATAATATTAACATTTTGATTACTAAATATCAGTATATGTATATTAAACTGACAATGAACATTGTTTTGTATTTTTTTTCAGTAGAGAGCAAATTATGTTCTAGCCTTGGGAAGGCATAGGGGTTTTAAGCCCTATTCATATTAATTTCTGCTCGTTTTGAGTTTGACTCGGTTATTTATTTCAATTTCTGTTATTAAAAAGTGCACTCACTTTCGACTATTAAAAAAGGGCACTAGCTCTTTCAATTCCAATCGAATGAGCCCTTTTTGAGTTTCTACGACAACGCTTTCTATAAACATATTATATGCCCCCAGAGCACAAATTACAACCCTTGCCCTGAGGGCTTTAAGGGGGTTGTCATCCTCAAACACCTAATTTCCAGAACTTTCAACTACGTTAAACAAAATGGCTATCTTAAAATTTTGATTGGATGTGTTTTTGGAAATGGTGGGCGTGAGAGGGGCGTTAGTTGCTCTCCAATCACTTTCAACTAATAAAAAAGGCACTAGCCATTTCAATTTCCAATCGAATGATTTCTTTTTGAAGTTTCTACGACAACGCTTTCTATAAGAAAAACCTTATATGCCTCCCAGGGTATATAACTTACAACCTTTGCCCAGAGGGCTGTGGGGGGAGTGTCATCCTCAAAAACATAATTTTCAGAACTTTCAACTACGTTGAACAGAGTTGCAATCTCAAAATTTTGATTGGATGCTTTTTGGGAAATGGTGGGCTTGAGAGAGGGTTTAGTTGTCCTCCAATCACTTCCGAATATTAAAAAGGGCACTAACCCTTTCAATTCCCAATCGAATGAGCCCTGTTTGAAGTTTCTATGACATTGCTTTCTATACAAAAATTCATATCAAAATTTTGATTGGATGTATTTGGGGAAATGGTGGGTTTGGAAGGGTTGTTATTTGCCTTCCAATAGCTTTCGACTATCAAAAAGGGCACTAGCCATTCCAATTTCCAATCTAATGGGCCCTTTTCGAAGTTTCTACGACAACTCCTTCGATATGAAGTGTCCTGGTCTAAGACCAATAAACTAAAAAAAAAATTATACATTGTGCCGACATCGTTCTTTACTTAGGTAGCGCTATTTTGCTGCCTATGATGTTTTTTTTTAGAAATGATAGTTACTTTCCTAAAAAAAAAAAAAGAAATTTCTATTTTTATCCAACAAGAGCGTCATAATTTCCAATGTCATTGTTTGCATTTATTGTGAGTGAGCAAGTGATAACTTCCTATTTGGAAATGAAAGTTGCTTTTTTGCAAAATAGAAGAAAAAATGGGGTTTCTTTATAACAAAACCTGTTCTTTAAACAACAGCATTATAATTTTGGATTTCTATTCTTCGGAGTTATAGTGAGCACTTGATAGTTACTTTTAAAAATGATAGCTGCTGATGAAAAAATGACACACGCAAAAAATATATTACTTTTTTTTTTGAACAAAGTGTCATTACTTTTAATCTTAACTCTTTGGTTTATAGTGAGATCTTGAGGGTAATTTTTTGGAAATAGAATAGTTGCGTTTTTCGGAAAAAAAACACAAAAATGGAACTCCTACTCTTTTAAACAAGACTGCTATAATTTTCTATGTTACTTCTTCGCACTTATGATGACTTTTCTCGTTCGGAAAAGAACACAGAAAAAAAATTGCTCTTAATTTAAAGAAAAATAATCCATCCCGATTCTTTACACTTCAAGTAAGCCCAGCGTGTTTGCTTTTTAAGAAATGATAGTTTCACTTTTGCTGACTGTCACCGAAAAAAGGATAATACAATTCTTTTAAAGAATAGAATTGCAATTTTCAATGTTGTGAGCTACGAGTGAGCTAGTTATGTTTTTTTTTGTTTGGAAAGCATACAGAATAGAGAGTACTCCTATTCTTATAAACTAGAAATGATATAATTTTCAAAATGTATAAATAATTTCATATGTCAAATTCGGGGATCTGAAACTTAATTTTGACCGAGAAAAGAATAAAAAAAGAAAAAAATACAGCAATAGTTACAAAACGAAGAGTGGAGAAGACTTATTCCAAATATAAAAACTTAATTTCCATATCCATCCTTTTTTAAACTTCTATATCCTTTTGCAAACCAGCTTTGTATTTAATTTTAAATTAGCTACAACTTACCTTTTTACCCATGGAATCAATACTATTTTCCTTACAGCCTGCATGACAAGGTGAGAAGAAATTCATCTCTCCATCTTCTGAACACACTGGTGAGTATCTGAGACCTTCACAATTACAATCCATATTACAACCTGATATCGGATTTATTCTAAAATAAAACATAAGGATAATAATATTAAAGCTAAAACAAGGACTGGTATATTTAGTAAGGACTAAACCACTCAGTAATATTCGTAGCAATAGTAGAAAGACACGTGTGCCCCCTGATACAGGGTCACAACCTCCTCCCAGGAAATGCTAGAAATTGTATGAATTAAAGTATTTATTGGCTATTTATGAGAAAACCTGTAAAATACATTTTTCATTGCTTTACTCAATAACATCAGTTGTGATGATTCAATGCGTGTTATATAGCATGACTTAATTTTTACATCAAATCAAGAACGCTTGTTTCAGGACTTTTAATTTATTCGGATGTTTTGGGTCTATTGATCAGTTAGTTGAGTCGGGAGGGCTTTGCTTTTATATTCAAGACACAACAGATTTTTTTCCCGTACTGAACAGTTTCAGTTCAGTAGGCTAAACTCAACCTCAAACACATACATCTTTTTAAATAAAAAAAAAATGACAATAACCCCACCGACAATCTAACAATTTACCTAAACACTTATTTAGCCATGGCACAACTAAAACAACAATAAAATAAAAGAGTATTTGAATTTACAAAAGTTCCTCAAGTTTCCCTGAAAACTACTTCGGTCATTCTCATGCACAACCAAAGATAGTAAATGACTCCAAGAGCTTGGAAGACTTGCCAAGCAGAAAACTGTGGCCAGATCATTTCACTTCGTGGCCGCCAAAATATATCTGTGTTTCATATATAATAATTATGAAGGTCCATGCCGGTTAAAAATATACCTTTAAAACATTAATAATAAGGTTATTGATAATATCAAACATAATATATTCATCGATAACAAAGAAACATACGTTCAAAAAGAAGAATAGTTAGTTTTAAATATATTTTTCTCACTAACTCTCTGTGTTTATAGTCTGCTAAAATGCTAAGGGTAAAACCTTACAAAGCTCTAAGGCGTTTTAAGCGCTATTGGAAAGTTGAAGGCCACGCTGAGCATAACAAAATAAGAGAGAGGAAATAATTGAACAATAAAAATTTAAAATTCTAATGACGATTTTCGGACAAATGTGTTTTAATTTTCTCATAATTCCAACAATAGGGGTTAATTTAGATACTGTACAGTTTCTAAAGTCTGAAAATTAGGCGTCAAATCTAAAATGACACATAAGTCCTTCTAGTCAAATATACTCCTTAAATAACTGAATTTTTTCAAATCTCAAATTATTTACCGAACGGTAGTACATTATAGAATGAGCGACAAAATCGAAATTGGACTTCTTAAGGTTTTTTTCAGCTTGTTCATCCTAGTCCGGCTCTCAATTAAGCTTACGTTCTTACCAAATGCATGAACTAACTCTTCTTGAGCTCTTGCAAATACCGTCATATTAGTGTTATCTGCCAATAAAACTAAAAATTTTCAGGGAATCAAACTTGGGTCTCCACCATTTACTGAATCAGCAGTATTAGACAAACAACCAAGTGGACCATTATTATATACAGAAAACAAATGCAGATCTATAGAAGATCCCTGTGGAACTCCAGACTCAAAATCATATTCACGTTTGGGTTAGTCCATGTCATTCAAATATAATTTTGTATCAATTTCGTAAGATCTTAACAGATTCAGAGCTTTTCCTCTTATCCGGCAATACCTTTACACACTAGTATTTCATGATCCACAGAACCAAACACCATTTTAAATATATAAAATTACAGTTATAACATTAAAACATTTATCAAGGACATCACTAAGCCAAGGGGTAAGAAATTAAACTGCAAACTCTCTCGAGTACTTCTTAGAGAAAAATTGGCACTGTTTGAATAATGACTAAGCATTTTTGAAAAAGTATCTTTAAGCTTTTAAGTATTTTGAAAGCCAAAAATAATTATATAACATCGTAATATGTTTGATATTTTGAGGTCTATAAGTCTATATCAGCTAAATAATTTTCTTTTTAATGGTAACCTTTGAATAACGGCAGCTGTGTTCCCTATCCCCATCCGAAGGGAGTATCTGTCAATGAATTGACTGGCTCAGACAATAAACTATTTTGAATTAATTAACTGTCTGATAGTTGCTACGATATAGGGATTTTTCCTGTTTCTAGCCAAATTTTCTCAGTCTTTGAGGTGAAATCTTGTTTTCGTTTTCTCTCTCCCTCTCTCTTCTATTTCTTAAGTATTGTTTGTTAAGTGAGGTATGCCACAAGGGTCTATGTTAGGCCCTTTACTGTTTTTGAAATGGCAATCCTTCTACTGCTCAGCCACCTGTGAATAAGCCTTTAGACTTTGGAGAAAATGAGATACATGCTTCTCTTCTAAAGTTTGCGGATGAAACAGCTCTAACTATGTATTTAAAATTGACTAAATTATCGGTTTCGTCATTATTAATATTTTTCAAAGGATATCTATCTGGCTGAGGTGCAACAAGATCACTATTACTTATAGCATTTCGAATGTCATAGTTTTTGGACTGTATGGTATTAGTTACCCATGGGTATCTCCAGTGGAAGCTGACGGCCATTCAATTCGGGGGATGTCAATTGTTCAATATCTTCGTGTTAACACGGACGAATCAATCCCATTTGAAAGTTATAAATAGATAAATATTTATTGCAACAAAAGCCACTTTGGGCCATGGCAAAAAACAACAAATAACACAAAATAATACCAAATGATACTAACACACATAACAGGGTATATAACAATAACAATGAAAAAGCATAACAATTGCAAAAACAAAACAGACAAAGGCACATAATACCATAAAACTAACATAGTTACAAAACATATCGCAGATATGATCAATATATTTTAAATGCTGTAAAGCTAGATGGATCATTGCTACAAAAAATAAAAAATAAAATGTTTAAAGCACACAATATAAAATAATTTTCAAATTTCTTTTCTTGTCCCACCTATTATCAACCATTCAAAAATCTCTCTTTGTGATGTATGACTACAGTACCTCCCCACATTCTTAATATCCACCTTACACTTACTTTTTAAAATTTTGACCATCCAGTCCTTCGCATTTACCCCAATCCCAAAAATGAAAGAGTTTCAAACAGATTAGCTAGAAATAACTGTATAATTTAAAATTTTAAATATTTTTTTTCCGAAGAATGTAATCTGTATATAATATTTTAGTTTAATCCAATCCTGTATTTTGCATTGTAGTTTAATACGGTTGGGGACTTTCTTCTCAATCCTTTATTCGGACGGAGTTTAAAAAAATGCTGTTATTAGAATAGTTACTAAGATTAGTCCTTCTGAATCGCGTTGTGAGGCTTACGTTCTGTTGAAAGTACTTCCAGCGGCTGCTCTTCATGATTATTTTTACTGTTATATACATGTATAATTCCGTTTGAGAGAAGAAATCAGGAATAACGTAGGGACGGAACAGTCCCAAGTTTGGATATGGTTTCAGTTGGACGTGAAGGGTAGAGCAAAGCTATTATGATTTACTCTTTCTTGGGCATATCCCCATTCAGAGTAGTAAAAAAAAAATAACTTGGGCATTCTCATTTCTAATCAGACCGTCTGCTTAAAATAAAAATGATTAAGGAGTAATTAAAACAAGAAAAACCAAAATAAATACTCACAAGCCATTATCACTTTGAATTCCATGCAGTGGCTTTGAATCACAGCCAACGAAAGCAAAAACTCCAAAAATAATTATATAGACAAGATCAGCAATAATCATATAAATTTGGACGTTTATTGCCCTTGGTTGCAGTTTAGATAATACCACACCTCCAATTAAAAGTCCCATTGCCATAAATGCTATACCAGCAATACCTATAAAATAAACAGCTGATTAAATGTAATTCCTTCAAGTAAGCAATTTTCTGAAAACTAATGAAATGATCATAGACATCATGATAAAAGTATTGACTTGTAATTTGTCACCGATTTGTTTGATTCAGAGGAAATAAAACTTTTAAAGTGTTTTCCATTTGTATAATTCCAGATATTGGTGGGCTAGAAACGTAAATACAGGCAAAACAGATTATAAAAATGAATACAAAAGAAAATCTGTCTAAAAAAACAGTTTATCTCCAGGATTTAAATAAGAAATCCTATATAATGTGTATAGATGATTATTGTGGCTTCATTTTTGTATAAAATACATGTAGTTTTGTTTTGGGAGTCTTCTGCCTTGTTCCTTTTCACCCTTTTTTCACCCTTTACTTTTTCCCCTTTTTTGACAGTTTTGTTTATCTTTCATCTAGTTTTTTACTCCTTTTTTGGAGGTTTTCAGCACTTTTCACTTGACCTTTTATTTTTAATATTTTTTTTTATCCAGATCACAGCTGGTCTCTCCTATCGTCTATAATTCATCGGTGTCTATTAAGACACAAACATTGAATACATATCTATTAGCAGAACCTTTTTTTTAATCTATTCTTAAAAAGCGCAAATACTGAAAATAGTGTAAATAGTGAAATAATGTAAACAGTAAAAACATATTTGGTGTAGTTAATATTGTAAAAGTAAATATACTCTCCCATTTTCGTTGTAATAATGCGTACAAGAAAATCATTAGCTTGCTGTAATAAAACAACAAAGCATATAAATAGCGTAAATAACGACAACCTCTTTTTCTTCTTTTACGATCTTAATGCAAAATATTAATACAATTCCAGGCCATGCGGCAGCTAGGATCGAACTTCAGCCCCGCAATAACAAACTTGATGGGTTTTCTCAAAAAATTTTGGCGCAAAACAAAGTATAAATATTTTTCTTTCGCCTTTAAGGTTATCCAAAAGAATTTATTTCTTTGTTAAAAACCCAGGGGCAGATGCAAACATGAAAGGACTTAAAGGAACGTAAAAAGAAGAAATTAAGAAATGAATATTATTGAAGCTGATTTAAAGACAAAAAGGTTGTATAGGGTGAATGATAAAGAAGAGATTAGAAGCTGCTGTTACAAAAGCGGTGAGAAGGATTGACAAGCAGGTTCATAAAATTAAGGCTAAGAATGGACTCTACAGGAAATATGTTCGAAGCAAAATAGCAAATTTATGTAGAAACTGAGGTATTCCATTCACCTACTATGACTATTACTAACAACTTTCCTGTAGGACCAAGCTCTCTGAGGCCAAAATAGCTGCGTGAACTTCTCCTCCATTCTAATCTCTTTCCTCTTCATCCTCTTCCAAGAAATACTAGTTTACATAAAATCCTTCCTTACATACAACCTCCTCCCACCCAATTCGGGGACGATCTGCTTATTGTTTGACCCGAGTTCGTTGACGATCTTCGGAAATATGTCAACCTTCATCCGTCAAACGCGCCCTACCATCTCAAAAATTCTCTCATTATAGACCTAGCAAGAGGGAAAACAACACATCTTTCGCACAGCTTATTTGTTTACCCAAAAAATCCATCAATTATTCCTTTGTAAAGCATGTAATAAATCCTCTTCCGTCTTTTGGAAATCCCTTATTTTAACATCATACTTTAATGCTCTCCTTAATTTAGAGTTCCCAATGTTCTAATTCTGGTTCAAAGACTCATCTTCTTACTCCTCTCAGATTATTCCATTTCTAACAAAACACACTGGGCCTATTTTATTCTACTTTTAACATATTCACTGCATCATCCATCAATATTACTTAAGTAAGTGAAGCTATAAATTTCTCCACTTTTCAATTTTCTCCACTTGGTCGATTGCTCAACGTTGTCCATTTACTTTCAATTTTTCCCTGTCTAAGTGGCTTAGGCTTCTTAACACTAATTTCCAAGCCTTCTCTTGCACCCAAAGCTCTCAAAACTCGCAATTATTCAAAGCTCTCATATCATTCGTTTTGCCAACAATTTCATGTTGGACACTCGAATGTTCAGCATAATCCAAGTCTAGGAGAGTTTTAATTTTCTATCTGATTTCATAATCTTCCATTGCCTTTGCCATGTACCTTAGGACAAAGTCCATCAAAATGATCCATATAAAAGAGAACAGATTACAACCCTACTTAATTTCTGATGCAATACGAAACTAGCTACTAATCTAATTTCCTACCTTAACTGCAGCAATATTATTCTCGCACATAGCACAAGTAACTTTTACACATTTATTAATTAAAAAAACTTTTTCCACAAAATAAGCTTTTCAAAGAAAAGTAAAGACCTCTATTAAACAAAAATGAGCAAAAATAAAATAAAATAATCTACCAAGCTCGAAACTACCACAAGTCAGCATCGATAAATAAATGAAACCCAAAACCAACAGAAATTAAAATAAATAGCCGAGTCAAACCCAAAACGAGCAGAAATTAACATAAGTTGGGCGCAAAACCCTTATGCCTTCCCAAGGCCAGAACATAATTTGCACATTACTGAAAAAATACAAATGAATGTGCATTGTCAGTTTACATATACTGATATTTAGTAATCAAAATGTTAAAATTATTTGATTTATTAAAGTTATAAAAGTAAAAACATTTATATTTTTTCAGTAAAGTGCAAATTTTGTTCTGGCCTTGGGAAGGCATAGGGGTTTTGCGCCCAACTTATGTTAATTTCTGCTCGTTTTGAGTTTGAGTCGGTTATTAATTTTAATTTCTGTTGGTTTTGGGTTTCATTTATTTATCGATGCTGATTTGTGGTAGTTTCGAGCTTGGTAGATAATTTGATTTTATTTTTGCTCATTTTTTGCTTAATGGAGTTCTTTACTGTTCTTTGAAAAACTTATTTTTTGGAAAAAGTTTTTTTAATTAATTTCTGTTCGTTTTATATTGACATAGTCTTTTCAGGGAAAAAGGAAATAACACTTTAAATCTTTTCGTTTTTTAATACTTTATAGTTTGGCCTGCTATCTGTATGCTGGAGAAAAATTTTCAGCACTTTTTACATTATACACCATTTTAAAAAATCTGGACACAAATAGTACTGTTTAACTTAGTTTCATACCACCTTTAGTTGACCTGAAATGGAAAACTTGATACCATTTGCAAAAAAAATCTGTTTACTTTCTTTGATAGCTTGGATACACTTATACACTTTTTTGATTTGGTTAAATTTTAAGAGCAGAAGTAGCCTCGAAAGTTTGAATATAATACTCTCAGTCGTTCTTGGGATACTGCTGAGATGTCTTATTGGGAATTAGCATTATCATAGTGCATTTTGATTTAATCTTAAGGCAACATTTAGTTTTTAGACATAATAGGCCAATAGGAGGGTGGGAGTGGAAGGGGGATTTGTTGCCCTCCAATCACTTTCGACTATTAAAAAGGGCATCAACCCTTTCTATTTTCAATGGAATGAGCCCCTTTCGAAGTTCCCACGACAACTCCTTCGATACGAAGTGCCCTGGTCTAAACAACAACAACAACAAAAAATATTACTAATCACTTTTGACTATTAAAAAGGGCACTAGCCTTTGAATTTCCAATTGAATTAGCCTTTTTTGAACAACGCCTTCTATTAAAACCATATGTGCGCCAGGGGCATAACTTAAAACTCTTGCCCTGAGAGTTGTGGGGGGAGTGTCCTTCTCAAAAAACATATTTTCTATCTGGAAATCAACAAGCCTACGCTAAACAAAATGGCTATCTAAGAATTTTGATTGGATGTGTTTGGGGGAATGATGGGCATGGGGGGGGGGGCTAGTTGCCCTCCAATCCCTTTCGACTTTTAAACAGGGCACTAGCCCTTTGAATTTACAATCGAATGAGCCTGTTTTGAAGTTTCTACGACAACGCCTTCTATAAAACCTGATATGTCCCCAGGGCATAAATTAAAACCCTTGCCCTGAGGGTTGTGGGGGAGTGTCCTCCTCAAAAAGATATTTTCTATCTGGAAATCAGCTACGCTGACAAAATGCCTATCTCAAAATTTTGATTGGATGTGTTTGGGGGAATGATTGGCGTGGGGATGGGCTAGTTGCCCTCCAATCACTTTCGACTATTAAAAAAGGCACTAGCCCTTTGAATTTCCAATCGAATGAGCCTGTTTTGAAGTTTCTACAACACAACGCCTTCAATAACAGCCTTATATGCCCCCAGGGCTTAACTTAAAATCCTTACCCTGAGGGTTGTGGGGGAGTGTCCTCCTCAAAAACAAAATTTATATATGGAAATCAACTACGCTGAACAAAATGTATATCTCACAATTTTGATTGGATGTGTTTGGGGGAATGATGGACGTGGGGGGCTAGTTGCCCTCCAATCACTTTCGACTATTAAAAAGGGCAGTAGCCCTTTGAATTTCCAATCGAATGAGCCTGTTTTGAAGTTTCTACGACAACGCCTTTTATGAAAACCTTATATGCCCCCAGGGCATAACTTAAAACCCTTGTCCTGAGGGCTGTGGGGTACTGTCCTCCTCAAAAACACATTTTCTACCTGGAAATCAACCACGCTGAACAAAATGGCTATCTCAAAATTTCGATTGGATGTGTTTGGGGGAATGATTGGCATGAGGGGGGGATAGTTGCCCTCCAATCACTTTCGACTATTAAAAAGGGCACTAGAACTTTCGAATTCTAATCGAATGACCCCTTTTGAAGTCTCTATGACGACCCATTCTATATGAAGTGCCCTGCTTTAAAGAAAAGAAAATAATAAACTGTACATTGTCAACATTGATCTTATATGCCCTCAGGGCATAACTTAAAACCCTTATCCTGAGGGTTGTGGGGGAGTGTCCTCCTCAAAGAGATATTTTCTATCTGGAAATCAACTACGCTGAACAAAATGGCTATCTCAAAATTTTGATCGGATATGTTTAGGGGAATGAAAGGAGTGCGGGGGGGGGGGGCTAGTTGCCTTCCAATCACTCTCGACTATTAAAAAGGGCACTAGCCACTCCAATTTCCATTCGAATGATCCCTTTTCGAAGTTTCTACGACAACTCCTTCTATACGAAGTGCCCGGGTATAGAGAAAAAAAAAAACAAAAAACAACACATTGTGCCAATTAAAGAAAATAACACTTTAAATCATTTTGTTTTTTAAGACTTCATAGTTTGGCCTGCTATTTGTATGCTGGAGAAAACTTTTCAGCAATTTTTAACAACATACTCCATTTTAAAAGTCTGGACACAAATAGGACTATTTAACTTTGTTTCATACCTCCTTTAGTTGATCTGAAATGGAAAACTTGATACCATTCGCAAAAAAAATCTGTTAACTTTTTTTGATAGCTTTGATACACTTACACTATTTTGATTTGGTTAAATTTTTAGAGCAGAAGTAGCCTCGAAAGTTTGAACATAATACCCTTAGTCGTTCTTGGGACTGAGGGATTTAGCATTATCACAGTGCATTTTGATTTAATCCTAAGGCAACATTTAGTTTTTAAATGTAATGGGCAAATGAAAGGGTGGGAGTGGAAGGGGGATTAGTTACCCTCCAATCATTTTCGACTATTAAAAAGGGCATCAGCCCTTTCTATTTTCAATCGATTGAGCCCCTTTCGTAGTTCCCAAGACAACTCATTCGATACGAAGTGCCCTGGTCTAAACAACAACAACAACAAAAAATATTACTTATCACTTTCGACTATTAAAAAGGGCTCTAGCCCTTTGAATTTCCAATCTAATGAGCTTTTTTTGAAGTTTCTACGACAACGCCTTCTATAAAATCATTATATGCCCACTGGGCATAACTTAAAACCGTTGCCCTGAGGGTTGTGGGGGAGTATCCTCCTCAAAAACATATTTTCTATCTGGAAATCAACTACGCTGAACAAAATGGCTATCTCAAAATTTTGATTGGATGTGTTTGGGTGAATGATGGGCGTGAAGGGGGGGGGCTAGTTGCCCTCCAATCACTTTCGACGATTAAAAAGGCACTAGCCCTTTGAATATCCAATCGAATTAGCCTTTTTTGAAGTTTCTTTTCTGATGTGTTTGGGTGAATAATGGACGTGGGGGGGGGGCTAGTTGCCCTCCAATCACTTTCGACGATTAAAAAGGCCACTAGCCCTTTGAATTTCCAATCGAATTAGCCTTTTTTGAAGTTTCTTTTTTGATGTGTTTGGGTGAACAATGGAAGTGGGGGGGGGGGGCTAGTTGCCCTCTAAATACTTTAAACTATTAAAAAGGGCACTAGCCCTTTGAATTTCCAATCAAATGAGCCCCTTTTGAAGTTTCTATGACAATGCCTTCTATAAAAACCTTATATACCCCAGGACATCACTTAAAACCCTTGCCCTGAGGGTTGTTGGGGAGTGTCCTCCTCAAAAACATATTTTCTATGTAAAAATCAACTACGCTGAACAAAATGGCTATCTCAAAATTTTAATTCGATGTGTTTGGGAGAATGATGGGCGAGGGGGAGGGGCTAGTTGCCCTCCAATCACTTTCGACTATTGAGAAGGGCACTAGCCCTTTGAATTCCCAATCGAATAAGCCTGTTTTGAAGTTTCTACGACAACGCCTTCTATAACAAACTTATATGCCCCCAGGGCATAACTTAAAACCTTTGCCCTGAGAGTTTTGGGGGAATGTCCTCCTCAAAAACATATTTTCTATCTGGAAATCAACTACGCTGAACAAAATGGCTATCTCAAAATTTTGATTGGAAGTGTTTGGGGGAATGATGGGTATGGAGGGCTAGTTACCCTCCAATCACTTTCCATTTTTAAAAAGGGCTCTAGCCCTTTGAATTTCCAATCGAATGAGCCTGTTTAGAAGTTTCTACGACAACACCTTCTATAAAACCCTATATGCCCCCAGGGCATAAACCTTTGCCCTGAGGGTTGCGGGAGATTGTCCTCCTCAAAAACATATTTTCTATCTGGAAATCAACTAGCCTACGCTGAACAAAATGGCTACCTCAAAATTTTAATTGGATGTGTTTTGGGGAGTGATGGGCGTGGGAGGGGGGGGCTAGGGGCCTTCCAATCACATTTGATCAGCTATAAACTTGGTCAATTTTCTCCACTTGGTCGATTGTTCAACGTTGTCCATTTACCTTCAATTTTTCCCTGTCTAAGTGGCTTAGGCTTCTTAACACTAATTTCCAAGCCTTCTCTTGCACCCAAAGCTCTCAAAACTCGCAATTATTCAAAGCTCTCATATCATTCATTTTGCCAACAATTTCATGTTGGACACTCGAATGTTCAGCATAATCCAAGCCTAGGAGAGTTTTAATTTTCTATCTGATTTCATAATCTTCCATTGCCTTTGCCATGTACCTTAGGACAAAGTCCATCAAAATGATCCATATAAAACAGAACAGATTACAACCCTACTTAATTTCTGATGCAATACGAAACTAGCTACTAATCTAATTTCCTACCTTAACTGCAGCAATATTATTCTCGCACATAGCACAAGTAACTTTTACACATTTATTAATTAAAAAAACTTTTTCCACAAAATAAGCTTTTCAAAGAAAAGTAAAGACCTCTATTAAACAAAAATTAGCAAAAATAAAATAAAATAATCTACCAAGCTCGAAACTACCACAAGTCAGCATCGATAAATAAATGAAACCCAAAACCAACAGAATTAAAATAAATAACCGAGTCAAACCCAAAACGAGCAGAAATTAACATAAGTTGGGCGCAAAACCCTTATGCCTTCCCAAGGCCAGAACATAATTTGCACATTACTGAAAAAATACAAATGAATGTGCATTGTCAGTTTAATATACATATACTGATAATTAGTAATCAAAATGTTAAAATTATTTGATTTATTAAAGTTATAAAAGTAAAAACATTTATATTTTTTCAGTAAAGTGCAAATTTTGTTCTGGCCTTGGGAAGGCATAGGGGTTTTGCGCCCAACTTATGTTAATTTCTGCTCGTTTTGAGTTTGAGTCGGTTATTAATTTTAATTTCTGTTGGTTTTGGGTTTCATTTATTTATCGATGCTGATTTGTGGTAGTTTCGAGCTTGGTAGATAATTTGATTTTATTTTTGCTCATTTTTTGCTTAATGCAGTTCTTTACTGTTCTTTGAAAAACTTATTTTTTGGAAAAAGTTTTTTTAATTATTTCTGTTCGTTTTATATTGACATAGTCTTTTTCAGGGAAAAAGGAAATAACACTTTAAATCTTTTCGTTTTTTAAGACTTTATAGTTTGGCCTGCTATCTGTATGCTGGAGAAAAATTTTCAGCAATTTTTAACATTATACACCATTTTAAAAATCTGGACACAAATAGTACTGTTTAACTTAGTTTCATACCACCTTTAGTTAACCTGAAATGGAAAACTTGATACCATTTGCAAAAAAAAATCTGTTTACTTTCTATGATAGCTTGGATACACTTATACACTATTTTGATTTGGTTAAATTTTAAGAGCAGAAGTAGCCTCGAAAGTTTGAATATAATGCTCTCAGTCGTTCTTGGGATACTGCTGAGATGTCTTATTGGGAATTAGCATTATCACAGTGCATTTTGATTTAATCTTAAGGCAACATTTAGTTTTTAGACATAATAGGCCAATAGGAGGGTGGGAGTGGAAGGGGGATTTGTTGCCCTCCAATCACTTTCGACTATTAAAAAGGGCATCAACCCTTTCTATTTTCAATGGAATGAGCCCCTTTCGAAGTTCCCACGACAACTCCTTCGATACGAAGTGCCCTGGTCTAAACAACAACAACAACAAAAAATATTACTAATCACTTTTGACTATTAAAAAGGGCACTAGCCTTTGAATTTCCAATTGAATTAGCCTTTTTTGAACAACGCCTTCTATAAAAACCATATGTGCGCCAGGGGGCATAACTTAAAACTCTTGCCCTGAGAGTTGTGGGGGAGTGTCCTTCTCAATAACATATTTTCTATCTGGAAATCAACAAGCCTACGCTAAACAAAATGGCTATCTAAGAATTTTGATTGGATGTGTTTGGAGGAATGATGGGCATGGGGGGGCTAGTTGCCCTCCAATCCCTTTCGACTTTTAAACAGGGCACTAGCCCTTTGAATTTACAATCGAATGAGCCTGTTTTGAAGTTTTTACGACAACGCCTTCTATAAAAACCTGATATGCCCCCAGGGCATAAATTAAAACCCTTGCCCTGAGGGTTGTGGGGGAGTGTCCTCCTCAAAAAGATATTTTCTATCTGGAAATCAGCTACGCTGACAAAATGCCTATCTCAAAATTTTGATTGGATGTGTTTGGGGGAATGATTGGCGTGGGGATGGGCTAGTTGCCCTCCAATCACTTTGGACAATTAAAAAAGGCACTAGCCCTTTGAATTTCCAATCGAATGAGCCTGTTTTGAAGTTTCTACAACAACGCCTTCAATAACAGCCTTATATGCCCCCAGGGCTTAACTTAAAATCCTTACCCTGAGGGTTGTGGGGGAGTGTCCTCCTCAAAAACAAAATTTATATATGGAAATCAACTACGCTGAACAAAATGGCTATCTCACAATTTTGATTGGATGTGTTTGGGGGAATGATGGACATGGGGGGCTAGTTGCCCTCCAATCACTTTCGACTATTAAAAAGGGCAGTAGCCCTTTGAATTTCCAATCGAATTAGCCTGTTTTGAAGTTTCTACGACAACGCCTTTTATGAAAACCTTATATGCCCCCAGGGCATAACTTAAAACCCTTGTCCTGAGGGTTGTGGGGGACTGTCCTCCTCAAAAAACACATTTTCTACCTGGAAATCAACCACGCTGAACAAAATGGCTATCTCAAAATTTCGATTGGATGTGTTTGGGGGAATGATTGGCGTGAGGGGGGGGGGATAGTTGCCCTCCAATCACTTTCGATTATTAAAAAGGGCACTAGAACTTTCGAATTCTAATCGAATGACCCCTTTTGAAGTCTCTATGACGACCCATTCTATATGAAGTGCCCTGCTTTAAAGAAAAGAAAATAATAAACTGTACATTGTCAACATTGATCTTATATGCCCTCAGGGCATAACTTAAAACCCTTACCCTGAGGGTGTTGGGGGAGTGTCCTCCTCAAAGAGATATTTTCTATCTGGAAATCAACTACGCTGAACAAAATGGCTATCTCAAAATTTTGATTGGATATGTTTAGGGGAATGACAGGCGTGCGGGGGGGGGGGGCTAGTTGCCTTCCAATCACTCTCGACTATTAAAAAGGGCACTAGCCACTCCAATTTCCATTCGAATGATCCCTTTTCGAAGTTTCTACGACAACTCCTTCGATACGAAGTGCCCGGGTATAGAGAAAAAAAAAACAAAAAACAACACATTGTGCCAATTAAAGAAAATAACACTTTAAATCATTTCGTTTTTTTAAGACTTCATAGTTTGGCCTGCTATTTGTATGCTGGAGAAAACTTTTCAGCAATTTTTAACAACATACTCCATTTTAAAAGTCTGGACACAAATAGGACTGTTTAACTTTGTTTCATACCTCCTTTAGTTGATCTGAAACGGAAAACTTGATACCATTCGCAAAAAAATCTGTTAACTTTTTTTGATAGCTTTGATACACTTATACTATTTTGATTTGGTTAAATTTTTAGAGCAGAAGTAGCCTCGAAAGTTTGAACATAATACCCTTAGTCGTTCTTGGGACTGAGGGAATTAGCATTATCACAGTGCATTTTGATTTAATCATAAGGCAACATTTAGTTTTTAAATGTAATGGGCAAATGGGAGGATGGAGTGGAAGGGGGATTAGTTGCCCTCCAATCATTTTCGACTTTTAAAAAGGGAATCAGCCCTTTCTATTTTCAATCGATTGAGCCCCTTTCGAAGTTCCCAAGACAACTCATTCGATACGAAGTGCCCTGGTCTAAACAACAACAACAACAAAAAATATTACTTATCACTTTCGACTATTAAAAAGGGCTCTAGCCCTTTGAATTTCCAATCTAATGAGCTTTTTTTGAAGTTTCTACGACAACGCCTTCTATAAAACCATTATATGCCCACTGGGCATAACTTAAAACCGTTGCCCTGAGGGTTGTTGGGGAGTATCCTCCTCAAAAACATATTTTCTATCTGGAAATCAACTACGCTGAACAAAATGGCTATCTCAAAATTTTGATTGGATGTGTTTGGGTGAATGATGGGCGTGAAGGGGGGGGGGGCTAGTTGCCCTCCAATCACTTTCGACGATTAAAAAGGGCACTAGCTCTTTGAATTTCCAATCGAATTAGCCTTTTTTGAAGTTTCTTTTTTGATGTGTTTGGGTGAATAATGGACGTGGGGGGGGGGCTAGTTGCCCTCCAATCACTTTCGACGATTAAAAAGGGCACTAGCCCTTTGAATTTCCAATCGAATTAGCCTTTTTTGAAGTTTCTTTTTTGATGTGTTTGGGTGAACAATGGAAGTGGGGGAGGGGGGCTAGTTGCCCTCTAAATACTTTAAACTATTAAAAAGGGCACTAGCCCTTTGAATTTCCAATCAAATGAGCCCCTTTTGAAGTTTCTATGACAATGCCTTCTATAAAAACCTTATATACCCCAGGACATCACTTAAAACCCTTGCCCTGAGGGTTGTTGGGGAGTGTCCTCCTCAAAAACATATTTTCTATGTGAAAATCAACTACGCTGAACAAAATGGCTATCTCAAAATTTTAATTCGATGTGTTTGGGAGAATGATGGGCGAGGGGGAGGGGCTAGTTGCCCTCCAATCACTTTCGACTATTGAGAAGGGCACTAGCCCTTTGAATTCCCAATCGAATAAGCCTGTTTTGAAGTTTCTACGACAACGCCTTCTATAACAAACTTATATGCCCCCAGGGCATAACTTAAAACCTTTGCCCTGAGAGTTTTGGGGGAATGTCCTCCTCAAAAACATATTTTCTATCTGGAAATCAACTACGCTGAACAAAATGGCTATCTCAAAATTTTGATTGGAAGTGTTTGGGGGAATGATGGGCATGGAGGGCTAGTTACCCTCCAATCACTTTCCATTTTTAAAAAGGGCTCTAGCCCTTTGAATTTCCAATCGAATGAGCCTGTTTAGAAGTTTCTATGACAACAATTTCTATAAAAACCCTACATACCCCCAGGGCATAAACCTTTGCCCTGAGGGTTGCGGGAGATTGTCCTCCTCAAAAACATATTTTCTAAGAGTGATGGGCGTGGGAGGGGGGGGGGGCTAGGTGCCTTCCAATCACATTTGATAAGCTATAATCTTGGTCAATTTTCTCCACTTGGTCGATTGTTCAACGTTGTCCATTTACCTTCAATTTTTCCTGTCTAAGTGGCTTAGGCTTCTTAACACTAATTTCCAAGCCTTCTCTTGCACCCAAAGCTCTCAAAACTCGCAATTATTCAAAGCTCTCATATCATTCATTTTGCCAACAATTTCATGTTGGACACTCGAATGTTCAGCATAATCCAAGTCTAGGAGAGTTTTAATTTTCTATCTGATTTCATAATCTTCCATTGCCTTTGCCATGTACCTTAGGACAAAGTCCATCAAAATGATCCATATAAAAGAGAACAGATTACAACCCTACTTAGTTTCTGATGCAATACGAAACTAGCTACTAATCTAATTTCCTACCTTAACTGCAGCAATATTATTCTCGCACATAGCACAAGTAACTTTTACACATTTATTAATTAAAAAAACTTTTTCCACAAAATAAGCTTTTCAAAGAAAAGTAAAGACCTCTATTAAACAAAAATGAGCAAAAATAAAATAAAATAATCAACCAAGCTCGAAACTACCACAAGTCAGCATCGATAAATAAATGAAACCCAAAACCAACAGAAATTAAAATAAATAACCGAGTCAAACCCAAAACGAGCAGAAATTAACATAAGTTGGGCGCAAAACCCTTATGCCTTCCCAAGGCCAGAACATAATTTGCACATTACTGAAAAAAATACAAATGAATGTGCATTGTCAGTTTAATATACATATACTGATATTTAGTAATCAAAATGTTAAAATAATTTGATTTATTAAAGTTATAAAAGTAAAAACATTTATATTTTTTCAGTAAAGTGCAAATTTTGTTCTGGCCTTGGGAAGGCATAGGGGTTTTGCGCCCAACTTATGTTAATTTCTGCTCGTTTTGAGTTTGAGTCGGTTATTAATTTTAATTTCTGTTGGTTTTGGGTTTCATTTATTTATCGATGCTGATTTGTGGTAGTTTCGAGCTTGGTAGATAATTTGATTTTATTTTTGCTCATTTTTTGCTTAATGGAGTTCTTTACTGTTCTTTGAAAAACTCATTTTTTGAAAAAGTTTTTTTAATTAATTTCTGTTCGTTTTATATTGACATAGTCTTTTCAGGGAAAAAGGAAATAACACTTTAAATCTTTTCGTTTTTTAAGACTTTATAGTTTGGCCTGCTATCTGTATGCTGGAGAAAAATTTTCAGCAATTTTTAACATATACACCATTTTAAAAATCTGGACACAAATAGTACTGTTTAACTTAGTTTCATACCTCCTTTAGTTGACCTGAAATGGAAAACTTGATACCATTTGCAAAAAAAATCTGTTTACTTTCTTTGATAGCTTGGATACACTTATACACTATTTTGATTTGGTTAAATTTTAAGAGCAGAAGTAGCCTCGAAAGTTTGAATATAATACTCTCAGTCGTTCTTGGGATACTACTGAGATGTCTTATTGGGAATTAGTATTATCACAGTGCATTTTGATTTAATCTTAAGGCAACATTTAGTTTTTAGACATAATAGGCCAATAGGAGGGTGGGAGTGGAAGGGGGATTTGTTGCCCTCCAATCACTTTCGACTATTAAAAAGGGGCATCAACCCTTTCTATTTTCAATGGAATGAGCCCCTTTCGAAGTTCCCACGACAACTCCTTCGATACGAAGTGCCCTGGTCTAAACAACACAACACAAAAAATATTACTAATCACTTTTGACTATTAAAAAGGGCACTAGCCTTTGAATTTCCAATTGAGTTAGCCTATTTTAAACAACGCCTTCTATAAAAACCATATGTACGCCAGGGGCATAACTTAAAACTCTTGCCCTGAGAGTTGTGGGGGAGTGTCCTTCTCCAAAATATATTTTCTATCTGGAAATCAACAAGCCTACGCTAAACAAAATGGCTATCTAAAAATTTTGATTGGATGTGTTTGGGGGAATGATGGGCATGGGGGGGGGGGGGGTAGTTGCCCTCCAATCCCTTTCGACTTTTAAACAGGGCACTAGCCCTTTGAATTTACAATCGAATGAGCCTGTTTTGAAGTTGCTACGACAACGCCTTCTATAAAAACCTTATAGGCCCCCAGGGCATAAATTAAAACCCTTGCCCTGAGGGTTGTGGGGGAGTGTCCTCCTCAAAAAGATATTTTCTATCTAGAAATCAGCTACGCTGACAAAATACCTATCTCAAAATTTTGATTGGATGTGTTTGGGGGAATGATTGGCGTGGGGATGGGCTATTTCCCCTCCAATCACTTTCGACTATTAAAAAAGGCACTAGCCCTTTGAATTTCCAATCGAATGAGCCTGTTTTTGAAATTTCTACAACAACGCCTTCAATAACAGCCTTATATGCCCCCAGGGCTTAACTTAAAATCCTTACCCTGAGGGTGTGGGGGAGTGTCCTCCTCAAAAACAAAATTTATATATGGAAATCAACTACGCTGAACAAAATGGCTATCTCACAATTTTGATTGGATGTGTTTGGGGGAATGATGGACGCGGGGGGCTAGTTGCCCTCCAATCACTTTCGACTATTAAAAAGGGCAGTAGCCCTTTGAATTTCCAATCGAATGAGCCTGTTTTGAAGTTTCTACGACAACACCTTCTATGAAAACCTTATATGCCCCCAGGGCATAACTTAAAACCCTTGTCCTGAGGGTTGTGGGGGACTGTCCTCCTCAAAAACACATTTTCTACCTGGAAATCAACCACGCTGAACAAAATGGCTATCTCAAAATTCGATTGGATGTGTTTGGGGGAATGATTGGCGTGAGGGGGGGGATAGTTGCCCTCCAATCACTTTCGACTATTAAAAAGGGCACTAGAACTTTCGAATTCTAATCGAATGACCCCTTTTGAAGTCTCTATGACGACCCATACTATATGAAGTGCCCTGCTTTAAAGAAAAGAAAATAATAAACTGTATATTGTCAACATTGATCTTATATGCCCTCAGGGCATAACTTAAAACCCTTACCCTGAGGGTTGTGGGGGAGTGTCCTCCTCAAAAAGATATTTTCTATCTGGAAATCAACTACGCTGAACAAAATGGCTATCTCAAAATTTGATTGGATATGTTTAGGGGAATGACAGGCGTGCGGGGGAGGGGGGGCTAGTTGCCTTCTAATCACTCTCGACTATTAAAAAGGGCACTAGCCACTCCAATTTCCATTCGAATGATCCCTTTTCGAAGTTTCTACGACAACTCCTTCGATACGAAGTGCCCGGGTATAGAGAAAAAAATAACAAAAAACAACACATTGTGCCAATTAAAGAAAATAACACTTTAAATCATTTCGTTTTTTAAGACTTCATAGTTTGGCCTGCTATTTGTATGCTGGAGAAAACTTTTCAGCAATTTTTAACAACATACACCATTTTAAAAAGTCTGGACACAAATAGGACTGTTTAACTTTGTTTCATACCTCCTTTAGTTGATCTGAAACGGAAAGCTTGATACCATTCGCAAAAAAATCTGTTAACTTTTTTTTGATAGCTTTGATACACTTACACTATTTTGATTTGGTTAAATTTTTAGAGCAGAAGTAGCCTCGAAAGTTTGAACATATTACCCTTAGTCGTTCTTGGGACTGAGGGAATTAGCATTATCACAGTGCATTTTGATTTAATCTTAAGGCAACATTTAGTTTTTAAATGTAATGGGCAAATGGGAGGGTGGGAGTGGAAGGGGGATTAGTTGCCCTCCAATCACTTTCGACTATTAAAAAGGGCATCAGCCCTTTCTATTTTCAATCGATTGAGCCCCTTCGAAGTTCCCAAGACAACTCATTCGATACGAAGTGCCCTGGTCTAAACAACAACAACAACAAAAAATATTACTTATCACTTTCGACTATTAAAATGGGCTCTAGCCCTTTGAATTTCCAATCTAATGAGCTTTTTTTGAAGTTTCTACGACAACGCCTTCTATAAAACCATTATATGCCCACTGGGCATAACTTAAAACCGTTGCCCTGAGGGTTGTGGGGGAGTATCCTCCTCAAAAACATATTTTCTATCTGGAAATCAACTACGCTGAACAAAATGGCTATCTCAAAATTTTGATTGGATGTGTTTGGGTGAATGATGGGCGTGAAGGAGGGGGAGGGGGGCTAGTTGCCCTCCAATCACTTTCGACGATTAAAAAGGGCACTAGCCCTTTGAATTTCCAATCGAATTAGCCTTTTTTGAAGTTTCTTTTTTGATGTGTTTGGGTGAATAATGGAAGTGGGGGGGGGGGCTAGTTGCCCTCCAATCACTTTCGACGATTAAAAAAGGGCACTAGCCCTTTGAATTTCCAATCGAATTAGCGTTTTTTGAAGTTTCTTTTTTGATGTGTTTGGGTGAACAATGGAAGTGGGGGAGGGGGGCTAGTTGCCCTCTAAATACTTTAAACTATTAAAAAGGGCACTAGCCCTTTGAATTTAGAATCAAATGAGCCCCTTTTGAAGTTTCTATGACAATGCCTTCTATAAAAACCTTATATACCCCAGGACATCACTTAAAACCCTTGCCCTGAGGGTTGTTGGGGAGTGTCCTCCTCAAAAACATATTTTCTATGTGAAAATCAACTACGCTGAACAAAATGGCTATCTCAAAATTTTAATTCGATGTGTTTGGGAGAATGATGGGCGAGGGAGAGGGGATAGTTGCCCTCCAATCACTTTCGACTATTGAGAAGGGCACTAGCCCTTTGAATTCCCAATCGAATAAGCCTGTTTTGAAGTTTCTACGACAACGCCTTCTATAAAAAACTTATATGCCCCCAGGGCATAACTTAAAACCTTTGCCCTGAGAGTTTTGGGGGAATGTCCTCCTCAAAAACATATTTTCTATCTGGAAATCAACTACGCTGAACAAAATGGCTATCTCAAAATTTTGATTGGAAGTGTTTGGGGAAATGATGGGCATGGAGGGCTAGTTACCCTCAATCACTTTCCATTTTTAAAAAGGGCTCTAGCCCTTTGAATTTCCAATCGAATGAGCCTGTTTAGAAGTTTCTACGACAACACCTTCTATAAAAACCCTATATGCCCCCAGGGCATAAACCTTTGCCCTGAGGGTTGCGGGAGATTGTCCTCCTCAAAAACATATTTTCTATCTGGAAATCAACTAGCCTACGCTGAACTAAATGGCTACCTCAAAATTTTAATTGGATGTGTTTTGGGGAGTGATGGGCGTGGGAGGGGGGGGCTAGGTGCCTTCCAATCACATTTGACTATTAAAAAGGGCACTAGCCCTTCGAATTTTCAATCAAATGAGCCTGTTTTGAAGTTTCTACGACGACGCCTTCTATAAAAACCCTATATACCCCCAGGGCGTAACTTAAAACCCTTGCCCTGAGGGTTGTGGAAGAGTGTCCTCCTCAAAATATATTTTTTATCTGGAAATCAACTACGCTGAACAAAATGGCTATCTCACAATCTTGATTGGATGTGTTTGGTGGAATGATGGGCGTGGGGGGGGGGGGGGCTAGTTGCCCTCCAATCACTTTCAACTATTAAAAAGGGCACTAGCCCTTTGAATTTCCAATCGAATGAGCCTGTTTCGAAGTTTCTACGACAACGCCTTCTATAAAAACCTTATATGCCCCAATGCATAGCTTAAAACCCTTGCCCCGAGGTTTGTGGGGGAGTCTCTTCCTCAAAAAGATATTTTCTATCTGGAAATCAGCTACGCTGACAAAAAGCCTATATCAAAATTTTGATTGGATGGGTTTGGGGGAATGATGGGCGTGAAGGGGGGGCTAGTTTCCCTCCAATCACTTTCAACTATTAAAAAGGGCACTAGCCCTTTGAATTTCCAATAGAATGAGCCTGTTTTGAAGTTGCTACGACAACGCCTTCTATAAAAACCTTATAGGCCCCCAGGGCATAAATTAAAACCCTTGCCCTGAGGGTTGTGGGGGAGTGTCCTCCCTCAAAAAGATATTTTCTATCTAGAAATCAGCTACGCTGACAAAATACCTATCTCAAAATTTTGATTGGATGTGTTTGGGGGAATGATTGGCGTGGGGATGGGCTATTTGCCCTCCAATCACTTTCGACTATTAAAAAGGGCACTAGCCCTTTGAATTTCCAATCGAATGAGCCTGTTTTGAAATTTCTACAACAACGCCTTCAATAACAGCCTTATATGCCCCCAGGGCTTAACTTAAAATCCTTACCCTGAGGGTTGTGGGGGAGTGTCCTCCTCAAAAACAAAATTTATATATGGAAATCAAACTACGCTGAACAAAATGGCTATCTCACAATTTTGATTGGATGTGTTTGGGGGAATGATGGACGTGGGGGGCTAGTTGCCCTCCAATCACTTTCGACTATTAAAAAAGGGCAGTAGCCCTTTGAATTTCCAATCGAATGAGCCTGTTTTGAAGTTTCTACGACAGCGCCTTCTATGAAAACCTTATATGCCCCCAGGGCATAACTTAAAACCCTTGTCCTGAGGGTTTGGGGGGACTGTCCTCCTCAAAAACACATTTTCTACCTGGAAATCAACCACGTTGAACAAAATGGCTATCTCAAAATTTCGATTGGATGTGTTTGGGGGAATGATTGGCGTGAGGGGGGGGGGATAGTTGCCCTCCAATCACTTTCGACTATTAAAAAGGGCACTAGAACTTTCGAATTCTAATCGAATGACCTCTTTTGAAGTCTCTATGACGACCCATACTATATGAAGTGCCCTGCTTTAAAGAAAAGAAAATAATAAACTGTATATTGTCAACATTGATCTTATATGCCCTCAGGGCATAACTTAAAAACCCTTACCCTGAGGGTTGTGGGGGAGTGTCCTCTTCAAAAAGATATTTTCTATCTGGAAATCAACTACGCTGAACAAAATGGCTATCTCAAAATTTTGATTGGATATGTTTAGGGGAATGACAGGCGTGCGGGGGGGGGGGGGGGGGGGGCTAGTTGCCTTCTAATCACTCTCGACTATTAAAAAGGGCACTAGCCACTCCAATTTCCATTCGAATGATCCCTTTTCGAAGTTTCTACGACAACTCCTTCGATACGAAGTGCCCGGGTATAGAGAAAAGATAACAAAAAACAACACATTGTGCCAATTAAAGAAAATAACACTTTAAATCATTTCGTTTTTTAAGACTTCATAGTTTGGCCTGCTATTTGTATGCTGGAGAAAACTTTTCAGCAATTTTTAACAACATACACCATTTTAAAAGTCTGGACACAAATAGGACTGTTTAACTTTGTTTCATACCTCCTTTAGTTGATCTGAAACGGAAAACTGATACCATTCGCAAAAAATCTGTTAACTTTTTTTTGATAGCTTTGATACACTTACACTATTTTGATTTGGTTAAATTTTTAGAGCAGAAGTAGCCTCGAAAGTTTGAACATATTACCCTTAGTCGTTCTTGGGACTGAGGGAATTAGCATTATCACAGTGCATTTTGATTTAATCTTAAGGCAACATTTAGTTTTTAAATGTAATGGGCAAATGGGAGGGTGGGAGTGGAAGGGGGATTAGTTGCCCTCCAATCACTTTCGACTATTAAAAAGGGTATCAGCCCTTTCTATTTTCAATCGATTGAGCCCCTTTCGAAGTTCCCAAGACAACTCATTCGATACGAAGTGCCCTGGTCTAAACAACAACAACAACAACAAAAAATATTACTTATCACTTTCGACTATTAAAAAGGGCTCTAGCCCTTTGAATTTCCAATGTAATGAGCTTTTTTTGAAGTTTCTACGACAACGCCTTCTATAAAACCATTATATGACCACTGGGCATAACTTAAAACCGTTGCCCTGAGGGTTGTGGGGGAGTATCCTCCTCAAAAACATATTTTCTATCTGGAAATCAACTACGCTGAACAAAATGGCTATCTCAAAATTTTGATTGGATGTGTTTGGGTGAATGATGGGCGTGAAGGGGGGGGGGGGGGCTAGTTGCCCTCCAATCACTTTCGACGATTAAAAAAGGGCACTAGCCCTTTGAATTTCCAATCGAATTAGCCTTTTTTGAAGTTTCTTTTTTGATGTGTTTGGGTGAATAATGGAAGTGGGGGGGGGCTAGTTGCCCTCCAATCACTTTCGACGATTAAAAAGGGCACTAGCCCTTTGAATTTCCAATCGAATTAGCGTTTTTTGAAGTTTCTTTTTGATGTGTTTGGGTGAACAATGGAAGTGGGGGGAGGGGGGCTAGTTGCCCTCTAAATACTTTAAACTATTAAAAAGGGCACTAGCCCTTTGAATTTAGAATCAAATGAGCCCCTTTTGAAGTTTCTATGACAATGCCTTCTATAAAAAAACTTATATACCCCAGGACATCACTTAAAACCCTTGCCCTGAGGGTTGTTGGGGAGTGTCCTCCTCAAAAACATATTTTCTATGTGAAAATCAACTACGCTGAACAAAATGGCTATCTCAAAATTTTAATTCGATGTGTTTGGGAGAATGATGGGCGAGGGAGAGGGGCTAGTTGCCCTCCAATCACTTTCGACTATTGAGAAGGGCACTAGCCCTTTGAATTCCCAATCGAATAAGCCTGTTTTGAAGTTTCTACGACAACGCCTTCTATAAAAAACTTATATGCCCCCAGGGCATAACTTAAAACCTTTGCCCTGAGAGTTTTGGGGAATGTCCTCCTCAAAAACATATTTTCTATCTGGAAATCAACTACGCTGAACAAAATGGCTATCTCAAAATTTTGATTGGAAGTGTTTGGGGAAATGATGGGCATGGAGGGCTAGTTACCCTCCAATCACTTTCATTTTTAAAAAAGGGCTCTAGCCCTTTGAATTTCCAATCGAATGAGCCTGTTTTAGAAGTTTCTACGACAACACCTTCTATAAAAACCCTATATGCCCCCAGGGCATAAACCTTTGCCCTGAGGGTTGCGGGAGATTGTGCTCCTCAAAAACATATTTTCTATCTGGAAATCAACTAGCCTACGCTGAACTAAATGGCTACCTCAAAATTTTAATTGGATGTGTTTTGGGGAGTGATGGGCGTGGGAGGGGGGGCTAGGTGCCTTCCAATCACATTTGACTATTAAAAAGGGCACTAGCCCTTCGAATTTTCAATCAAATGAGCCTGTTTTGAAGTTTCTACGACGACGCCTTCTATAAAAACCCTATATACCCCCAGGGCGTAACTTAAAACCCTTGCCCTGAGGGTTGTGGAAGAGTGTCCTCCTCAAAATATGTTTTTTATCTGGAAATCAACTACGCTGAACAAAATGGCTGTCTCGCAATCTTGATTGGATGTGTTTGGTGGAATGATGGGCGTGGGGGGGGCTAGTTGCCCTCCAATCACTTTCAACTATTAAAAAGGGCACTAGCCCTTTGAATTTCCAGTCGAATGAGCCTGTTTCGAAGTTTCTACGACAACGCCTTCTATAAAAACCTTATATGCCCCCAATGCATAGCTTAAAACCCTTGCCCCGAGGTTTGTGGGGGAGTCTCCTCCTCAAAAAGATATTTTCTATCTGGAAATCAGCTACGCTGACAAAATGCCTATATCAAAATTTTGATTGGATGGGTTTGGGGGAATGATGGGCGTGAAGGGGGGGCTAGTTTCCCTCCAAACACTTTCAACTATTAAAAAGGGCACTAGCCCTTTGAATTTCCAATAGAATGAGCCTGTTTTGAAGTTTCTACGACAAAGCCTTCTATAAAAGCCTAATATGACCCCAGGGCATAACTTAAAATCCTTGCCCTGAGGGTTTTGGAGGAGTGTCCTCCTCAAAAACCTATTTTCTATCTGCAAATCAACTACTTTGAACAAAATGGCTATCTCACAATTTTTATTGCATGTGTTTGGGGAAAAGATGGGCGTAGGGGGGGGGGGGGCTAGTTTCCTCCAATCCTTTTTGATTATTAAAAAGGGCACTAGCCCTTTGACTTTCCAATCGAATGAGCCTTTTTTGAAGTTTCTACGACAACACCTTCTATAAAAAACCTTATATGCCCCCAGGGCATTACTTAAAACCCTTGCCCTGAGGGTTGTGGGGAAGTTTCCTCCTCGAAAACACATTTTCTCTCTTGAAATCAACTACGCTAAACAAAATGGCTATATCAAAATTTTGATTGGGTGTGTTTGGGAGAATGATGGGCGTTTGGGTGGGATTAGTTGCCTTCCAATCACTTTCGACTATTAAAAAGGGCATTAGCCCTTTTAATTTCCAATCAAATGAGCCTGTTTTGAAGTTTTTTACAACAACGCCTTCAATAAAAACCTTATATGCCCCTAGGGCATAATTAAAACCCTTTCCCTGAGGGATGTGGGGGAGTGTCCTCTCAAAAACATATTTTCTATCTGGAAATCAACTACGCTGAACAAAAAGGCTATCTCACAAATTTGATTGGATGTGTTCGGGGGAATGATGGGCGTGGGGGGGCTAGTTGCCCTCCAATCACATTCGACTATTAAAAAGGGCACTAGCCCTTTGAATTTCCAATCGAATGATTGTTTTAAAGTTTCTACGAGAACGCCTTCTATAAAAACCTTATATACCCCCAGGGCATAACTTAAAACCCTTGCCTTGAGGGTTGTGGGGGAGTGTCGTCTTCAAAAATACATTTTCTATCTGAAAATCACCTACGCTGAACAAAATGACTATCTCAAAATTTTGATTGGATGTGTTTGGGGGAATGATTGGCGTGAGGGGGTGGCTAGTTGTCCTCCAATCACTTTCGACTATTAAAAAGGGCACTAGAACTCACAATTTCCAATCGAATGAGCCCCTTTTGAAGTCTCTACGACGACCCTTTCTATATGAATTGCCCTGCTTTAAAGAAGAAAATATAATAAACTGTACATTGTGTCAACATTGATCTTATATGCCCTCAGGGCATAGTTGCCCTCCAATCACTTTCGACTATTAAAAAGGGCACTAGCCACTCCAATTTTCAATCGAATGAGCCCTTTTCGAAGTTTCTACGACAACTCCTTCGATACGAAGTGCCCGGGTATGGAGAAAAAAAAACATTGTGCCCACATCGTTCTTTACTTAGGCAGCGCTAGCACGCTGCCTATGATTTGGTAGGATAGGAACTGCGCTAAAGCTCTTATATCACCTGAAACAAACGATTACTCATAATCTATAAAACTAAGGATTAAAGGGGTTTAATGACTTAGGCGTTTCTCAATTATTAATCAAGAGTGAAAATTTTGCTCAACGCATCCTCTCCCCACCCTAAAATTATACAGCTTTTCTCTTAAGACTTTGTCAACATAACTTCGAAGTGTAAAAAAGCATAATCAAACTAAGCAGAGTTCTAAGTCAAACTCAAAGTTTCAAAGTTTCAAACTCAAACTCAAAGTTTCTAAGTCAAACATAATCAAACTAAGCAGGAACTAAGTCAATGCCTCTGTAATTACCACCCTTACTCTTATTAGATAAAAAAATAACTGAAAGTAAGGAGCGACATTAAAACTTACAACAAACAGAAATTATTTAGTATATGTAAGGGACTGTCCCCTCCTCAACGCCTTGCTCCTTACGCTAATTTTTGTATTGTTTTAAAAAGTAAAGTTGTGAGACAAAGTCAAACTTTAGCGTAAAGAGTGAGGCGTTGAGGAGTTGACGGCCCCTTTCATATACGGAATAATTTCTCTTTGTTTTAAGTTTTAAGGTCGGTCCTTACTTTTAGTTAAAAAACTTATATTTTTTTATTTAATTTCTGAACGTTTTTTAATTAATGCAGATTTGATTTTGGCTAACCGTACATGAATAATTAAAACGAAATTTGCATATTAATTTTACTTTTTTTGGCTAAATGGCTTTCTCGAAATTTTTTTCTTACGTAACTTACGAATTAACTTACGTAACGAACTTCTATATTCGAATATTCTTATTACGTATATTAGGGGGTTTGCCCCTAGTCAATACCTCGCTCTTTATGCTAAAGTTCAAATTTTCTTCCAATTCTATAAGAAATGACCCATTACTCACAAAGGCCGTTAATTAGAATAAATAGCTCTGACGAAAGTACAAAAAAACTTTAGCGTAAAGACCGAGGTAATGACTAGGGTATGACCCCAATCATACACGTAATAATTTCTGTTCGTTTTAAATTTTGATGTTGCTCCTTTCTTTCAGTTGTTTTTTTTTTATTTAATTTCTGATCGTCTTTTAAATAATACTGGGAAATCCGGCGCCCCCTTCATAGCAATGACACTTCCCACATGAAAACTTCCTCCATGGAAAGATCCTCCCACGTAACCCCCGACCCCCCTCCCAACCCCAACTGCCAGAAAAAATCCCCCCTGGAAACTTCTGTATACTTCCCAATAACCAATACTATGTGCAAAACATTGGGCAAAGTTCGTAACTTGTAGACCTTCCACCAGGGACTGTGGGGGATTAAGTCATCCTCAAAGACATAGTTACTGTATTTTTGAACCATTCTGAACAAAATAGGTATCTTAAAATTAGGATCGGGTGACTTTGGGAAAAAATGAGTGTAGGAGGGGGCCTAGTTGCCCTCCATTTTTTGGTCACTTAAAAAGGGCACTAGAAAATTTAATTTCCATTTGAATGCACCCTCCCAAGATATTCTAGGACCACTGGGTCGATTGAATCACCCCTGGGGAAAGAAACACAAAAACGAACAAAAAAACAAATAAACACGCATCCGTGATCTTTCTTCTGGCAAAAAAATACAAAATTCCACATTTTTGCAGATAGGAGCTTGAAAACCTCTGTAGTAGGGTTCTCTGATACGCTTAATCTGATGGTGTGATTTTCATTAAAGGTTAGGTTAGGTTAGGTAGTGTTTCCCCTTTTTTTTGAAAAAAATAAGGCAAATTTTCTCAGGAGCGTAACTTTTGATTGGTAATACTAAACTTGATGAAACTTATATATTTGAAATTAGCATAAAAATCTGATTCTTTTGATGTATCTATTGGTATCAAAATTCCGTTTTTCAGAGTTTCGGTTACTATTGAGCTGGTTCGCTCCTTACTTACAGTTCGTTACCACGAATTGTTTGATTACCTTCCCTATTACGGGTATGGATAAGTGCTGGATAAAAATATGGATGCTAAGGATCGGAGAGAAAGATACCAGTAGAAACTTTCAGTCGTGTTGTTCAAGTATAATATTAGGAATCTGGCTTAATGGAAGCTACTGGTCTTAGCTAACCAGCTAAACAATGTGGGTTGATCCCATTCACAATATGCACTATTAAGGAGCGGTTTGGGTAGATTGGGTATGACTCTTTGGTGAGCATCTTCAAATTGACAAAGAAAATAGTGCAAGCCATTTCCTCTCAGGTTTGGAACAAGTGGGAAAAGTTCAAAAGCCCAGCGTATTTCAACCTACACGGATGAGTATTTAGTACAAAAGCGAAGAATTATGGATACTGCAATAACTAGAGAATGGTATAGTACAAAGAGAAAGTGACAAAGGCGTCATTGAAGGATGATGTAAAGAATACAGGTTGATTATAAGGTGTCAATATGGGTCTTTATGAACCTGTTGCGATCCTTCTCAGTAAGTGGACAATCAAGTAGCGGTTTAGATGGTACGGTTGTCTTCTGGATGAAAAAAGTCTACTAATAATTGTTTTGTAGGGAATAAGAGAAATGCTGAATGATGATGATGAGATTACATCTCATGTCATCTGGATATGTTTTAATGTGACAACATTAGCAATAAGCTATTGAGTTCTAACAGTAACGATTGAGTATCAATCATTCTTGCTTGCAGTGTTGTGTATAATTAAGAATAAAACTATCTAATTCTTCTCGGTAGATAGCAAAAGCAAAAACTGTCAGGGGATAAAAAAAAAACATAGTTACCTGTTTATATAAAGCTATCTTATTTTTCCGTTTATATTTTCAGATGTTTAAAATGGTGTTAAGGATCCAAAAAATTCTAAGTAATCTCTCACTACATGCTCAAGGAGAGAGGGGATGGTTTCACGAATCTATAGGTAGATTAAACAGGTATTTCCTATTGACTCTGCATAACTTTGTGGTCGAAATCTATTTCCTATCTAAATCATGCTTAACCTTCTTTGGTTTTTTAAAAAGTTTACTTTACTGAATGCTGATGTTGATTTACTCCTGATTCCAGAAGACACTAATTCTCATGGAGGTACTTGTATGATACAGCCCGACCACTCAAGTTATTCATACGTTGACGTATTGTAGAACTGGCTTTTTGTTAGTTTCTTTCAGCTTAGCGTGAGACAAGACAAAGAGAATTGACAGAATAGATGGGAAGTATATGGGTTATATATTTTCACATAAGGGAGGGGGGCTAAAGTATTTGGATAGTGTGAAATTAGAAAACAAATCTTACTCCATAATATGCAGAATAATTTTACCTAACACATTAGGCATGCAGACCCGCTTTACTTTCCCCCCCCCCCCCCCTCTAATGTGCAAATATATTGTCCAAGTTTGTTTCTGAAGTATTATATTTTTATCATAGTTAGGTATATTCAATTAGGATTCAGTGTTAGAGAAACAGGTTCTACTTAGATGAAGAATATTAGGTCGGAGCTACATCATACAAATACTCACATTGATTCCGATGCGGAATTAAACAATTATAACCTCTCATAACTTTTCAAAAAATTTGTCAAAATAAAGGGAACATTTTTCTCTTACATTTTAAACTTTAAGATAATTTCTGTGTGCTTTAAGTTGAGTTGATTATCCATTGTAGCTATTGTTGTTAAATAATGGTAGTTACAAAATATTATGATCCAGACCCAACCATAGGCACTGCTCTGCTAGACTCTGATCAGTTTGACAGGGATATCTATTGAACTTGCTATATTTTCGTTTCATAAGTACCATATATAAGGTAGAAGCTATACTCAAATTGAGGGCTATCACCCATTTCCTAAGGATGGCTTTAAAAGGTCATTCAACTTTCCATACCCCTATGAGGTCATTTCGGATCTTCAGAAATCTTTTCATGTCAGCTACAGGGTAGAATTTATACTTCCTTTGCAGGGTATCACAATTTTTTTACTGAAGAGTTTAAGATTATTCAATTTTCCACACCTCTGTCAGGCAATTTCGTAACTTTAGATGTAAAATTGTACCAGCTATAAGGTAAAAGCTTCAGGTAGGCGCCACGGATGTTATCAGCTTCTGAGTAGAAGCTACACTTTTCTTTGAAAGTCATCACTATTTTTCTGAGGATAAGTTCAAGATCAATTGCTTTCCAAAACCCTACAGGACAGTTATTTGTGTCTAGAACTCAATGTATTCCAGCTACAAGGTGAATTTACAGACAGAAACCATGGGTAGTGCTAGCTTCAGGGTAAAAGATGTGCATTGCTTTGAAGGTTATCACTATTTTGCTAAGGATGAGTTCGAGGCTGATAAACTTTACATACATTCATGAGATAACTCCGTATCTTCAAAGCCATTATATGAGATAGACAGGCAAGCACCTGGGCCTTAATAAAAAAAAAAGAAGAGAAAAATAAAGAAGAGAAAAAATTGATCCGGTAGCAGTGGTCAGAAAAATTTTTGCCAGTGTTGTCAAATACACTATTTTAATATAAACAACAACACTGCTATTAAAACTTTAAAAATAAAGTTTCGAAACTAACACCAAAAGTCTAATAAAAAATAAGAAATCCGAAAGCTGATTTTGGTATCCGAGCTCGTTATCCATTTGATGCTGCTAGTACATAGCCAGAGTTACACCAAACATGTATTTGAAATGTAATATTGGATTGCACAAATAAAAACAAGTTATATTTTCTTCAATATACAAAAAAAAAAAATATTTGTCAGTTTTTTCCCTGTTTACTTAACTTTTTCTGGTACAATATTTAGTTTGTTGCTCAGTCAATTTTAAACTGAACAGCGATGCTAATTTAGTTAAGTAACATTTTTTTGTTTTTTTGGCGCTTTACCATTTATCACAAAATGGTTTCGGCTAAACTCACTAGCCACTCATCCATAACATAATAACCCAACCGTTACAGATAAATAATAATAAGCAACTAATATTGCTTGATGGATGTTTTTGTAACACGGATGCAGTCGTAAAATATTGAAATAAAACAACTTGTTGTGTAACTTACCGTTCACAATGCTAACATTTGGCGCACTATGCTGAAACTGAGATTGCATATTTTGGGGTAGAATATATTTGGTGTTTGTTTGTTCAGAAAAAATTGATTTGGATGAGTTGTAACTGGATGAATTGTACCCTTGCCCTCCTAAGTTTGAAAAAAATTCCTTTTTCGTCCTTACTTTCTTCTTTATAATAAAACTTTAATGATATATTTTCTGATATGTTGAAATCTTATTGAAGCCTTATATTTGGGTAGAGTATATTTGGTGTTTGATTGTTCAGAAGAAATCGATTTGGATGAGTTGTAACTGGATCTTTATGAAAATGGACCCAAAGAAATCGTCCTCCAAGTACCTTTACCCTCCTAAGTTTGAAAAAATTTCATTTTTCATCTTCAATTTCTTCGTTATAATAAAACTTTAATGATCTATTTTCCTGATATGTTGAAGTCCAATAAGCAAAAATAACTAAAGTGCACAGTCTTATGAGAATTCAAATATTTTCGTGCATTTGGCGGAAGAACTGCAGTAATAATAACACAAGTTTCTGTAAATTGTGAATTTCATTAAAGAAAAGATTATTATTTTTGTTTTTTCAAAACATCCATCATGTTCTAAAATAACTAAATAGGTTAACTTAATAAATAAAGTACCGTTCACAATGCTAGCATTTGATGCACTAAGCTGAAACTGAGCTTGCATATACTTGGGTAGAAAGGTTATGTAGCCAGATATTGCAAAAAACTGTAAAGACATTGTTGACATTATTCCACATCAAGGGCTTATTTGTCAATAGCCGCTTCATGGCATTGGGAAAATCTGAAAAAAGATAATATAATAGTTAGGACAGAAGTGACTTCTTTAAAGTATAATAGGCTAAGGGCATAAGGCTTTCCCAAAATGGCTTTAAAATTAAGAAGAATAATTTGTGTTTAATGCTCAAAATGCACAAAAAATTTACAACTGTGAATAAAAAATTTCCTCCAAAAAAGGACAATTTGGTAAAAATCCAATTGTTCAAATTCAACATTTCTGAAACCCTAAACTAGAGGTTTCGTGGCCCTCTATCTAAAAATCAGAAATCCTGAATTTTCTGGATAGCCACAGATCTGTGTTTATATGTGAGCGAGAGAGTGAGAGTGTGAGTGAGAGAATAAGAGAGTGAGAGTGCCTAGAATCTGGCTATTTTTTTTTTTTGTGTTGACAGAAAGAAGTTGTAAATGTGTTATATGTAAGGAAAAACCGCAGGAAAGTAAATTAATTTCACTTATAGGATACAAATCAGATAGAAAAACAAAGAGATATTCTGTTCGATTTCTCATTCAATTTTCTTTCAAGTATGATAATCACAGCCGTTAAATTTGCGTCCCAGCTCCCTTCTAACTGTGCCCTAGGTTATGTACAGAAGTGTTTTTTTTTTTTAAGTGGCTTATTTGGCATCATGAACCAGCTGTTGATAAAAAAAAACCTTGAAAATAAGGGCAAGCTCACAAAATCAGCAAAATTTTGCCTAGGGTAATATATTGCCAAATTTGAAGAGGCGTATCTGGTTGTGGCAGCAGCGATTATTATATTCAAAAAGAGGATTGAATGGGCAATATAATTGTACATATTTTTTTAGGATTTCCATCCTATAAGCAAAATTATCCCAAAAATAAACTGTACTAAGCTAGGGAAGGAGACACCTTTCTCAAAGGGTCGACAACTTTAGGTAGCTGAATATAGACCAAACGAAAAGAAAAAAACAATGAAGCATAGTAAAAGACGTTGTCGGTAGTTCAATAATAGCAAAAATTATCTGCATCAATATAATAAGTGCTGTATCATGTAGGATTTCAGCATACAAGCCGTTACAACGAAGGGAGGGTGATATTTTAGGTCTATCCACATAAATTTAACATTTTTACTCTTTTATCATTTAATTTCTTATATTTTTGATACAACTCACCTTGTTTAAAGGCCGAACTTGAATAAGTGACCTTAATTTGTGTTATATATCATGCTTCTTGGAGTAAGATGCATATGATACTTCACTTGAAGTTGAAGCTACCTTATTTTTTAGCTTCATTGTCTGTATACTTTAACAAAGGCAGTGAATCACTGAGCATGTTCTGAACAATGCGTAACACAATCCCTTAGTTGAAAATATGACCATAACCTCTCGCTAGAAAGAGGTTACGAAAGAGGTAAAAAAGACATGTAACATTCTACTTATTAAGAGGTTGTTCCAGGAATGTATCTTCTCTGACATGGAAGAGTGTTATGAGAATTTAGAAAACCTAATCACTATGGGTCTAAAATTAGAGATTATGCAAAGCAGGGATCTCCTCAGGAGCAGAAATATGTTATTTGCAGCAGCCCTATTATTATTCGCTCTTATTAGGATATTGTATCAATCATGGTGTGTTTACACTTTTGTGAAAAATGCAAAAAATATAGCCATTTTTTTTTTATTTAGAGTTGTACAAATATGAATCTCTCAGATAAAAGAGTGCCATGAGAATTTACAAAAGTCTTAACACCCTGGTACTCTTATTAGGGAATGTACCCAATTTGGGTTTTCTCGATTGCAAAAATGTTTTATTTGTAAAATTGTATCACCAATGTTCCCTTACAAAGAGGTTGAACCAAGCCCGTATCATCTCAGACGTAAAAGATAGCTGTGAAAATTTTGAAAAAAAATTTGCACCAATGTTCGCTCATCAGGGGCTTATAGCAAATATGGATCTTTTCCATTGTGAAAGAGAGCTATGAGATTTTGCAAAAGCCTAATCATTCATGTTCCCTTTTTAAAGGGTTGCTCTTAAATTAGCAATAGAAAAATGGAGAGGGGATAGTCGATATTAGTAAGCAAGATTTGTTATTAGATCTAGCACTGGTTACAAACGAGGCTGAAACACTTGACGGACCCTTTACTTCCAGTCTCTTCAAAAGAAAACAATTATAACGTTGTCTGAGAAATTATTATTACATGGGTATTAAAGTATAAAATATAAAGAAAAGTGGATGGTCATACAAAAAAAAAATCAAAAGAGTTACTCGAGAAAGAAAACAACAAACAAGACTTTGGATCCAAATTTGGTAATTGTAACAAAGCATAGCCAACAAAAAGGAACTATATATTTTACGTAATGTACTTTTATTGCCTTTAAAGTGTAAATTAAAAGAAAGTATATAGTCGAAAAAAATAAATAAGAAAGAGTAGTCAAGGAAGATAACAACAAATGAAACTTTTGATTCGAATCTGGTAATTGTAACTAACCTCAGTTAAAACATTTAATGGAACTCTTAGTTTCAGTCCTTATAAAAGAATAAGAGGAATAAATTTTACAGAATAATAATACAACAATGGAATTTGCCAACCTATGGCCTACCTAAGAGTCATATAAGTAAAAACGGAAAAACAACAACAAAAAAAGCAGAAAACCACATGCCTCAACAAAGTTTAATTGCAACTTGTGAACTATAGATGGAACATATTTCTAGTCTTACCTTTCAGTTTAGGTGCTTCAGAGTCAGCAGGGGAATTACTTTTAGAAGAAGATTGACGAGATATTTGTCTATATAAGCCTGAGGGTGAAATTCGTGTCTGCTTCCTGGGCAGTCTTCTGGGAAAACAAGAAATCATCACTGCAGCAGGAATAAGAAGAAGCCCCACAGCAATGAAACCTAGAAGTATTTTATTTACTGTCATTTAGAATATGACTTGTATTTACAGTGCACTTCAATTGAATTTTTAGTGATCAGTGGGAAATAACTTTGAACTGGTATAAGCTGTAAAATAGTGGAGAAATATACTACTACTTCTACTACAAACTACTACTCCTACTAACAACTAACTGGGACACCAAGCCGCCTGACCCCTAAACAGCTTCGGACGCCCCTCTTCCATCCTAGTCTATTCAAAGGCTCCCTCTTTACACCCTCCCAAGAAGTTCCAATTCCCTTGAACCTTTCCTTAGGGCATCCTCCCACTCCATTTGGGGACGAACTGATTTTATTGGTCCTAAAAGGGTGGCCAACAAGAGTGACCCTTGGCAATATTTCATCTGTCACTCGCAGAACGTGTCCAAAATATCTCAGCCATTTTCTCATTATTACCCTAAAAAGCACGACTAAACTAAAATTTTCGTAGAGCTTTGGCCACTGTTTGAGATATATATAGAAAATTTAGCATAAAAAATCAGAAAATCTCAGAACTTCAGGAGGAAGGCAAGTATCCCTCAGTACATACTTAATTACTTGGGTATTACCTATCAAGGCGATCTGGCTCTTATTTTTTTGAAGTTATTCATCTCATTTCAAAAGCCTGTGATAATTTTTAATAATTTATATATGAATTGTAAATTCAGCTACCATAATTTACAATAGTTGTTCCAACCTCCAAAATTTCATGCATTTAGCTCGGTTGTTTTTACTATTTTCACTTGAAAGTACGTACCATAGTCAACTACAGCTTACCATGTTCACCGAGCATCGCAAGTGACATTAACTGCTAGTGTACACACAAAAATTCAAAAGATAATTTCAGGATTTTTTAAGTTTTAAGTACCACACTAAAGGATTTATACTTATTTTTTTATTCTTGTCTGGTGGTGAGATGAATCCACACATACGGGAGTTAAGATTAAAATGTAGGCTAAATCTCCCATCTACGTAGTAGCTCGTAATCTGGTCTAAATAAGCTACCGTTATGGAAGGTTGAGCCACCCCCAAAATCTTTAGAATAAGGATAAATTTAAAAGAAAGTGTGTTTCCTTAAGTCTGGAGCATAAGTTTAAAATTAAATATTTTTAAATGGAAATATTATTTTTATGGCAGTCGGGTATTGTATAGTACAATCTGCTGAAACTTTGATTTTTCCAAAAAAAAAAAAAAAAAACAATAAACAATAAAACAAAACAAAGCCTGAAAATGCTTGTAGAGTCCAGATAAATTGTTAAGGGAATTTTTCAGGCGAGCACCACTATTAGCGCCCATACTTCATATATCCTATATAAAATTGTAAATTCTATAACTTCACATACTTGGTAATTATGAAACAAGAGTGTTATCGAAAAAATTAAAGTTTGCACCTTAATTTATCATACTAGATAATAGAAGGCTACATTTTGACGCTTAAATCCATTAAGTTTTCTGATGAAGCAGATTAAAGCAGTGAGCATTCCTAGTAGTTTACCCTCTGGCTGAACCAAAAGGGGGCTAAACATTAAATCCACTGGCATTTAATGCAGTAGAACAAAAGTTGTTTTTGTGTTTGTTCAGCGATTTTAAATGGGTGTCTGATTTCTTTGTTTTTTATTATTGAATTGATATTTATTATTTCAAACAAAGCAAGGCAGGAGGGAGAAAACATGAGAAAGACAGAAAGAAAAAGAGATATAAAGAGAAATATACGAGTATATGGGAAGAAAGAAAACAGAGATGGGGGGGGGGGGGGAGAGAACGGAGAAATACTTACCAAGCCACCAGGCTCCAATCCAACGTGGGTCAGTAGTACCAAAAAACGGTTGATCGGTCACATTGACATACAATTTAAGACAAGCCGCAGCCAGTAAAAATCCAAGCGTTGGACCAAAGAGTCGCAAGCAGGAAGTGATTCCTAGAGAAGGATTACAATTTTCATGCAACAAAAAAAACAGAAAGAGAAATAAGTGTATGCTAAAAAAGGATTAAAACCCTGAATAATAAACACTGTGAGGAAGAATTACCGTATAAAAGGAAGAAAATGATAAAAAAAAAACCTGCATGATTAGCCCTTTTTCTTATGGCTCTGACTCTACTTGATGAATATTTCCGTGAACCCACCTCTGCAGACCTTTCAAACGAAATGTGAACTTAGATCATATTACCAAGTCAATAATGTACAATTAATAACAGCACGACTAGTGGCATAACCGATCCACGATAAAATCCAGTAGCCTACTGTGAGTTGTGACATTAAAAAGAAAATTTTAAAACCAACAGGAAACTTTCAAAGAGCTAACAGGACGTTTTAAGATTTTTTAATCCTTAATAGCCTTATAGTTTTCCTAAATCACAATTTTTTTTAAGTTGTTTTTTCCCTTTTTTTCTGTGGGGTAGCAGTAGCAAATGTTGCCCCTTGAATACAACTTAAGTCTACTTATACATTAAAACCACAATTATTTAAGATTAATCTTTTGTTGTTGTAAAAATATGAAGTTTATAGGACGGTACTGCATTTTTGTCAATGTTTTTAACATTCGACTGAGAGCACAAAAACGCAAAATTAATTATTTTTATTTCACAACAGATTTTGTTTGTAAAAATCAAATATTAATAATCTGTTAATCCTCAAAGACAATAATTCCTTCTAAGGAAAGCTATATTTTCTTTAGTTGTTAGTAGTATATATTTTGCGCTTATTTCTTGCTGATTTTTTACCCCTCTTTTTTTTTAATTTGTCCTCCCTTACTACCAAAAACTCATGTGTATATAAGGAGGTTACTTTCACTTAAATTTGAATTTGTTCATGAAAATTACTAAATCCGAGGAAGATGTTCAAAAATACAAATTATTTATGTTTTCGACTACAATTCAACAAACAGATAAGTTAACAACGCAGCCTCCCTGCCCTCCGCAAAGATACCCCCACAGCCCTTTATAATTTTAGAATTGTGAGATAACAGACCTTCCACAATCACGTTTTTAATCTGTATAAGAACCAAAGATGACATTTTTAATAAGCAAATGCAGCATGACAATTTATGACAAATAAAAGCCTTTTATTTAGAAACATTTTAGCTAAATGCAGCATTATTGAATAATGAAAGCTACTCTAAAGTAGTAAAACACCCTCAATAAAATTTCCGTTTAGTTTAGGTTCGGTTAAAACATTGTAGCGCAATGATTAGCCGCATAAAAAAATATATTGAATTGAATGAAAGTCTACTCTAAAGTAGTTATTCCGTATGTTCAACCCTCCAGGTGCAACATTCAACATCGTTGAGTATAGGGAGATTACGATTTAACAATTTTCCAAGTAACATTTGAATTTCAGATGCCAGATAAGCCATAAAAACACCTGATCCTGCTGCAAGAACAAGATGAACCTTCTACCTTTGCAATATTCCTGGTTGCAAATTTTGAGAAAAAAATGTTTCTTGGTGCAATCTTCATTTGGTGATATCTAGCTAGGTGTACTTTTCTTCAGGTACAATTTTCTATTGCTGCGATCTTCCTGTGCACAAGATTACATAGATGCCGTCTTTAGATGGGAATAATCCTCTGAGCATAAGAGTATGGGTAACTTACAACATCGAAAAACTGGTGTTAGTGTTGACAGAAAAGAACTTTCAACGCTATCTAGCGTGAGGCGACATTGGCAATTTTCTTCAAGGTCTGTAGTCATTTTTCTGTCAGGAACTGAGATCAGATAATTATTACTAGGTACTGAATTTGGCAACACAAAAAAAGTGAAATTTGGATAATGTTAATGAAGTAAAACAAAATATGATGAAAAAATAATAGTTTAGAAACAAATTTCGTGTATATATTTGCACATTAGGGGGTGGGGGTAAAGCATAGCATATATTAAATACCTAACCTAAGTACCTTTTCCCCCCATAAACACCAAAAAACTGAAGTTTAAATATAGTTCCCAGGAGTGGGAAACCCTTGTTTATTCAACGTCCCATAGGAATTACCGGGTAATGCCTATTTGAGCTTTGCTTTTCTCGAGTGGCTGTCTCGTGTTGTCTAGCTAAAGAACATTATCTTATTACTACCTTAATTTTACCAATTACACTAATTACATTAATTATTCTTATTGTTACACTAAATAAATACCAAGTATCGCTAGACGCTAGATAACGTTAATATTTTATTTCGATGCTAGCACCAATTTCCACTCTTATAAGTTACTAAATAAAAAAAAAAAAAAGTTTTTTCAACTGAAAGTAAGGGGCCTCATTGATACTTACAACGAACAGAAAGTATTACAATTAGGAAGCGGATTGCCCCCTCCTCGACACCTCGCCCTATACGCTAAAGTTTTTTAGTACTTTTAAAAAAAAATTCTTATTGTTATAATTACACGACTCTTGTGTTTCAGGAGTCATTCTTAAAGAATTGGGACAAAATTCAAACTTTAGCGGAAAGAGCAAGGTGTTGAGGAGGGGGCATGTGCCTTCATTACACAATAATTTCTGTTCGATTTAAGTATTAATGTTGCTCCTTTCTTTCAGTTGAAAAAAACTTGTTTTGTTATTAATTTCTGGAAAGTTTTTTAAATAATACCAGGAAATCTGGCCCCACCACCACAGATAAATTCCCTCTTTCTCCTCTAGACAATTCAATCCCGGTGAAAATTTACCCTGACAATTACCCTTGTACGCTTAAAATTGAGAAGGAAAGGCATATAAAAATAAATTTTGTTTAGGAATTCTCGTAAATTCCCCCATTGTATAATTTCCCTGATAAGTTCACCCCCTGGAAACTTCCCCCCCCATGGAAAATTTTATCATGTTGAAAAGCAGCCATCAGAAAAACTCCCCCCTCCATGCGAAAATAATAAATACTTCCCAATGCAAATACTATGTGTAAACAATGGGGAACTTTTTAACTTAAATACCTCCCTGGGTCTCTGGGGGGGGGGGGGGGTCATGTTATATCCAAAGGTATAGTTATTGGGCCTTATAATTATGATGAACAAAATGGTTATCTCAAAATTTTGATCGGACAATTTTGTGAAGAAAGAGGGCGGGGGAGGGGCCTAGTTCCCCTCCAATCTTTTTGGTAATTTAAAAAGGGCAATACAACTTTTAATTTCCATTCTAATGAGCCCTTTCGCGTTATATCTCTGGACCAACTGGATCGTTATGATCACACCAGGAGGGGGGGATGAAAAAAAAAATAAACACGCATCCGTGGTCTTTCTTCTGGCAAAAAATACAAAATTTCACATTTTTGCAGATAGGAACTTAAAACCTATTAAATAGGGATTTTAGATGCGCTGAATCTGATGGTATGATTTCCATTAAGATTCTATGACTTTTAGAGGGCGTTTCCCCTTTTTTGAAAAATCAGGCAAATTTTCTCAGGGTCGTAGCCTTTAATGGGTAAGACTGAACTTAATAAAACTTAAAAATTGGAAATCAGCATAATAGGCCAATTCTTTTGATATATATCTATTGGTATCAAAATTCCGGTTTTTAGAGTTTTGGTTAGTATTGAGCCGGGTCTCTCCTTACTTACAGTTCGTTACCAGGGTTGCAACCAAGGTTACGTTCGTACCATTTTCGGTATATTTTAAATAAAACAGTACGTTTTACGCTACCGTCCTAAAAAAACGTTTCATTTTTGTTACGTTTTTGAATTTATGTTACAATTATGCTACGCTTTGAATAATGAGGAAGTTTCTCTGTGTAATCTATTTTTTCCCCCGTGAAAAAATCCGCTTCCATTTAATTACACTGACATGAGTATCGACATTTTTTCACATCGCGGTCATTTAATCTTATCAAGCAATCACTCAGTTATTAGGATGAGAAATTACCCAACTTCGCTTACTCGCATAGTAAGTTAAGATAACATTCTCTCTCATGAGCATACGATTATCATTTGTTTAATAACAAGTGACAATAGTCAGTTAGTCACCTCACCAACTTTCAATTTCATCAGTTGACTTTGAATCTTGTTCCGTTAAACAGTCATACTAAAATTGTATGGAGAAGGAGCTAGTTTCATTAGTTAATGCTAATGAAATAAAACAAGATATGATGAAGATATAAAAATTTAGAACCAAATTTGGGCTATATATTGCACATTAGGGGAGGGGGGTAAAGCACAGTATACATTAAATACGTAAACTAATCTAGGTACTCCCCCCCCCCCTAAACCCCAAAAAACAATAGTTTAAATATTGTAAACGCAATGACAAAACCACGCTTTGCGATCCAAATTCTCTACTGACTGATACCCATTTGACTAGTTTCCTTTAGCATCTATCTTGCGGGTGTATCAGCTAATTCACTAGTACCGATGATATATGTATTATTCTTTCCGTAAAAACCTCATCCCCACTTCTCATTGGTTTGACATAATATCAGGTTATATACAAAAGTAGCTGTTTTTATATGGGATTATGAACAGCTGGTATTGACAAAATATATGAAACTGTAAAAATGAGCCATTTTTGGTTATATCTAAGCATTGAGGAGGGGGGGGGGGTTAGTTGAGCCTGAATTTTCGATTTTATGCTAAAATTTTTCCAAATATCATGGTCACTTTTTTGACATTATACCCCCCTCTCCATCTGCGCTCCCATATATAACTGTATAAAAGACATTTCATCGTTGTGGCGAATCTTGTGATGACATCTTTTCTTGTTACATTCTTTCGTGTTCTTTCATATTGTAAAATAAGAATTTGACTGATCGATTTTTTTTTAATATATTCCTAGGGCTATATCCGGACCATCAGGGGGGTGGGTGCATTTTCAGAAAAGCGGTCATGATATTTGGAAATAGTATAAAATAAATAATTAATGGTACTGCTTGTGTGTTTAGAATGTTTTCTTCGGAAAAGGACAATCACTAGATATTTGGCTTTAGAAAACGACAACTAGAGTAATGGCCATTTTTATGAAGAAGATAACAGTCTTGTATCTGTATAGGGGAGGCATACAGTTTACTTAAAAAACTGATTCATAGGGACCACGCAGGCTGGACTGGGGCCCCAACCCCCCTGAAAACGTAAATTTCTCGGCATTTCTTTATTAACTTATAGGTTTTTTATTACCACCCTTAATTTTCTTAATTAAGTCATTTCCAGTTAATTTTTATTAAATCACTGATCTTTTTGTTCCATCTTCCTTTAATTTCTTTGTCAACACCATTTTTTTTTTTTTAAATTTGTGAACGATTATTCCACCACTCTCGAATGTTCAGTTACTTCCCACTTTTATCAGTATAGCACAACGGTAAGAGCACATCCCGAGGTTGTTTTAACTTAGGTTGTAATCTTGGATGAGACATTATATTTTTTTAAAATTGGAAAATTAAAAATTGAAAATATTAAATATAAGTGAAAATTCGGGGCAAAAATCGATTCATTTTTGCATAGTTTGATCTTTTTTATTTGTATTCCTCAACTCATCGAATCTTTCCGTTTATGCATTTAAAACCTAGATAAATTTGGTATTTATGTTATGTAAAAACCCAATGCTTTTTGTGCCCCTCGTGTTCACTTATATTCATATATTCTCGAGAAAAAAAATTCTCGACTTTGTAGTTCATTTTGAAAATGAGTTTAATTTTTTTATTGTTTGACCCCCTCCCCTAAAAATTCTCTGTACGTGCCTGGACTTGTGAGACCCATCAAAACATCTTTAGGCTAGCATTCTTGCTGTGGTTGAATTGTGTGAACTCTTCTTTTATTTCTGACTTTCTTTTGGTGGGAGTTACGAATCAAATTACAAACGAAAAAATGCATATTATGCAAAATAACTGTTATTTCGTTTAGGAACTGAAGACAACGATGAAAATATTTTTTGTTCGATAAAATATAAACAAAACAAAAAACTCTGTCACACGGAATTGCTTAAATCTTCATGTTCGAACGATGCAAATTTGAAGCTAGAGGAGGTGAGACTGAGACTGAGCCAATCTAAAATATTATACGGGAAGGGAGCGATTAAAATGATTTTTTGGGTGTTTTTAAGAAGCTGGATTTATTAAGATCGTTTTTATTGAAATTTAAAAATAAAAAAATCTAGCTGGTTTCCTTCTTTTCTTCAAAACTCTAAAGTGTCCTGTGTTATTGATTTGCCTTTTATTTTGTACGTATTACTCATCAACTTTTGGTTTAAAACACCAATAATGGCAATTAAAAACAACACAAGATATGCAAAATAGTAGCCTGGGGTTTTATACACGCATCAGGGGGGGGGGGTCTTTCTGTTGTGCAGGTAAACGGGAAGCAGCACTTGCAGTTGAATACCTAGGAATTTTCTGAAGGTAAAGAAGCATGAATTGTTATTATTGTATGCTTTTTAGGCACCTTTTAAAAGTTGGAGTGAATATTGTCAATGAGATTACGTAAAAATATATTTTTCAAATTATACAGGCAAAAAATGTCCCATCCCCCCTTTAAGTACCGGTACCGCTCTTGATAGCGAAATTAAGGCACCCTGCCGTGAAAAGAGACTTTCCTATCATAAGTTACGAAAAAGTTCGTTTTTAAGAGTTGGACGTTACGAAATTTTTGGTCTGGTGGCAACCCTGTTCGTTACCACGAACTGTTTGATCTATACTCTTCGCCTTTAAGTATAATCTTTTCTGAGTTTTCGTGTCAAGTTTTCTATATAGTCACAGCAGTCAGTGCACACGGTCAGTTGAAGGCCTATCCATACACTCAGTGCAGGCCTTTGACGAGCATAGAGAGTGCCAAGCTACCAACGAATTTATGTAGCAATTTCGAAGTCACCTTTCTAGTATGTAAAATTGCAAAGCTATTAACAATTTTATAGTATGGCAAAACGCTTACCAATGAGCATGGGCGCTTTTGTTTTCTTAGTGTTGTCATCTAGATAAGGTATACCAAGCGTGTAAAACATTGTGCTTCCTATACCAGATACAAACTGTGAAAGGAAGAGAAATATCGATGGCATTATAGAATCTGTGTAATCAGGTTGTCCACAATCATTTGAATTAGGAGCTCTCGAATCAGAGCAAGTGAAGTTAAGGTTCTTCTGATCTAAAAATTAAAAAAGAGAAAGTATGAAATTTCGTTTTAATAAAATCAAAGTATGGTCAAGGCCGCACCCAGGATTTTTTTGGGGGGAGGGGGGGGGGGCTACTAAAAAATCGGGGGGGGGGGGTACACCAAAAAAACTCAAGAAACGCATACATAATTTGTTTACATTCATTTTTGTAACATTTTTAGGAGTCAGACAAACATTTCGGGGGGGGGGGGGTTCAAACCCCCCTAAACCCCCCCCCGTCTGGGTACGGCCTTGAGTATGGTAGATGCTTTGTTTTGTTATATTACTGAGTACTTTCTATTTTTTATATGAAATATGAAGACGTGATTGTAGCCTATAATACACAAAGGAGCATATTTAATTTTTATAGGTCATGTCTTAAGTTAATACAGACATAATAGGTAACGTTAAAATAGCAGAATCTCTCCTCCAAGATTTTTCCATAACCTCCAAAAAGCATTCATTTCTCGAACATCGAATCCATCGCTCTCAAAGAACAAAACCTCTTAATTCCCCCTCCCCCTTGTATTTATTTATCTATATGTAGAATATCTTATATGTAAAAGTAGTATCCAGTGACATAGTTATCAGTATATCTTTTAGTATTTTTCTTTTATGGAGTGTATGACCTGAGAATTTTCATCTGTCTTGAAAGTTGATCGGTGATTAATAAAGTCACCGTGGTCTTTTCTCTTTGCGAATTAGGACGTCTCAAAAGCAGAACATGTGAGCCAACTTTTTCCTTCTGTTTTTTAGTAGGTTTCGTGGAACGGTCATTAAGTGTTAACTATCAGTAATATTTCTAATGGTTTCATTATAAATGTTTAATGAAAATCATAATTAAAAAATTCACTGGTTAGTGGAGTACAGACTCGTTACGCCATTTTACCAACTTTAACATAAATCAATTGAAAAATGGATATTCTTGGTTTTTGGAGATCCTCTGTTGATCACAGGTACAGATTCTCTGTTAACCACGTTTGGGCCCCCTCCCCTCCCGCAAGGTAATACAAAAAATAAAAAAAGACTTAGTGTTTTTTAATGTACGGGGTGGGGGGGGAGGTTAATATGACGTGTTATGGCAAAAAGAAAAACGCTAAATCAAATGTCAGACCATTCGCCTAGAAAACATTCTCCAGGCTCACCACCTGCAATAATTTTACGGAGGGAATGAACAGCAACCCTGTTACCGGATAATAAAAAACAAAAGAGGTTACAAATGGGAATTCTGACTTTTCGTTTCCATGTTTCTAAATAACGACTTGCCAGGTACGTTTCCAGCGAATCAAATATTTGGATTTCACCCCTGCCTTGTAACTTTCTTTGCGATGATTTTTCTCTAACGCGTTTAAAACTCTTAAAAGGCTATTATATGCGCTTAGACAGATTAAAAACGCTGTTACTACCTCTTAAGCTACACTTAAAATGAGTTCTTTAGGTGAAATGTAGGGCTATTGTTTGTCATTAGGCAAATGAATAAAAAATAAGTTCACAAAAAAACATAGAACAAAGAAAAAACACTTTTATTTCTATTTGATTTAAATATGAAACTTTTCCTTACTTTAAAGATCTTTCACTAACTTATGAAGTAAAGACGGTCAAATCAATTTAATTTTTTTCCCATAGAAATTTGTCTAATGCTACAATCACCAACTGAGGTTGAAATCCTTGGGGTTTTGGCCAAGACCCCTCTCTGTTTTCTTAATACCTGTTCGCTTTCCCTTTTTATCCTTCAAATTCCTGAAAAATCGCTCTAAAAGTATGTTCTCGAAGAGCTTTACAGTTTTAAATCGTATCCTTCACAAGCTTTATCTGCAAAGGCAATTTTGAGAGAGGCTTATAATGTGAAGGTTTATAATTTACTTAATAGTCAACAGTGTTTCAGTGTCAGGGCTGTAGAATAAGTGAGGTCCTCTTTTGAGGACCTGAATGAGATGTTATTTTTTTAGAAGTTTATAATTTACTAACTTATCAACGATATTTTAGTGTCAGGGATGTATGATAAGTTAGTTTCTCTTTTGAGAACCTCAATATAACAGGTTTTCTTTTTAAAGGTTTATAATTTACTTACTAGTCAGCGGTACTTCAGTGTCAGGGCTGTAGAATAAGTGAGGTCCTCTTTTGAGAACCTCAATGAGAGGTTATCTTTTTCAGAAGTTTATAATTTACTAACTTATCAACGATATTTTTTGTCAGGGATGTATGATAAGTAAGGTTCTCTTTTGAGAACCTCAATATAACAGGTTCTCTTTTAAAGGTTTATAATTTACGTACTAGTCAGTGGTACTTCAGTGTCAGGGCTGTAGAATAAGTGAGGTATAACAACGATAAAACAGGCTAAGGACGAGCAAAGCATTCCGATTCCGAGCAAACGAGGTCGGTGTCCTTGTCCTCCAAAATAGGAAAGGAGTAGTGACAGCAATATTTGACTGCATTCGTTACCAGATAGCACAACACCTAAAATTACAAGGAAGTATTAAGAAAGTTTTAAGATTAACTATTTTAAGTGTTCCTTATGAGAATAAAAAAGCTACGCATTACAACGTTAAGAAAATTGTTCGGAGGTAACAGTAAGGTACGATGTAAGCAAAGGAAAAAGCAGATTCCAGTTAATAAGAAGGTTAAATTAAGATATTTTGAGAAAGTATTTCTAATCTAAACCAAATTTCCATAAACTGTCAAGTGAGGACCCAAACATGTCCAGCATAAAACAGATGATCATTTATACCGATCCGAGGGTCCCACCTACAGTAGGCGAAATTAATAGTAAAATAAAATAAAATAGAAAAAAAAGCCACCAGTCCTTTAATAAAGTCAAAAAACGGCAAAACAAACTAGTCACCAATTGCAATAAATGAGTAATGAGTTTTTTTTTATAGGGCTAAGTGTCTCTGTATTTTCCTTTATGAAACAGTTCGTGGTAACGAACAGTAAGTAAGGAGCGACTCGGTCTAATAGGACTCTAAACTCTAAAAAAGGAAATTTCATAATGATGATATATCATATGGCTTTTTAAGCTGATTACAATATTCATTACGTTTAATGTCTCCCTTCAAGAGTTAAATGCACGGGAAAATTGATCTGATTCTCAAAAAAGGTGGAAACACCCCAAAAAGTCTAGCGATCTTAATGAAAATCATACTATCATATTTAGCAATCAGAGAGCTCCTATTTACAAAATGTGGAATTTTGTATTTTTTGCCGGAAGGAAAATCTCGGAAAATCTTGGATGTGTGTTTATTTTATTTTTTCCATGGGTAATCGTATCAAATTGATACTCCTAGAATGTAGGGAAAGGGCTGTTTTGAGAGATTAATTAAAAAAAAACTTGTTCCACAAAATAAGTTTTTCAAAGAAGAGTAAAGAACCCCATTAAACAAAAAATGAGCAAAAATAACATCAAATAATCTACCAATCGTGAAACTACCCCAAATAAAGCATCGATAAATAAATTTGGGTGCAAAAAAACTATGCCTTCCTATAACCAGAACAAAATTTGCACTTTACAGAAAAAATACAAATGAATGCGCATTGTTAGTTTAATATACATACACTGATATTTAGTAACCAAAATGTTACTATTATTTGATTGATTAAAGTTATAAAAGTAAAACATTCATATTTTTTTCAGTAAAGTGCAAATTATGTTCTGGCCTTGGGAAGGCATAGGGGGTTTGAGCCCAACTTATGTTAATTTCTGCTCGTTTTGAGTTTGACTCTGTTATTTATTAAATAAAACAACAAGTTTTTTTTTAACTGAAAGTAAGGAGCGACATTAAACCTTAAAACGAACAGAAATTATTCCGTATATGAAAGGGGCTGTCCCCTCCTCAACGCCTCGCTCTTTACGCTAAAGTTTTTTATTGTTTAAAAAAAATAGAGTTGTGAGAAATTCAAACTTTAGCGTAAAGAGCAAGGCGTTGAGGAGGGGACAGCCCCTTTCATATACGGAATAATTTCTGTTCGTTTAAATTTTTGATGTCGCTCCTCACTTTCAGTTAAAAAAAAACTTGTTTTTTTTATTTAATTATTGAACGTTTTTGAATAAATAAAGGTTTTGATCTTGGCTCACAGTACATGAATAATTAAAACAAAATTTTCATATTAGTTTACTTTTATTTGGTTAAATGGCTTTCTCGAAACTTGTTTCATTTTATTTACGAACGTTTTTATTAGTAATAAATATACGTAACTTACGTATTAACTTACGTAACGAACTTCTATATTCATATATTTTTAATACGTATATTAGGGGGTTCGCCCCCCTAGTCAATACCTTGCTCTTTAAGTGAAAGTTCGAATTTTGTTCCAATTCTTTAAAAATGACCGCTTAATCACAAAGGCCGTTAATTAGAATAAATAGCTCCTATGAAAGTACTAAAAAATCTCTGGCTTAAAGAGTGAGGTATTGACTACGGGGTGAACCCAATCATATTTGTAATATTTTCTGTTCGTTAAAGTTTTGATGTTGCTGCTACTGCAGTTGAAAAACTTGTTTTTATATTTAATTTCGGATGATTTTTTAAATAATGCTGGGAAGTCCGGCGTCCCCTTCATAGCAATGTCCTTTCCCCCATGAAAACTTCCTTCATGGAAAGATCCTCCTACATAACCCCCGACCCCAGGCACGTAAGCAGGAATTTGTTTCGGGGGGGGGCAATTTGTTTCGGGGGGGGGGGGGGGCAAATCCTTCAAACCCATTATTCTGTGAGAAAAATCAGAAAATTATGGGAAAATGAAAAAAATCGTGAGATTTCGAGGGAGCCCGGGCCCGGAGGCCCCCCCTGCGTACGTCCCTGCCCGACCCCCCCCCTACTACCAGGAAAAATCTCCCCTGAAAACGTCTGTACTGTATACTTCCCAATAACCAATTCTATATGTTAACATTGGGTAAAGTTCATAACTTTCAGCCCTCCTCCCGGGAACTTCGGGGGATTAGGTCATCCTAAAAGACATACTTATAATATTTTCGAACATGCTGAACAAAATGGCTATCTCAAAATTTTGATCAGGTGACTTTGAGAAAACAATGAGCGTGGGAGCGCGGGGTCCCAATAACCAATACTATATGTTAACATTGGGTAAGTTCATAATTTTCAGCCCTCCTCCTGGGGGCTTCGAGGGATTAATTCATCCTAAAAGACATAGTTATAATATTTTCGACCCTGCTGAACAAAATCTCCAAATTTTGATTGGGTGACTTTGGGAAAAAATGAGCGTGGGAGGGGCCTAGTTGCCCTCCATTTTTTTTGGTCACTTAAAAAGGGCACTAAAAAAAAAAAAAAAATAAAATAAACACGCACCCGTGATCTTTCTTCTGGCAAAAAATGCAAAATACCACATTTTTGTAGATAGGAGCTTGAAACCTCTACAGTAGGGTTCTCTGATGCGCGGAATATGATGGTGCTGAACAAAAATCTCCAAATTTGATTGGGTGACTTTGGGAAAAAAATGAGCGTGGGAGGGGGCCTAGTTGCCCTCCATTTTTTTGGTCACTTAAAAAGGGCACTAAAAAAAAAAAAAAATAAATAAAAAAAAATAAACACGCACCCGTGATCTTTCTTCTGGCAAAAATGCAAAATACCACATTTTTGTAGATAGGAGCTTGAAACCTCTACAGTAGGGTTCTCTGATGCGCGGAATATGATGGTGTGATTTCATTAAGGTTCTATAACTTTTAGTGGGTCTTTCCTCCTTTTTTCGAAAATCAGCCAAATTTTTCAAAAATCAGCCAAATCAGCGTAACTTTTGATAGGTAAAATTAAACTTGATGAAACTTATATATTTGAAATGAGCATCAAAATCTGATTCTTTTGATGTATCTATTTGTATCAAAATACCATTTTCTAGAGTTTCGGTTACCATTGAGCCGGGTCCCAATAACCAATACTATATGTTAACATTGGGTAAAGTTCATAACTTTCAGCCCTCCTCCTGGGGGCTTCGAGGGATTAATTCATCCTAAAAGACATAGTTATAATATTTTCGACCCTGCTGAACAAAAATCTCCAAATTTTGATTGGTGTGACTTTGGGAAAAAAAATGAGCGTGGGAGGGGCCTAGTTGCCCTCCATTTTTTTGGTCACTTAAAAAGGGCACTAGAACTTTTAATTTACGTTCCAATGAGCCTCCCACGATATTCTAGGACCACTGGGTCGATACGATCACCCCTGGGGAAAAAAAAAACAACAAACAAATAAACATGCATCCGTGATCTTTCTTCTGGCAAAAAATGGAAAATTCAACATTTTTGTAGATAGGAGCTTGAAACCTCTACAGTAGGGTTCTCTGATACGCTGAATATGATGGTGTGATTTTCATTAAGGTTCCCTACATTTTAGGGGTCTCTTTCCCCCTTTTTTAGAAAATCAGCCAAATATTCTCAGGCGCGTAACTTTTGATAGGTAAAATTAAACTTGATGAAACTTATATATTTGAAATTATAGAATTAAAATCTGATTCTTTTGATGTATCTATTGGTATCAAAGTTCCGTTTTTTAGAGTTTCGGTTACCATTGAGCCGGGTCGCTCCTTACTTACAGTTCGTTACCACGAACTGTTTGATTCTTATTTCTGTTCGTTTTGGGTTTCATTTATTTTTCGATGCTGATTTGTTGTATTTTCACGCTTGGTAGATTATTTGATTTTATATTTGCTCATTTTTTGTTTAATGGAGTTCTTTACTTTTCTTTGAAAAAACTTATTTTGTGGAAAATTTTTTTTTTAATTAATTTCTGTTTGTTTTATATTGACATTAAATAAAAAAAAAGTTTTCTAACTGAAAGTAAGAAACGACGTCAAAATTTAAAACGAACAGAAATTATTTCGCATATGAAAGAGGCTATCCCCTCCTCAACGCCTCGCTCTTTACGCTAAAGTTTTTTATTGTTTTAAAAAAATAGAGTTGTGAGAAAGTCAAACTTTAGCGTAAAAAGCGAGGCGTTTGAGGAGGGGACAGCCCCTTTCATATACGGAATAATATCTGTTTGTTTTATGTTTTGACGTGGTTCCTTACTTTCAGTTAGAAAAACTTGTTTTTTTATTTAATTTTTGAACGTTTTTTGAATTAATGCAGGTTTCGATTTTGCTCACCGTACATGAATAATTAAAACAAAATTTGCATATTTATTTTACTTTTATTTGGTTAAATGGCTTTCTCGGAAATTGTTTAATTTTATTTACGAACGTTTTTATTAGTAATAAATATACGTAACTTACGAATTAACTTAGGTAACGAACTTCTATATTCATAGATTTTTAATACGTATACTAGGGGGTTCGCCCCCTAGTCAATACCTTGCTCTTTAAGCTAAAGTTCGAATTTTGTTCCAATTCTTAAAAATGACCCCTTAATCACAAAGGCCGTTAATTAGAATAAATAACTCTTATGAAAGTGCTAAAAAATCTTTGGCTTAAACAGCGAGGTAAGTAGTAAGAGTGTATAAAATTGAAAAGGGACAAGAAAAGGGACAAGCAAACCCACGCCTAAGACACTACAGTTTGACATGCACATTGCCAAAAAGTTGGCAACCTACAAAGTGGCCAAGCATGTTTTGAAACTATAGTCAAGGTTATATAAGACAACCAGAGTGGTTTTGAAGCAATATTCGTTTTTTTAGGAGCCAATCAGAGACAGCGGAGGTTGCTCAATATACGATAACTTGATTGGTGATTGGATTTGAGTAAAAGAAATGGTTTTCATTACAATTCATATTAGTAAGAGAATTGAATTCATAGAGAATAGATTATTTGAGAGGATATTAGTAGAGAAAATGAGTGGGACATTTACATTTTTGGAGATTAATGATGGAGCCGGCAGCAGCAGCAACGATATACGAGTACCCAATGTGGCTGTGGAAATAACCGGAGGCTGTAGACTATGCCTAGAATGGGAAGATATGTATGCTAGATACGTGATATCATTAAGCAAATTTAAAATGGAGGAGTAACTATGTTTTGCTGCGAAACTGAATATTGTGCATATAAATAGACTTCGGGCAGCATTAGATGTGCTAGCGAAATATATTGATGAGAACAAAATGCATCAGTGAATATTGTTGTTGTCATTATGCTCAATAAAATGTTTCTAAATCAAAGGTAATTTTCTTTTTATAGTAGACTAGCGTATATTTTTTAGAGTAGAAAAAAATTCTAGTTAGTCTGAAGTTGGTTGTGAGAGTGTTAGGACACTAAAAAATGGATAGATTTTAGAAAGAGCGAATCATGGGGAATCTAGTGCTTATGGAAAAAACGTTTGATTCTAGATGATGATTTTCTAGAGCTGTCTATTCAAAAGAAGATATTTTCTCAGGGAATGCTTGTCGATATAATGAAAAATGATTCTCCATCATTAGACTATTGTATGAAGCTTTCTACGTCATGGTCCAAATGCATTTACACAATTTATTGATATATTGATCGCTACACGGCAAAATGATATTGAGGATATGCTTTTAAACATTAGTTTAGAAATTTAGGACTTTTTTCATGAGAAAGATGGCGTTCAAGGATGATTTACTCCTCTCTCTCTATCCCAGTCAATTTTTTTTGTTGTTGTTGGTAGCTCAGCTTCATTGTGGCAGTGAGAGTGTCAACACACATGAAAAAAAAGTTCCATACATGCCCGCTATGCATGTACACACTGGGCAGCTGGTCATCATGTGAGAATTGCACAATGATTGACGAGTATGACGAAAAGTGTAGATTATGCAACCCGTGTAAATTGCATAGAGGATATGCTGTACAAATTAAAGATTGTAATTCCTGTCTTGAAGAGGTGTGTGACTCTCATCCTAGAGGCCACCTATGCTCCAATTGCCACTATGATAAAATGTAATCATTGGGAAAATACATATCCCGGTATGATTGGAAGGAATCCTAAATGTGATTTTAGTTTATTGCTACGACATTGGTATCGTCGTGGTTTTAGATTGTTCTGGGAGGAGGAGCCGGGTCAATGATTCAACTGTTGGAACAACAAAAGAATATGGTTTCTACGTCATCGTTGTGAAGACAATGGGGTGTTATGATTATAAGCCTACTGATTTTTATTTGGCTGTGACGGAGTGTGATTCGACACTTGAGGACACTGTTTGTGAAATTGCTTCAAATAAGCAAATTGAAACATGTGAATTCTATAGAATGAATGAGAATAGTATCATTGACTATACAAAGAGATATGACAAGAGTGAAGTTACACTCTACTGTAGAAAATGTGACCCTGACATTGCAGTACATCAGGATCAGTACACTGTGAATTCAGATAATCTACCTGCATTAGTTGTTGTCGACAAATACCTATACCTAGTAGAAGATGAAATCTAAAGAGTAGAAAAGTCGTTTTGTGTCATGTATATACATTTTTTCATTTATTAATAAACAATTTCACATACATTTTTAGAACATTTTATTCGTAGGGCACTAAAATCAATATTAAATACGCTTGCAAGTATATTTTCAACTAGAAAGTCATTCAATCGAGGTAAGTTAACGTAGATGTCGAGAAACTGCTTGTAGGTATAGCCACGACATCTGAACATGAAAAAGAGTAGTGCATGAAAGCCACATATCTTAATCGTTAAATCCTGTACTCTTCGTTGATTTTGAATAAGGTTTTCCCACTGCTCTCAATAAAGTTGCTGATGTATGGAGTATAGGATTTATACGATAGGCCAAGAGGTGATAAAAAAATTCAATATTGTTTGCTGTTTGAAAGATGCATAGCCAATGGCCTGTCTTCAGAGTCGATGGACTGCTATTAACAATGATTAGGGTATTGTTACACTTGGAATTTTTTCAATGAAGTCGATGGTATACAATAGGATTGTACTGGGACATGTATGGATCCATACTAAATACGTTGATTATTTGGTTTGTGTTTATGGTGCTAGGTCTAGTAGAACACTACCATCGGGTGTGATTTCCCAATAGGTTTCAAATTCACTCAATGATATTAGCGTGATGCTCTCAGTCAAAGCATCGGCAAATGTACACTCTAAACATACATTCCCTGTTCGTACTATGCTCATATCCTAAGTCCTCGACAAGTCCAAAACAATTACCCCATGATTTTTTGAAAACATTGAATCGGTTATTCCATTTTAATTAGTTGAGAGTCATGATCTAGGGATTGCATGGTCAACTCGTACAGAGTTCTATAGGATTTTTTGTCAAATGATAGAGTGTACAGTGGAATACCATTCACTTTGCACACAAGGCTAGATAGACCAAAAAAAATTAAAATCATGGGGGGATTCAGTCCAGGATCCAACGGCACTGCCACTCTTCACAAAGGCCAAAGCCAATTTTGATGGGATTTCTCCATTGATAAATGATGTATCGCTATAGCTACGAGAGCCGGTGGCAATGTGACGTTGATTGGTGATCGTATAGGCGACAAGAAGTTTAATGCTGTTGCCATTGGCTCTTAGCTTTTCCACTGCCAATGCAACAGAGCTCATAACCTGTTGTTTTCGGACGTGGAGAATTGCCGATGTGATAATGACATTTGCATCGGGTGCTGCAGGAAGTGTTTTTCTCAAAATGAAATTCGATGAGGCCAGCTGTAACTTTATGTCAATCTTGACATTGGGGAGTAGCCATTGGGATATATTGAATATCTCATGATTTAATGTTCCAACCAAATGATACTCCTGGTCACCGCAGTAGTCAACTCACCGTCAGTATCAACACCTGATTGATATTCATAGCCCAATGATTTTCCTCTCAACTCCTTGTATGCCTTTAGTGTCATCATCATAAATTGTATGTAGCTTGCATAGTTCGATAAATTATTGCTAGTGCTCACCAATGTTCCATTAATAAATACATTAATCTGTTTGAACAGATTGTGTAGAATACAGTTTTCGCAGGAGAGTCCATCGGCAACAGTTGGAGTTGTATTATCTGACTTTTTCTTCACCACAACATTTAAATCAATAAATGTTTGATGACAAATCAATGAAATAGTCTTCATTGGAAAATATTTGAAAGTGTATATTTTCCAAGAAGGGTTGTTGGGGGTGAAATTGTTCATAATAGCCGTACTTGACACTGACATCAACATTTTCAGCATTGAATAGATTCATTGAGGAACTGATTGATGGATATGATTCCTTGTGGGGGAGATAGTTCATCTTAAGAGAAGAAATCCTTCCTTTGATCTAACAATCATTTTCTTTTTATTCTTCTGCTTATTGGTCTTCCTTGTTTTATTCCTCAAAGTCCTTGTTGATGTTCTTCGCTTCCCGCCTTGGTGGAGAGACTGATGAGTGAATGACGCGCACGCATCCTTTTCAATCCCTTCCCAATTTGTCGAGATTTTAATTGCTCACCAACGGCTCTTGCTGAAGATCTAATATTTTTTCTTAACACTCTTCTTGAAATTCTCGCCCGACCCCCAGTCCTGTAGTGTTGAGGCAGCAAAATTTGATGCAGCAGGTACAAGATATTTTGTGGCAAGGGGTAGTCAAGAACGAAATAGCCAAGCAAACCAATTACTAAGACCATAGCCAGGCATTGTAGCACGCCCCTTGTAGTAGTCCAATCCATTGCCTATTTGACGTGGACTCAAAGCACCAACATAGCAATTGATATCGGGACAGACAAATGGAATTCTTCTATTGTTCATTTTAGGTGGTTGTGCTGTCGCCGACAATGGGTCGAAAATGACACGTAATCACTGCTAAGCCTTTTGTTATTGTTAGAGGATCACCCGATTCACTTCTTAGTGTTAACTGACAGAGTTCCAAATACGAAGTGTTTACAGGAACATACTGAAGATGCTTTATATTATAGTGATGAACAAGTTCATGAGTTGGTTTTCGTTCAAGAAACACGTAGGAGGGTGACATTTGAATTACCGACTCTCGATGTTTCCACAAAGGATGCATAGAGAAATATGCAAGAGTCCGAGGCGAAACCAGGTGGATAATCAGCAAAAATAACTCGATCCATCCCGTAAACGATGCCAGCATTTTTCCCATTGATCAAATTCTGTTTAAAGCCAAGAACATCTCTCAGATTATCATTGAGAATAATTATTTCGGTGTCAACCGATGAGGTAATGTAAATCCTATCGGGTTCCAATGAATAATTAAAATGGAATGTACCATTCCTACGATATGAGATTCTTCTATTGATTGTATGACACAAATCTGTCATATTATCATATTCAATATATTTCAATTTAACATGTGGATATTCGCTAGATTTAAGTGCTTCAACCATTCATAGTCGACAAAGAGTGACCAATCGAATGGTACAACTTTTATATCATACAAACGATCCTTTCTCAGGATGTTATAGGTATTTTTGAGAATACAGTCGAAAAGAGCCACTTCATATGCACCGTCAAATTTGATGGCGGGGGAGAGTTTTTTTGTCCAAAAATCCCTTGTCTTATTCAAGTCGTTGTAGAGAGGATCGGAAACGTTGAACATAAATGTTACATAGAAATCATTGGGCATTGTCAATATCTTCAACCCCGATCCAAGAATCAAAATCAGAGTTGTATCCTAGCCACCGGACAAGTAACTGTTTTCCTACCCCTGCGAGTACGAGTCTTTAATATCTTTTCAATTTGATAGATTTCACTATTATTTTTAACGTTTTGTAGTTCATAGTCATAAAAGTCGCCGAGAATCTCTTCATCTTTGGTATCGCACAAACGATAAGTTATGGGTTTAGTGTCTAGGATTTTTGCCACTTTAAAAAGTTCTGTGGACCACAAGCAATTTCCCTTTTCAAAAACATTAGTTGTTCTATTAATTTGAACAGTATCGCCTACATTGAATTTATTTTTTCTTCTTGACAATCGTTTCATTGGAATATTGTTTAAGAAAGGTGTCAATTGTATCATGATCAGAATGATGAACTTCCGTTGGGGTTGAGTTGGACAATGATCGATGAGGTCGTTGATTATAAATCAACATGATTTTATCTAAATCATGAATAAAAGCCGGTGTATTTTTCAATGTACAATATCTTGAAATTAAAAGCCGAATAGTTCTTATCAATCGTTCGGCCAATGCAGCCTTTATAGGACTATGACTATGATAGAGCAGTGTATTATATTTCTTTAGTACTTTTGCAACATGGGGACTAACAAATTCACTACCACGACTCGTTTGAATTTTTTTATACGAATCCTGTTCGAGAATAATTTCTATAGCCTGAGCAACTTCAACGCCTCTTTTTGACCGCAATGGAATTGCATATGCATAACAACTATAAACACTGATTGCAAGTAGAATGTACTTGTACGGTGTATTGTGACGTTGTTGAATCTCATCTAGAGTTAGGAGATCTGCTTGCATTATATGGAATGGGAAAAAGGCTTTAGTTTTTCGATATTGATTAGCACGAAGTCTCTGATTTCTATGCAGAGTGTAACTTGATTCATTTTTTAGATAGTCTTGTACACTTTTAGTGTGAAAACCAGTGACCATGAAAAGAGTGGTGGGGGAACTTAAACTCCCCGCTTCACCATTAAATTTCATAAACACCTTTCAGAACTTCAACCATTTTGAACGTAAACATGTAGTGTTACGTCCGCTACCCTTTTGTATACTAGTTGTGGTTGGTGATGGGGGTGATGGTGACATGATACGTTTTCGCTTTTTCCTCGCCATCACGATTGTCAAGTTTCCACTAGGTGTGCTAGTATTTTCCAAGATTGATTTAAAATCTTCTTCTTCTTCTTCTTCTTCTTCTTCTTCTTCATATTTTAATGGTGTTGTTTGTGATGATGATGGTGCATGTTCATTTAATTTTTTTAGAATTTTTCTATTGCTAATAAGGCTTTTGGGGAAGTTTAATGTATTTAGAAAGTTGTATAGATGAGCGTCAAATGATAATAGTCCTTTACGATTTGTAACCATATCATAGATTAAATCAAGTAAATTATCGCTCTTGACCTGAATTATAATCCCTTTCCCATTGCCATCAACTTGAATATGATCTTGACCACTTTCCATGAGATCGGTTAGGAGTCGTTTACTTTGTTCACGATATGAGTGGGGCATTAGATTTCCAATTTTCAATTCAATTGAATCCAATTCCTCCTTCTTTAATTGTGTTCCAGCAGCAGCAGCAGCAGAATCCTGAGGAGATGATTCTTTTTTGTTATCAATACCACTGGCCTTCGCCCGATAGGGCTTATGTTTGTCCACTCGGCGAAGTGCATCTTAAAGTAAAAGCAGTTTTTATCATCCTCAATATTCTCGTTGTCAATGAATTTTCTCAGATTGTTCTCAAAGTGTTCCACGGGTGAGAGAGCGAGTTCTATTTGAGTCAATTTATAGGGTTTTGCCATTCTCTCTAGAGAAAACTGTTTACCAGTCCTGCAATTATTGGCAGTAAAAGTGTGAAAGAGCTACCGCCCACCTGAAGAAGTCGTTTCTTTTTAAAATTCTTTCCTTTCCTTTTAGAGGCCAATGTATATACAATGGAACGATGTTGCTTTGACTATTGCTTAACTACTTCTGGCAGTTGAACATTACCCTCGGTCAAATTTAAACAAAGTTCAGATATTAGATTAATGAAATCATTGTCAATACCATGCTTGAGTATGGCTTTCCTAAGCGAGGGTTTTGAAGTGCTTAGAACTGAAAATAAATGTCTACTTTCATGTAGTTTCTTCAGTGTCATGATAGCAACTAATAGGTCTTTTTTGTGTTCACGGGGAGATATACTGTAATTTCATTGTAAAAAAATATCTGTGACTACACGCAGATCCTCGGGTGTATTTTGATTAAGATCCAATAGGATATAGCCGTAGGGTTTATTAGTTGCCTGATTGTATGCTGAGAGCAGAAATTTAGGGGCACAGGGGTATATCTGTTTATTGAGAGTTACTAGCGAGCTAGAATCACGAAGAACTCTGTAGATGATATAGTAGGTGTAGTTCAATGCAAGTGTTCACATACAATTGCTCTGATGAAAGAGATTGTGTAGAACCAGATTAAGGGAAATCTGTTCATGATGAGAGCGAACAGTGAAGAGTTGTAGCATTTCCTGGGACCATTGTTCAATAGATTCAGCCAGATCGTCAATAATCAGCCAAGAGTTTGGTTCAATAATGCTGAAAACATCAAGTCCCTGTATGAATTGTACCTGCACCAATCCCGTCGTGGCAATTGCTTTTATTTTATCGTATGACTCCTGCCAAATACTGTAACAATAGTAGATTTTTTTAGGCTTTTCCACAAACATTTTATCGCAATTTTTAATTATTTTAGTTACGAGTGTTGTTTTGCCTGACATTGACGGCCCACACAGAAACGATCTGAATGGTGTTTTAAATTGATACATGTTCCCTTCAACATTTCACCTAGAAAACTAACTGTAGACTATAGCTGTCTAATGACTAAATAATTTCCCTATTATTAGTCCGTTCAAGAATAATAATAATGAGAAGAAGACGAATAAAGAATCATATTTTCTTTTATTATACCTAAAAAAGTAACAACACTTAAAAAAATACTACATTGAACATGAAAGCACATTAAACATGAAAAAATACACTTTTTTAATTTATTTATAATAAAAAATACAAAATTTACATAGGCACTAGAAAAAAAAACACTTTAATAAATAACTATTTTTTTATTTATAAAAAATACAACATTTATTAGAATAATGCACTTAAAATAATAATATCACTTTTATTTACAGAATTTAAATGGGTCCCCTTCGGGGACCCCATTTAAAATGCCAAGGGAAGCGCCGCGGGGCCGGGAAGCGGGGGGCCCGCTGCGGCTGGCCGGGGGCTGGCATTATATAGTGGAAATTGATCTGCCTTGCCCACACACACACATTGAAAATTGATTGTGATAGAAAAAAAGAATTTAAAAACACCCATTACCCAAAAAAACCTCCCACCCAATTTGTACTTTTTTTTAAAATAAATTTAAGTTAATTTTTCTAGACCGAGTTGTTTTCTGTACTCTATACATTCAACTCGGTCTGAAATTAAATAATGACCGTGTGGTACCTTAACACCATCCTCAAGTACATAGACTTTGTCCGATATGGCCAACATGGCATTTTTCTCAACTCTAACTGTGTAGTTTTTAAATTGTAAAGAACGAATCGCCATGACTTTCGCTCTTGGGACTAAACCACGTTCCACACAGTTTCTATACAGACTCATGTCGAAATTATTTTTTACAAAGTGTGTAGGTACCCCCTTGCAAACTTGTTTGATATCCTTGCTGTGCGTTTCTACACAGTATACCTTCGGTCCAGGAAACACACGACTGGATATCAGATCGCTACCCGTTTCAGATTTTAGCATTAACAATAGATTTTGGGCCTGGCGTTTCACTAGCTCTGGGTAGAGGGATTCATCACAATTAGTGTAGTCCATTCGTGAGCTAATGTACTCGCTATTTTCAAAATCATTCAATAGATTTTTCGGTTTTGACTTTTAACAGGAGTGAATCAGTGTCCCCGTAATACACTTGAACTTGTCCCTCAATCGGCCACTGTACCTTGCATACATTATAATAAAATGGCAACATGAGTAACTTAGATATTTCAGTTATTGCACTTCCGCCTGCAATATTTTTATTTAAAACAATGCTTCTTTTCTTGCGGTGTAGGAGCACCATATCAGAGTCTATGATTGTGAACGATCTGAAGTTTGGATCTGCAATGATTCGAGCACAATCTTTGGGATTGGTAACAATGTCACATCGACTTCTGTTTTGTACGCTTTCGCACATTTACCGAAAGCTGAGTTCAAAATGAGTTTATAGACTTCTTTTTCGACTTTCGTTTTCGCTTGTGAACGCTTAATGACAAAGGTGTCAATAAACGTTTTCATGTAAGGCTTTTGATCAAATTGGAGGGCTCTATGAATCTTTGTGACTTTGAAACCATTGGACACCATCCATTTCAATAGCACGCGATGAACAAAGATATTCTGTTTCGGGTTGAGGTCGGCAATTAGTTTTGTTTTGAAGGTACCCAGTGCGTAATCCCATCCTCTACTAAAGATAAATTGTAGAAGCTCAGAGAGTCCCTACCCACCGGTCTCTTTATGTACGGAAAAACAAAGACTTTTACCGAGTCATGGATTTCCATGGGTATTTCACCGTCAATTTCAAAAAACCATCCCTGTGCCCCATTCTCCTCAACACTAGCAATGTCGGGGAAATTCGAAGCACACGGATTGTCAAGCCATTTATAATTGCCACACGGCAAACAGTAGTGAGACATTGCCGATGGGTAAAGAGAATTCATATCCAAAAACACTGCGTCTGACTTTTCATCGGTGTGCTGTCCGGTCGGATCAGTTTTCATGTACGGTACCCATGAAAAACATACCCACCCCTCATTGATCTCTCTACAAACAGATGCTGATCCACATCGACGATCAGACCTATTTCTTCTTGCTGATTTTAAGTATCAAGTCCATCACCAGATGAGGAGTGGAAAAATAACAACCTAAATCCAACCCAAATTACCCATAAATTTTATCCGTATTTTTGCACACAATGTCCAGAAGAGTGAGTACGTCACTGTCTAAGTATAGTTTACAATAATCCCACCCATTTTTACATCCACCCTTTGCCCAAACCCTCTTAGCAAATTCGTAGTCGCTAGTGGTGCACTCACTCTCAGTAAGAGAATTATTAAAAAAGCTTCAATGGGCGGTAGTGACACTTCATCTAGCCTCGAGCCAGAGTTGTAATAATCATATGGATATATACCCTTACACATTAATAAATCGTACATTTCATCATCGGGGAAGCACTGTTTGAGGAGGGGGAAGCTATCAAAATTGTCACTTTTCTGTACCTGAATCAATTGACTTAAAGATTTGGGGAAGAAGATGAAAGAGTCTAAAAACGGATTTTTATTCAGGCACGTGTTACCCTTGTCAACTGTTTTCCACATGAATTCTAGCAGCAGTAGCTTCTCCGATGATTTGGGTATGATATTATATGAAAAAGAACCATCTATCCATGCGTCATCTAAAACTCCACCCTTGGCAATGTGGGCCAACGCTGGTAGAACAAACTTTAAGTCGTAATTGGAATCGTGTATAAAAACAGGTACGAAATATTGCTGTCTAACGTTTAAATTGCACGACTGATGTGCCACCCCCCTAAATTTACTCCCCCCCGATGTAATTTCCTGCCACAAGTGATCATGGTCGATCACCTTCCTCCTCCCCCATTCCCAACACCATCATCAAATTCTCCCCTGCAAACCCAACACATTTACGATTTTTAATGGCCAATCTGTCATCTGGTGATAGGAGCATAGGATAGTTTGTGTAACGAAGGCGCGAAATCGAACCGTTCGCTGTTTTGATTAGACTGACCAACGCCGAGCGCATGCAGTCTTCACCGTCACCCAACATCTCAACTACATCCAGCACTTGCATGGTATTATTGGAATCTCGTTGCGCGTGAGCTTAAAAGACCCCCATGGCTTCATGTATTTTAACACAATTTGAATTTGACGAATCGTACACGTCTGTTAGTTTCGCTTCGCAGTCGAAAGCGATCTTATTGCTCTGCAGGAGCGTGTTTTGAAAATTTTTAAAACGTAAGATTGCTCTATCTCCGCTTACCGTCTGCACAGCCTGGTATCCATGACGTTTACAGTGTTTCATGTGATGCTTTAACTTTAAATCAGAGCGAAATCTGAGGCATGTTGGACAGTAATAACACACATTCCCCTTTGTACCCTCACCCAAAACCCTACTAATATCGGTAATTGGATTAAAATGTCCAATTGAATCGGGTCTGTGGGTGGTGTGTATAGAAGCAACACCCAATGTTCCACTGATTCAATTGAAGGAGCCCTCACTGGAAATAATACGCCCTTCTTATCGGAATGGTGACCCTCCTCAAATTCTGTTTCATACTGTAACACCGTGACACCAATCTTTAAATGTGCATTAGCCCGCTCGAAAATATCTATTCCTTTTAGTGTCACGGGATATTGACCATTTACACAATTAAAATATACTTTGGGGAACTTTGAACCCTCCCTACCATTAACTGCCATTTCATCCAACTTTTTCTTAGATGCATCTATTTGAAGAGGTCTGTATGCTGCAATTAAAAATGCATACTTGAAACACTGTAGCCTCGTATCGAAACAGATTCGTTGTATCCCCCTACATCCCTCTAAATCTGAATGATATTTTAAAAACTATACCCCTCTCCCTATGCCCACCTCTTACAATAAAATCCTTTTTAAATCTACAAATATTAACATTTGAACTTTCAATAAATAAAGGCACCGAGCCACTACCCCCCTCGTTATAACTTTCCCACTTACTTTGAATACTGTTAACCCAATTTAGAAAACCTCCTCATAATTTGATAAATGCGGGCGAATTGCCAACATCTCTGTGTGCAAGTATTTCGAATACATCTCGCCCACATTTTCATTAAAAAAAATATTTTTAGTGCTATTGAAGCTTTTAAACTAACCCCCATCCCCCACACCCCCATCTGTTGTTCAAGAATGGCTCGAATCTTATTAGTATATATACGTGTAATGGCCGAGGGATCTGTTATTATATCCCCCGACACTAGAGAGTTAAAGGGGTCACCGAATTTGGCACTGTAGACCTTTGTGTGGTGCAAGGCAGAGTTGGAAAGAAAAAAATCTGGAAGAGGGGATACTTGTGTTGTTGCTGTGTCGTTACTACTGGCTGTATCATTAAGCGGAATGGTGGGGGGTGACATAGAATTGTCAATAGCAGCACCCCCGTCTGTTCAATTGCAATGGATGGAGATGACATGAAGTCCTCTAAGTCAGTTAGTACGTATTCCAATGTGTTTAGGGATAGCTGATCAAGCCAGCCTGTATTGTCCTTTGACGGAATTTCTTTATGAGGACCCGGTTCAGATGCACTACAAACATCGCCTAAATGCTCTCGCATAAATCTATCTGTCCATTCCGGGTCCTCCATCATGTCAATGTCACAAGTTAAATCGTCTAGGCTAGCCATGTCCCCAAAACAATCATTTAGAAAACCCCTATGCCATTCCATATTGTCTAGAACTAGCGTAGGTTCATCTAGCGTAGGTAGAATTGGTTCAGGTCCACTAAATGTTGATGTTTCATGATCCAATGAAGATTGCGCTGCTATTTCATTAATCTATAGAAAAAAGGTATATTTTCTATGTGAAATAAACATTATTTTATACAGTTAAAAAAAATGTTCATTTTTCCAGCCCACCCACAAAACTCAATTCCTCCTAGAATTACTTAAACTAAATACTTGCCTCCATTCCCCTCCCCAGAAAGTTCATAAAGATGCAATACCCTTATTTATGCTGAAGCATTTCTAGTCGTATGTTTACCAGGATATTTAATAAGTACCATTTTTCACACCACCCACAAAACTCAATTCCTTCTAGAATTATTTAAACTAAATACTTAACCCCGCCCCCCACCTCCCACAGAAAGTTCAGAAAGAAGCAATAGCCCTACTTATACTGAAGCATTTCTACTCGTATGTTTACCAGGATATTTAATAAGTACTATTTTTCATCCCACCCACAAAACTCAATTCCTTCTAGAATTATTTAAACTAAATACTTACCCCTTACCCCCACCCCCAAAGAAAGTTCAGAAAGACGCAATAGCCTTATTTATACTGAAGCATTTCTAGTCGTATGTTTACCAGGATATTTAATATGTACTATTTTCACCCTACCCACAAAACTCAATTCCTCCTAGCATTTTTTAAGTAAATAATCATGTATAAGGTAGAGGTAAAATACCTACATTTCCAAATTCAGACTGCACTTGTACGCCTAAAGCCCCTGGCAAAGCATGAAGGGGGGTGCCCTCCCGATCTTGAGTAGATGAGGCTGATGCATTATGAGAATCCATCCACTCCCTCTTGAATTTTCTGCCAGGTTGCATAGAGGTTTGTGCAGAGCTGACACTGGCTTGAGAGGCTCCTGGCTGGTCCAGAGAGCTTGTAATGGAGCTAGCATATCTGATGATGGAAGGCCTTGTAACTACATCAATGTGGCACATCGTTCCATCTTGTTCTCTTTTCAGGGGGGGGGGAGTAATTGTAGGAATCTTCCTCCTCCTTAAAAAAGAAGAAAAATTTAGTAAGGAAATAATAACCCCTCTTTTACAGATAAATTGTCCTCTAAAGTTGATTCTGATGTTTGTAACACTCTATGTCTTAGCGCTTTAGAAATATTTAAAAAAGTTTCTAAAGTAAAATTTTGAGTTTTGGGGGAAGGGGGGTTTCAATGAAATCTTCCCATAACATAAATTGTCCTCTAAAGTTGATTCGGATGTTTGTAGCACTCTATGTCTTAGCGCTTTAGAAATATTTAAAAAAAAGCTTCTAAAGTAAAATTTTGGAAAATTTTGAGTTTGGGGGGAAGGGGGATTTCAAAAACATCTTCTCCATAATATAATTTGTCCTCTAAAGTTGATTCTGATGTTCGTAGCGCTCTATGTCTTAGCGCTTTAGAAATATTTAAAAAAAAAACTTTAAAGTAAAATTTTGAGTTTGGGGGGGGAAGGGGGATTTCAAAAACATCTTCCCATAACATAATTTGTCCTCTAAAGTTGATTCTGATGTTTGTAGCGCTCTATGTCTTAGCACTTTAGAAATATTTAAAAAAAAGCTTCTAAAGTAAAATTTTGAGTTTGGGGGGAAGGGGGGTTTCAATAACATCTTCCCATAATATAATTTGTCCTCTAAAGTTGATTATGATGTTTGTAGCGCTCTACGTCTTAGCGCTTTACACATATTTAAAAAAAAACTTCTAAAGTAAAATTTTGGAAAATTTTGAGTTTGGGGTGAAGGGTGATTTCAAAAACATCTTCCCATAATATAATTTGTCCTCTAAAGTTGATTCTGATGTTTGTAGCACTCTATGTCTTAGCACTTTAGAAATATTTTAAAAGCTTCTAAAGTAAAATTTTGGAAAATTTTGAGTTTGGGGGGAAGGGGGATTTCAAAAAACATCTTCCCATTACATAATTAGTCTCTAAAATTGATTATGATGTTTGTAGCGCTCTATGTCTTAGCGCTTTAGAAATATTTAAAAAAGCTTCTAAAGTAAAATTTTGGAAAGTTTGAGTTTGGGGGGAAGGGGGATTTCAAAAACATCTTCCGCATAACATAATTTGTCCTCTAAAGTTGATTCTGATGTTTGTAGCGCTCTATGTCTTAGCGCTTTAGAAATATTTAAAAAAAGCTTCTAAAGTAAAATTTTGGAAAATTTTTAGTTTGGGGGGGGGAGGGGGTTTCAAAAAACATCTCCCCATGATATGAATTACCCTAAAAAGTCAATTCTGAGTTTAGTGTAGTATTCTGTAATTAACGATTTTAATATCAGTTTCTTTTACTATACCATAACGCTAGACCCTATTTTAAATTGACAACATTGTTTCACACATCACTTATGCTTCGCATTTCAACGGCTTTACTCACGTTTAATTTGACCATAAAAAGAATCTATTTGTCAAGGAAAACCCGCGCCGCTATTCTTAGACATGTGGTATTAATAATTTCAGATAATACGCATGTAAAAGGCTGTTTTGGAAACTGTCACTCTTGTTAACAGGATTAGACACAGATGCTTTTAAAGCGGAAACTCTGTTTTGATAATGGGAAAAGTAATATTTGGAATGAAAAAACTATTTCTAAAGAATTAAGCTCGTAAACAGAGCAGGGGAGGAGGGATTTTATTTACATAATAGAAAAAAAGAGCGTACTTTACGTTTTCCAGAGAGTATAGTCATCATATTGTTGGGGGAGGGGGGGGCTATGCCCCTGAAATTTGAATTTATTGGAGGAATGGTAAAATGATTTTATTTGGAAATAAATTAAGAAATTTAGTAAACTGTACTCACATTATAAATTGATGTATCCATAGCTTCAATGTCAATAATATTTAGTGTTCTATCCATGATACGTTAAATCATTATGAAAATTTAATCGTAAGGTATGAGCATTTTATACAAAATCTCAAGGACGAATAAAAAATCACTCCTTTTATTTATATAACCAATCACCAGTCGAGTTATCATACATTGAACAACCTCCGATGTCTCTGGTTGGACCCCTAAAAAACGGATGTTGCCTCAAGTAACAGTCTGATTGAGTTATATAATTTCGACTATACTCTCAAATCATGTTGGACCAGTTTATAGATTGCCAGCTTTTTTTTTTAAATGTCCACGTGAAGCTCTGCTGCACATTCTTGTGCAATTCATATCAGTAACAAAAAAAACCAGTCTGGTTGTCTTATATAACCTTGACTATAGTTTCAAAACATGCTTGCCCACTTTGTAGGTTTGTCAAACTGTAGTGTCTTAGGGGTGGGTTTTCTTGTCCCTTTTCTTGTCCCTTTTCAATCTTATACACTCTTACTACTGAGGCATTGAATAGGGGGTGAACCAATCATATACGTAATATTTTCTGTTTGTTTTAAGTTTTGATGTTGCTCCTTACTTTCAGTTGAAAAACTTGTTTTTTTAAATTTAATTTCTAATCTTTTTCTTTAATAATGATGTGAAATCCGGTGCCCCCTTCATAGTAATATCCCTTCCCCTATGAAAATTCCTTCATCGAAAGATCCTCCCATATAACCCCCTACCCCCGCCCCCTACCACCTACCAGAAAAATAACCAATACTATACGTTAACATTGGGTAAAGTTCATAACTTTCAGTCCTCCCCCCGGGGACTTTGAGGGATTAAGTCATCCTAAAAGACATAGTTATCATATTTTCGACCATGCTGAACAAAATGGCTTTCTCAAAATTTTGATCGGATGACTTTGGGAATGGCTCCATTTTTTGGTCACTTAAAAAGGGCACTAGAAATTTTAATTTTTCGTTCCAATGAGCCCTCCCACGATATTCTAGGACCAATGGGTCGAAACGATCACCCCTGGGAAAAAAAACAAATAAACACGCATCCGTGATCTTTCTTCTTGCAAAAAATGCAAAATTCTACATTTTTGTAGATAGGGGCTTGAAACCTCTACAGTAGAGTTCTCTTATACGCTGAATATGATAGTGTTATTTTTATTAAGGTTCTATAATTTTTAGGGGGTCTTTCCACCTTTTTTCTAAAATCAGCCAAATTTTTTCAGGCTCGTAACTTTTGATGGGTAAGACTAAACTTGATAAAAATTATATGTTTGAAATCAGCATTAAAATATGATTCTTTTGATGTATCTATTGGTATCAAAATTCCAATTTTTTTGAGTTTTGGTTACGATTGAGCCGGGTCGCTCCTTGCTTACTTGAATCTTTTCGTTTTTTTAAGACTTTATAGTTAGGCCTGCTATTTGTATACTGGAGAAATGTTTTTTAGCAATTTTTAACAAAATACACCCTTTTAAAAATCTGGACACAAATAGTAGTGTTTAATTAAGTTTCATACCTCCTCTAGTTGACCTGAAATGGAAAACTTTATACCATTTGCAAAATAATCTGTTTACTTTCTTTGGTAGCTTGGATACACTTACGCCAAGTTGATTTGGTTGAATTTTAAGAGCAGAAGTAGCCCCGAAACTTTGAACATAATATCCTCAGTCGTTCTTGGGATACTGCTGAGATGCCTTATTGGGGATTAGAATTAACACACTGCATTTTTATTTAATCTTAAGGCAACATTTAGTTTTTAAATATAATAAGCAAATGAGAGGGTGGGCGTGGGAGGAGGATTAGTTGCCCTCCAATCACTTTCGACCATTAAAAAGGGGATCAGCCCTTTTTATTTTCAATCGAATGAGCCCTTTTCAAAGTTCCCACGACAACTCTTTCGATCCGAAGTGCCCTGATCTAAACAAATAGAACACAAAAAATAATACATTATACCCACATCGATCTTTACTATAAAATTGTTAAGCCTTCCAATCACTTTCGAATATTAAAAAGGGCACTAGGCCTTTCGATTTCCGATCAAATGAACCCTTTTTGAAGAGACAGTGCTTTCTATAAACCCCTTGTATACCCCCAGGGCATAACTTACAACCTTTGTCCTGAGGGCTCTGGGGGGTTTATCATCCTTAATACATAATTTCCAGAACTTTCAACTACGTTGAACAAAATGGCTATCTCTAAACTTTGATTGAATATTTTTGGGGAAATGGTGGGCGTGAGAGGAGGTTTAATTACTCTCCACTCACTTTCGACTTTTAAAAAGGGCAATTTCAATTTCCAATAAAATAAGCCCTTTTTGAAATTTCTGCAACAACTTTTTATATATACCTTAAAGGCCCCCAGGGCATAACTTACAACTCTTGCACTGAGGGCTCTGTGGGGGTTATCATCCTAAAAGACCTAATTCCCAGAATTTTCAACTATGTTGAACAAAATGGATATCTCAAAATTTTGATTGGATGTATTTCGGAAAATGGTGGGCGTGAGAGGGGCGTTAGTCACTCTCCAATCGCTATTAAAAAGGGCACTAGACCTTTCAATTTTCAATTGAATGAGCCCTTTTGAAGTTTCTACGACAACGCTTTCAATAGAAACCTTACATGCTCCCAGGGCATAAGTTACAACCTTGTCCTGAGGGCTGTGGGGGGGGGGTTGGTGTCATCCTTAAAGACCTAATTTCCAAAACTTTCAACTGCGTTGAATAAAATGGCTATATAAAAATTTTAATTGGATGTGTTTGGGGAAAATGTGGGCGTAGAAACTTCAAAAAAGGCTCATTCGATTGGAAATTGAAATGGATAGTGCCCTTTTTAAATAGTCAAAAGTGATTGGAAGGCAACTAACACCCCTTCCACGCCCACCATTTCCCCAAACACATCCAATCAACATTTTGAGATAGCCATTTTGTTCCACGCTGTTTAAGGTTCAGGAAATTATACCTTTGAGCAGGACACTCCCCCAACAGTCTTCAAGCAAAGGGTTATAAGTTATGCCCTGGGGCATATAAGGTTTTTATTGAAATCTTTGTTGTAGAAACTTGAAAAAAGGGCTCATTCGATTGGAAATTCAAAGGGCTAGTGCCCTTTTTAATAGTCGAAAGTGATTTGAGGGCAACTAACCGACAGAGCCTTCTATAAAAAACCTTTTATGCCCCCCGGCATAACTTACAACCCTTGCCCTGAGGGCTGCGGGGGTTGTCATCCTCAAAGACCTAATTTCCAGAACTTAAAACTACGTTGAATATAATGGCTATCTCAAAATTTTGATTGGATGTGTTTGGGGAAAATTTGGGCGTGACAGGGGGGTTAGTTGCCATCCAATCACTTTTGACTATTAAAATGGGCACTAGCACTTTGAATTTCCAATCGAATGAGCCTTTTTTGAAGTTTTTGCCACAACGCCTTCTCTAAAAACTTTATATGCCCCCAGGGCATAACTTGCAACCCCTTGCCCTGAGGGCTGTGGGGGAGTGTCCTCCTCAAAAACATAATTTCTATCAGGAAATCAACTATGCTGAACAAAATGGCTATCTCAAAATTTTGATTGGATGTGTTTCGGGAAATGGTGGGCGTGGAAGGGATGTTAGTCGCCTTCCAATCACTTTCGACTATTAAAAAGGGCACAAGCGAATTTCAAATTGAATGAGCCGTTTTCGAAGTTTGTACGACAACTTCTTAGATACGAAGTGCCCTGCTCTAAAGGAAAAAATAATAAATAATATATTTACATGCCCCCGGGGCATAACTTAAAATCTTGCCCTGAGGGTCTTGGGGGAGTGTTCTCCTCAAAAACATATTTTCTATCTGAAAATCAACTACGCTGAACAAAACGGCTGTCTCAAATTTTGATTGGATGTGTTTGGGGGAATGATGAGCGTGGGGGGGGCTAGTTGCCCTCCAATCACTTTTGACTACTAAAAAGGGCACTAGTCACTCAAATTCCCAATCGAATGAGCCGTTTTCGAAGTTTCTACGACAATTTCTTCAATAGGAAGTGCCCTGGTATGGAAACCAAAAAAAAAAAAAAAAAAAATAAATAAATAAATAATAATGAATTGTGCTTACATCGTTCTTTACTTAGGCTGCGCGATTGCGCTGCCTATGAAAATTAGGATGACCTAACTCCACATAGCCCCATGGGAAAGGGCAGTAAGTTAATCAATTTGCTCATTGTTTATATATAGTGTTTGCTATTGGGGAATAAACTGAAATTACTGGGGAGGGGGAGGTGAAGTTTCGGTGGGATAGGGGAGGGATTTTCCAAGAGGAGAATTGTCTGAGCGAAGAAATTTCCCGGAAGAGTTTTTCCCGGCAGGGGAAGAGGGATTCCCCGGTATGATTTGAAAAATGATCAGCAATTAAATTTTAAAAAACACGTTTTTTTCAACTGATAGTAAGGAGCAACATTGAACTTAAAAAGAACAAAAGATATTCCGTACATTTGGGAGCTGCCTCCTTCTCAATCCCTTACTCTTTACGTTAAAAATTGACTTTCTGTCACGTTACCTTAAGAAAGACTGTTCAAAAATAAGGAGCATTGAATTTGCATAAAAAGCATTTTTAAAGAATTATGAGACTTTGAAGAGGATTGAAGAGGGGGCCACCTCCCCTCGTATACGGAATAATTTCTGTATGTTTTAGGTTGTAATGTTGCTCGTTACTTTCAGTTGAAATCGACTTTTTGTTATATAATTAGTTTTAAGAAGTGGCCTCAGCTCAAGAAAAAATTTCAAATTTGTACGAGCCGGTGAGGCTAACGTTTGAATGTTTTTATGAATGCTCTTAAATGACTGTATTTTCTTTTAATTAATTAAAAAAAAAACTTTCCGAAAAATAAGTTTTTCAATGAAAAGTAAAGGCCTTTTTAAACTTAAGCTCAGCAGATACAAATACCTTTTAAAATTCAAACTCAAAACGACCAGAAGTTACTGTTAAAGAATAAATGAAACCCAAAACGAACAGAAATTAAATAAACAATTATAGCAAAAACATACAACAAGTAATAATATAAATGAAGAAATAAATCTTCTTAAAACGAGTGAAACTTAAATTGAATATGCAAATCAAGCTTGAAACGAACAAAAATCACCACAAACAAGAGTTGAGTATGACCTCCTCCTCTCACTGTAAAAGTCTAAGACCTACTGCGTCATTGTCGCTTTACTGAAAACCAATTTTATGAAAAATATTTTCTTTGCACTTAACATTGAAAATAAACATTAAAATTATAGTAACATTTTAAAACTGATGAGCTCTCAGCAATTAATATCATTATATATCAAATATTCAGTTTAATTTATTAGCTCTTTTTAAAGTTGTTAAAGACGAATATAGTTTCCCTACAAACAAGTGTTTGGATGCTGCCTCCTTTGCTAACTGTAAATAAAAAACCAAAATCCTTCTGCGTCATTGGCGCTTAACAAAAAACGGATTACATTACAAATATTTTCTTTTCCAGTTCATACAGTATGGAAAATAAAAATACAAATACAGTGAAATAAATTCTTGAACTGATGGACCTTTCAACAATTAATATCATTATACATCTAATACTCAATTTTATGTTGTTTATACTTTCCAAGACTGTTCAAGACGCATATAGCTTTCAGTAAAGTGCCAATGACGCAGTAGGTCTTAGATTTTACAGTGAGAGAAGGAGGTCATACTCAAACTCTTGTTTGTGGTGATTTTTGTTCGTTTCAAGCTTGATTTGCATATTCAATTTAAGTTCACTCGTTTTAAGACTTATTTATTAATTTACATTAATATCTGTTGTATGTTTATTTGCATTGATTGTTTATTTAATTTCTGTTCGTTTTTAGTTTCATTTATACTTCAATAGGAAAATGTTTTTTTTTTTTTCGTTTTAAGCTTGATATTCATATTCAATATAAGCATTGCTCGCTTTAAGATCTATTTATTCATTTATATTATTACATGTTGTGTGTTTTTGCTATGATTGTTTATTTAATTTCTGTTCGTTTTGGGTTTAATTTATCCTTTAATAGTAATTTCTGGTCGTTTTGAGTTTGAATTTTTTAAAAGGTATTTGTATCTGCTGAGCTTAAGTTTAAAACGGCCTTAACTTTTCTTTGAAAAACTTATTTTCCGGAAAGTTTTTTTAACTAATTTTTGTTCGTTTTTGATTGCAAAAATTTCAAGTTTTTAAAAATTCCTCATTTCAAAACCAAACTTAAAAAAAAAATCAAATACTCATCGAAGTAACAAAGCTGATATCAAAGTAACATTATCAAAGTGAAAAAATGGGTTTGTGTCAACCACGGGGTTTTTATTATCTGATGTTTGAACTATTTTAACAAAATTGCTATCTCAAAATTTTTATCAAGATGAGTTTGGGGAAAAAGGGCGTGGGAGGACTAGATTAAGCTTCGATCTCTTTTGACTCTTTAAAAGTGAACTAGAACTTTGTATTTTCAATCAAATGAGCCCTCTCTGAAGTTTATACGAGTATCACTTCTATAAGAACCATATATATCCCCAGAGTATAACTTACAACGCCTATCCCTGGGCCCTGGGGGGTTGTGTCGACCCTGGAGTTTTAAAATCTTATGGTTGAACTATTTTAAACAAAAATAGTCACCTGAAATTTTTATCGGATGGGTTTATCCATCCAATCCACCCAAAGGTGTGGAGGGGCTAGTTGCCCTCTGATCTTTTTTTCACTCTGAGAAAATGAACTACAAATTTTAATTTCCATTCAAATGAACCCTCTCTGAAGTTTATACGGGCATACCTTCCATAAGAACCATATATGCCCCCAGAGCAATACTTACAACATCTGTCCCGGCTCTGAGGGGGGGGGATTGTCGACACAGGAGTTTTTTCTTATCTGATCATTGAACTCTTTTTAACGAAATGACCACACGCAAAAGAGTTTTTGCTATATGATCTTTGAACTATTTTTAACAAAATGGCTGCCTAAAATTTTTTTATCAGATGTATTTGGGGAAAAAGGCTTGGGTGGGGGGGAATGGTTGCCCTCTGATCACTTTTGACTCTTAAAAAGGGCACTAGAACTCTCGATTTCCGATCAAATGAGCCCCCTTTGAAGTTTATACGACGATCCCTTCTATATGAAGTGCCTCTGGGAAAAAATAACTGGAGTGTGGGGGGAGGCTAGCTGCCCTCCAGTCGTTTTTGACTCTTAAAAAGTGAATTACAACTATCAATTTCCAATCAAATGAGCCCTCTAGGAATTTTATACAAGCATCCCATCCATAACAACCATATACGCCCCCAGGGCATAACTTACAACGCCTACCCCCGGGCCCTGGAGGGCTGTTTAGACACCGGAGTTTTTTGTTATCGGAACTATGAACTATTTTTAACAAAATATACATCTCAAAATTTTTATCTGATGCATTTAGGGCGTGGAGGAGGGGGCCAGTTGCCCTCCGATCTCTTTTGACTCTTAAAAACTGAACAAGAACTTTCAATTTCAAATCAAATGAGCCCTTTCCGAAGTTTATACTAGCATCCCTTCCATAAGAACTATATATGCCCCTAGAGCATTACTCATAACACCTGTCTCCGGGCTCTGGCGGGTTCCGTCGACATAGGAATTTTTCTTATCTGACCTTTGAACTATTTTTAATGAAATGGCTATTATAAAAATTTTATCGGATGGGCTTGGGAAAAAAGGGTGTGGGGGGCTAGTTGCCCTCGGATGTTTTTTGACTCTTGAAAATTGAACTACAACTTTCAATTTTCAATCAAATGAGTCCCCTCTGGAATTTATACGAGCGTCCCTTTCATAAGAACCATATACACCCCATGACAACACTTACAACGCCTATCCCCAGGGCTCTGGGGGTAGTTTTTGTTATCTACTTTTTGAACAATTTCAAAAACACTGGCTATCTCAAAATTTTTAGTGGAAGGGTTTGGGGAAAAAAGCGTAGGGGGGCTATTTTACTCTTTTGACTCTTAAAAAATGAACTAGAACTTTCAATTTCCAATCAAATGAGCCCTCTATGAAGTTTATATGAGCATCCCTTTCATAAGAACCACACATGCCCTTAAGGCATAACTTAGAACCCCATCCTCTGTGCCCTGGGGGGTTTTAATGACACTGGAGTTTTCTTATCCGACCTTTCTTATCCTGTAATTCCTGTTAGCTTTGGGTTTCATTTATTTATTAATGGTGATTTGTGGTAGTTTTACACTTGGAAGATAAGCAAAGCAAACTCGTAGAATTTGACAACGCTGTCTTCCGTAAAACCTTAAAAAATTCAGAATTTGTTGGTTACCAAAGCCAACTATCCTTTCAAAGGATAGCTAAACCTTCTTAAACTTTTTGGTGCCATCTTTTTAGCTTGATTTTGATGATTGTTCGCCTACATTTTTTCTTCCTTAATTCTTTTTTTTATTTGGCACCCACTACTGCCAAAAAATTACAGAAGTTTATATAGAAATCTTTTCAACACAAATGGATTTGCGATTTTTTTTTTTTTTTTTTTTTTTTTTTAGGTTTTAAGATACTTCTGGTGTGTAAATTCCTCTTTTTTTTCCATTCCTTAGCACTTTAACAAAACTAAAAAAAAAAACTAAAATAAAATTCTCAAATTTAGAAACCTTATTTTCCACAGAGGGGGGGGGGCTATATTTGAGAATTTCATTTAAGTTTCTTTTTAGTTTCGTTGAAAAGTGCTAAGGAACGGGAAAAAGAAGAACTTACACACCAAAAGTATCTTAAGAACTTCAAAAAAAAAAAAAAAAAAACGCTAACCCATTTTTGTTTAAAAAGACTTCCGTATGAACGTCTGCAATTTTTGGCAGTAGAGGGCGCCAAATTAAAAATAAAAAGTTTGAAGAAGAAGAAAAATGAAGACGAACAATCATCAAAATTAAGCTAAAGCATATGGCACCGAAAAGTTTAAGAAGGTTTAGCTATCCTTTGAAAGGATAGTTGGCTTTGGTAACCAACAAATTCTGAATTTTTAAGGTTTTACGGAAGACAGCGTTGTCAAATTCTACCAGTTGTTTTTCTTATCTTCCAAGTGTAAAACTACCATAAATCACCATTAATAAATAAATGAAACCCAAAGCTAACAGGAATTACAATAGATAACCTAGGCAAACACAAAATGAACCAAAATTAACACAACACCCTTGTCTTCTCAATACCAGAAAAAAAATTTGAGCCTTACTGTAAGAAAAAAAAAAAAATAACCATATATTGTCAGTTTGATATACATATTCTGATACCTATTCTTTATAGTCTTAATACTTCTTTTGTTTGTTAAAGTCAAAAAAGTGAAAACATTCAAACTGTATTTTGTTTTCAGTGAAGTGCGAATTATGTTCTCGTCTTGATGATGTCTGGGGTTTATCAGCCCTGCTCATGTTAATTTTTGCTTGTTTTGAGTTTGATTTGGTTATTTATTGTAATATCTGTTGGTTTTGGGTTTAACTCATTTATTGATGGAGATCTGTGGTAGTTTTACGCTTGGAAATTATTTGAATTTATTTCTACTCCTTTTTGGCTTAACGAGGCTGTTTACTATTCTTTGATAAAACTGTTTTGTAGAAAAAGTTTTTTAAATTAATTTCTGTTCATTTTTTTTTTACATAGTCTTTTTATTGAAACAAATATTTTATATATTTTTATTTTTGTTTTCTTTTTAGACTCCATAGTTTTTACTTTGAAGATTATTTGACTTTATTTTTGCTCAATTTTTGTTTAATGAGGTTCTTTACTTTTCTTTAAAAAATAATTCCATATGTTTCCCATTAAAAAATACTCTCTATAAATAATTAAATAAAAAAAAAACTGATTTTTTCAACGGAAAGTAAGGAGCAACTTCAAACCTTATGTGAACAAAAATTATTACGGAAATGAAGGGTTTGCATCCTTCTTGCTCTTTACGCTTTTTTAAGTAGAATTTTTAGAACAAAACTTATTGTTCTAAACAGTTCTTGTTCTAGAACAAAGCCGAATTAAACAGCCGTTGTGTTTCAGGAATCGTTCTTAAAGAATTTGAACAAAAAGTCAAAACTTTAGCGTAAAGAGCAAGGTCTTGTTGAAGGTACAACTCCTTTCATATACGTAATTATTTCTGTTCGTTTTAAGTTTTGATATTGCTCCTGACTTTCAGTTGAAAAAACGAATTTTTTTTTATTTAATTTCTGATCTTTTTTTAGATAATACCGGGAAATCCAGCTCTCTCTCCATGAAAATTCCGGTTCTTGTGTATTATACGCCACTCAGTCAAGTTTTATGATGTGTAAAACTTGAGAACCAACCGGTTTCTTCGTTAGTTTCTTCGTTACTTTAGAAACAAATTTGGATTATATATTTGCACATTAGGGGGGGAGGGGGTAAAGTATAGCTGGTCTGCTTTCAAAATGTGTTAGGTACAATTACTCTGCATATTATTAAGTAAGAATTGTGTTCGGACGTCAAACGGTCCAGACACTTTAACCCCACCCCCCTAGCCCAAATTTATATATTTATTTATATATTTCCCATCTATTCTGTCACTTGTCTTTTTCTTTTCTCGCGCTCAGCTAAAATAAACTAACGAGAAACCGGTTTGTTCTCGAGTTTTACATAGCGTAAACTTGAGTGAGTGGCGTATAATACACACGTACCAAAATTCCTTCTCCCTACGGAAAGTAAAAAAACAAATCTCAAATAAATTTCTCAAACTTGGTAAGCCTTATTTTTACGGGGGAAGGGGTTTTTATCGGGGGGGGGTATTTTCCGGGGGATATTTTCCGCGGAGAGGCATTTTTCCACGGTGGGTATTTTCCCGGTTGGTATTTTCTACGGGGTGGGGGTGTATTTTTCATGGGAGGGTATTGTCCGGGGGGGTATTTTCTGGGGTTCGGGGTATTATCTGGGGAGGGGTATTTTCCACGGGGGGTGGGGTATTTTACGCGGAGGATGTTTTCCGAGGAGGGTATTTTTTTGGGGGGGGGGGTATTTTCCCCGGGGGGTATTTTCTTCGGACGGAGGGTATTTTCCGGAGGGGTATTCTCCGGGGGTATTCTCCGCGGGGAGTATTTTCCACAGGGGAGGATTTCCGGGGGTATTTTCCGTGGGGCGTCATTTTCCGGGGGGGGGGGGTATTTTCCAAGGGATATTTTCCACGGAGAGTATTTTCCATGGGGAGTGTTTTCGGGGGGGGGGGGGGGTATTTTCCGCGGGGGTATTTTCTGGGGGGTAAACTCCAGGGGGGGTAAACACCTACAACCGCTTACAATATACCGGCTCCAGCTCCAACTCCATTCAGCAAAAATTTACTAAGAACCTAACACCGATTCCACGGCTCTGACTCCAGAGTCCTGTATACACTATTATAAATGAATAATTTTAGTTTTTTTTTATTTTGATGCCGCTTTTTATTTGCATACAATAAAAAATGAAAACTATAAAAGACTTACCAGTTGTTCTACTCTTGAATCTGAACTGCTTTTCGATAGTCGTCAAGACAGCTACAAAATAAGTGAAAAACATCGATTGAAATGTCCCAATTATGCTATAAAACTATTATGTAAGATTGCTTATTTGCAAGTTTCTGCAGCCAATCTCCTTGAAATGGACCAATACCACATTTAGTATCTTCATCATCATCGTAAGTGACTTCATAAATCTGCGGTTCGTTGAATTGTGCTTTCTTATTATTTTTCATTATTAGAAGCGCTTTCACCGTATATTCAAGTGGAACTGAAGACTTTTAAGGATATGGATTTTCTATTTGCAGTCAATATGTAAACAAACTCAAAGTAACATTCATTTACAGATAATGATTGTTATTGTTTATTGTCAAGCGGTGATAATGAGTCTTAATCTTTATCTAAATATTTTGAATATGTTGCGCGATATTTCGTGTTGATATGTCGACTTCGTGTCTTCTAAGGCCAAGAAAAGATATTCTTTGTTCAAATCAAAATCCTTACGCTCTAAATATGCAGTCGAAGCTATTTTAAACGACGCTAATACCGATTTTCCATGGGGGAACTGACGAAGTTTTGTGGAATTCCCCTTCCCCCCTATAATAAATGGAAAAGTTCATATTTATGTAAAATCTTTAAATTTTTGTTATGTAATGGAAATATGACTGCATTACCAAGCTGCCTGAGGCCAACACAGCTACACACGCTCCTCTTCCTTCCCAATCTTTTCGAAGCTCCCCAACCCCTTTACAACCTCCCAACAAGTTACCATTCCCCTTAAATCTTTCCTCACGACATCCTCTCGAGTATGACCTGCTTTTCTTTCACGACCCATTCGAGTATGACCTGCTTTTCTTTCGGCTCATCCATGAAGGGTGATGAGAGCTTCTAGAGTGATACCTTGAACTGAAAGAGGTTAGGTCTTATGACGAGAAACTCATTCGAGGTCTTCCATTGCTGTGGAAGAGAACACGGATTGCCGGCAAAGGTGGAAATGAACAATCTCAAACCACCAAATGTGATAAGACCAGTCCAAGCAACTAAGGCAAAGGGTATTGAAAAAATATCTGAAGTAGTGATAAACGAAACTGAAGAACAAAGAAATATGCGGTTAAAAGATAATCGGCACCAAAAATTACACCGAGTCAAAAACGAAAGTAAAGAACAAAGGAATATGCAGTTACAAGACATGCGACAACGATGATCAGAACAAATCAGAAATGAAAGTGAAGAACAAAGAAGGTGTTTTCAGCAGTTTCATAATATCTAAGAGACGAGAAAGTAAATTAGCAATTGCTCAAAATGAACAAAGTAGACCATCAAATGAGACAAGATAAAGAGGACGACCTGAGAAATTCAAATTCACAGTTGAAAATAAACAGCCTAGACCATAAAATGCGACAAGATCAATCCGTGCAGCTAAGGCAAAGGGCATTGAAAAAATTTCTGAAGTAAATGAAGATAAAAGAAAATGAAGAACAAAGAAATATCTCGCTAGAATATTTGCAAAAACGATAACTACAACGAGTAAAAAACGAAATTGAAGAATAAAGAAGTATGCGGTTAAAAGATAAGTGACAACGAGGGATCAGAACGAAACAAAAATGAAAATGAATCACAAAGAAATATGACACCACTGAAATCTTCGACAGCAAAGAAATGCGTGCTTAGAATGTAAGTGGCAGCGAGATTTACAAGCGACAGCGAGAATAAGAACGCGTCAACAATAAAAGTGAATAACAAAGAATTGTGCGGTTAGCAGACCCGCAAAAGTGAGTATCAGAAGATTTGCGACAGCGAGAAAAAAGAAATATGTGGTTAGAAGGTAAGTGGCAGTGAGAATTACAAGCAACAGCTAGAATCAAAACGTGTCGAAAATGAAAGTGAAGAACAAAGAATTGTACTGTGAGAAGACAGGCGACAGCGAGAATAAGAACGAGACAAAAATGTAAGAGAAGAACAAATAAATATTACGTCAGAAGAATAATGCCATCACAATCTTCGAAGCCAACAAGCTGTGGCGCAAAACCAAGTACAAACCTACAAAAATGTCGTAAACTGCGCAAGTGTTAAGTAAAAGTCATTGGGACCCTTCAATGTTGTATGTTTTTACTATGGAGTCCTCCTTTTTCCCGAGAAAGACTGGCCAACAAAAGTTATTTATTTGAAGATTGCTGATTGCTTGGTCAAATTGCATCGCAACCGCCTCAGTATTCAAGTGAATTGGTTTAGTCTTTTATAGGACGTCACTTGCTCTCTAAAGTGTTTCACAATCAAATCCAAAATGTGAACTCGTGTTTTGCTTTAGTTTCATTCAACTTAAGCGATGATTCAACCATCAATGGTCATAATGTTTGCAGCTTCAAAGTAGCTGGACAAATTCATTTCAAAGTTAATTTAACAGCACATCCATCACAAACCCCTGAACGTAATTTTGACCACCTTCATATGGCCAAATGTACTTTTAGACCCAGACGAAGCTGTTGAAGACGCCTAGCGCATATTTTTAAACTATGGATCTCTTGGGAGAAATGAAATAAAAAAAAGTTTTTTTAGCTGAAAGTAGGGAGCGACATTAAAAATTAAAACGAACAGATGTTATTCCTTGTATGAAAGGGGCTGTCTCCTCCTCAACGCCTCACTCTTTACGCTAAAGTTTCTATATAAATAATTTCTGAGACCACACTGGCTAATCATGATAAACAAAAAATCGCGAAGAAAGGAAACGAGGACAATTAACAGCCAGTGAAAAAAATTGAAAAATTATGCAAATATTTCGGTCAAGACCTCCGCTTGACCGTCCTCAGTGCAGAATAAAACTGATAAAAATATAAAAACCAAACCTTAAAATAAAAACACCAAACTAAAATTGGATGACCCTTTCTAGTAACGGTGAAAGGGTTAGTTACCCTTTCACCGTTACTAAGAAAGGGTCATCCAATTTTAGTTTGGTGTTTTTATTTTAAGGTTTGGTTTTTATATTTTTATCAGTTTTATTTCTGCACTGAGGACGGTCAAGCGGAGGTCTTGACCGAAATATTTGCATAATTTTTCAATTTTTTCACTGGCTGTTAATTGTCCTCGTTTCCTTTCTTCGCGATTTTTTGTTTATAAAGTTTTCTATTGTTTTAAAAAGTAGAGCTGTGACAAAGAGTCAAGCTTTAGCGTAAAGAGTGAGATGTTGAGAAGGGGACAGACCCTTTCATATACGGAATAATTTCTGTTCGTCTTAAGTTTTAATGCCGCTCCTTACTTTCAGTTATAAAAAGCTTGTCTGTGTTTTTATTTAATTTCTGAACGTTTTTCAACTAATGCATGTTCGAATTTCGCTCACCGTACATAAAAAAAATTAAAACAAAATCTTCATAATAATTTTGGCATATTTATTCTGTATATGAAGGTTTGCCCCCCTCCTCAATACCTTGCTTTTTACGCTGAAGCAGTTAGCACTTATGAAAAAGCTTCCTATTCTGATTAAACCGCCCCCCGTGTTTCAGTAGACCCTCATAAAAAAATTATGACAAACAATCAAACTTTAGCGCAAAGAGCAAGATATTGAGGAGGGGGCAGCCCATCATATACGTAATAATTTCTGTTAGTTTTTACAAATAATGCCGGTAAATCTGGCTCACCTTCTATGAAAAATACGCCTCCCTCGCACAAAAATATCCTCCGTAGAAATTTCATCCAATATAAAGTGCAGCCCCCCCCCCCCGTATCAAATTCCCTCCAGACAGTTAAATCCTCGCTGAGAATCCCCCGTCCTGTAAAATTTCTTGCAGACGATTCAACCTGAAAAATTCTCCTTAGCATTCTTTCATTTGAAAAAGACTTTAATCTCTAATCGGTTAATTGATCACTCCAGAAATGGCATTTCTGGAGTGATCAATTAACCGATTTTCCCTTCCGTGGAAATTATCTACCAGAAATAAAAATATGCGAGAAATAGTCCCCGGATAATTCCCCAGGAATATAACCACATGAAAAATTTGGCAATGAGAATGTAAGACAACTAAAAGGAATTTCGTATAGTAATTCTGTCAAATTCCCCCAGTATAACATTTCCCTGAAAAACTCACCCCCCACAAATTTCCCTTCCCAAGAAAACTTCCCACTATAGAAATCCACCCCAAGCACAACCCCCCTCCCCTGAAAAATTGAGAATTAATATATAAAGCCTGCCGCGTAGCCGGGTCGGGTGAAGCTTCGAGTCTCCCTGTATATATATATATATATATATATATATATATATATATATATATATATATATATATATATATATATAGATATATATATATATATATATATATATATATATATATATATATATATATATATATATATATATATATATATATATATATATATATATATATATATATATATATATATATATATTATATATATATATATATATATATATATATATATATAATATATATATATATATATATATATATCTATATATATATATATATATATATATATATAATATATATATATATATATATATATATATATATAGATATATATATATATATATATATATATATATATATATATATATATATATATATATATATAAGATATATATATATATATATATATATATATATATATATATATATATATATATATATAGATATATATATATATATATATATATATATATATATATATATATATATATATATATATATATATAATATATATATATATATATATATATATGTATATATATATATATATATATATATATATATAATATATATATATATATCTATATATATATATATATATATATATATATATATATATATATATATATATATATAATATATATATATATATATATTATATATATATATATATATATATATATATATATATATATATATATATATATATATATATATATCTATATATATACATAATATATATATATATATATATATATATATATATATATATATATATATATATATATATATATATATATATATATCTATATATATATATATATATAATATATATATAATATATATATATATATATATATATATATATATATATATATATATATATGAAAAATACGCCTCCCTCGCACAAAAATATCCTCCGTAGAAATTTCATCCAATATAAAGTGCAACCCCCCCCCCGTATCAAATTCTCTCCAGACAGTTAAATCCTCGCTGAGAATCCCCCGTCCTGTAAAATTTCTTGCAGACGATTCAACCTGAAAAATTGTCCTTAGCATTCTTTCATTTGAAAAAGACTTTAATCTCTAATCGGTTAATTGATCACTCCAGAAATGGCATTTCAGGAGTGATCAATTAACCGATTTTCCCTTCCGTGGAAATTATCTACCAGAAATAAAAATATGCGAAAAATAGTCCCCGGATAATTCCCCAGGAATATAACAACATGAAAAATTTGGCAATGAGAATGTAAGACAATTAAAAGGAATTTCGTATAGTAATTCTGTCAAATTCCCCCAGTATAACATTTCCCTGAAAAACTCACCCCCCAGAAATTTCCCTTCCCAAGGAAAATTCCCACTATAGAAATCCACCCCAAGCACAATCCCCCTCCCCTGAAAAATGTCTTTATACTTCCCAATAACAAATACTATACGGAAACAATAGGCAAATTTCACAGCTTACAGACCTCTCCCCACGGACTGTGGGGGGGGGGCGGGGATTTTACGCCTAGAGACATAGTTATTTGATTTTTCAACTAAATTGCATAAAATGGTTATCTCAAAATTTGGATCAGATAACTTTGGCGAAAAAAGGGCGTGAGTTTCCCTCCAGTCTTTTTGGTCACTTAACGCTTACTATCGAGCCGAGTCGCTCATTACTTATAGTTCTTTACCACGAACTGTTTGATATTGCGAGACACAAACAACCATGCCAGAGGTTACATAAAAATACGAGAATTGGAGGACGATACAGACCAACCTGCTGCTTCACTGGTACAACAACCTCATTTAGAAGACAAGTGACATTGAGAATTAATATATAAAGCCTGCCGCGTAGCCGGGTCGGGGACCAGTGGTGAAGCTTCGAGTCTCCCTGTATATATACATATATATATATATATATATATATATATATATATATATATATATATATATATATATATATATATATATATATATATATATATATATATATATATATATATATATATATATATATATATATATATATATATTATATATATATATATATATATATATATATATATATATATATATATATATATATATATATATATATATATATATATATAGATATATATATATATATATATATATATATATATATATATATATGTAAATATATTATATGGTGCTGGATGTGGTTTTACCAAGCTCTGCTTCAGACTTCTTCCCAGCACCACCAGGCCCCGGCATGGCTACGTGGCAAGGTTGTGTATGTTGATTCTCATTGTCACTCGTCTTCCAACCGCAGCCTCTTTTTTTATGTCATGACGTTACCATATGTTCGATATACCACACTGAGAAAACTTTAAATTCAACCTTAAAGTTGTGAACTATTTGATTCGTTTTTATGGTCAGAAAATGCAATACGTCAGTTAAAGAAAAAAAACAAAAAACTATGTAGCCGATTTCGAGACCCGGCCCTCCGGCGACATCACACGTTTGTATATGTTAGTTCTCGTTGTCACTTCTTTTCTAACTGCTGACAATGTGAGCCCTTCTTGATGTAATGGCATCACCATAGTCCATAGTTTTGGTTCAAATACCTTGGGAAAAATACAAATTCTTCCTTAAAGTTGTAACAGTTTTTAGATCGTTTTTGTTGCCAGAAATTTCAATATACCAGTCTTAAGACGAGAAAGCTACGTAAGCAATTTCAAGACCGGGCCCCGGCATTCGTCATGTGGCAAGCTTGTATATATATTGATTCTCGTTGTAAGTAGCAACCTACTCGTGTGTTTTGTAATCTTATATATGTGTATTCTTTACTTTGGTCTCTTCACTTTGCTTTTGACTCGTTTTAATTCTTGCTGCCGCTACACTTTGCTATGTACCTTGTGTAATTGTGCCTGCATCATAGATACTAAAAACGATACAACTACTACTGAGGCAAATATGACGTATGTGTGCTCTTGAAATGTATTCAGAAATATGACGTCCCTCACAGGATTTTTTTTTTTCGAATTAAGGCTCTAAATGAATTTTCTCAAACTCGTCACCTATATAGATGTTTTTTCTACCAGTAATCCCAGGTTGCCAATTCTGTCAAAAAAATATGGATCCGTTTTCGAGAAAAACTACATAAATAAATACATACACAATTATTGCTCGTTTAAGGAGTTAAGATTCTAACCGGATGTCTCTTTGTTCTTCACGTTCAATCTTGACTTGTTGTAAATTGTCAAACCGTATATTTCTTTGTCCTTCATGGTCTAGGTCATTCTTTGTCCTCTAGGTATTATGAAACTGCTGAAAACGTCTTTTGAAAAAAAAGACTTTTTACACTAGGTATTTTATACTTAGCTATGTATCTTGTGTAATTTTGCCTGCATCATAGACAGTAAAAACAATACAACCGCTTTTGAGGCAAATATGATGTACACATGTTCCTGAAATTGATTCACAAATATGCCCTCACTTATGGGATTTTTTTCTAAAATTAAGGCTCTTAACGAGTTTTCTAAAACTTGTCACCTATACAGATTCTATTTTAGACCAGAAAATTCCAGGATGTCAATTTTCCCAAAAAACAATGAGTTGTTTTTGAGAAAAATACTTATACAATTTATATATTTCAAAGAAATTACCCAATTAGAAATTTTAAGAAATTATAAACCATTCCAATTACCAAGAACTTTTCTACGAAGGTATAACATTTCTACGTTTTAAATTTGAATTAAGAAAAAGCGCTACCTAGAAATAGAATAAGAACCCGCGAAAATTTAAAAAGAAGAAATATGACTATATTCTCTATGTTTGGATTTTTGATTCTCAATTTAGGCCTTTGCGTCACTGTATTGGCACTTGATGCTGAGGATTTCCCTTTCGATCTTCCCAAGGGTAGTGGACCATGGATTGCACCTACAGTTGGCAACCCTTGGCCTCTTCCACAGCAATGGAAGACCTCAAATGAGTTTCTTGTCATAAGACCTAACCTGTTTTCAGTTCAAGGTAGCCCTCTAGAAGTTCTTTTCCACCCTTTTGAGGGTAAAGTTCTACGAAATCATATTATTGAGTTAGGACTAAAGTGAATACACCATTTGATGCCTTTTTTTTATGCTGATTACGAATATAATAAGCATTTCTATTGGAAATGAATTTCAAGCCCCCCCCCCTATATATGCCAATTCAGGGTTAGGTTAGGTTAGGTATAGCCTATATAGGGGGGGGGGCTGAAATTTATTTCCAATAGAAATGCTTATTACATTCATAATCAGCATAAAAAAAGGCATCAAATGGTGTATTCACTTTAGTCCTAACTCAATAATATGATTTTGTAGAACTTTACCCTTTTGAGTAGCTAATAATCATTTCTGAACTTACCAGGGTAAATTAATGGTATTTAGACTGGTTTATATTTGGTGGCCTATCCTAGATAGCCAAAATGGTAACTTGGGCCAGCCTTAAACTAAGCAGAGAAGAAAGGCAACCACTATTATCATTTAAAGTTACCTTACCAGTTAGAATTTAAACAGGCCACTTGATGCATCTCTATACGTTCTTTTCAAATAGCTTATACCAATCACTTCTTGCAAATTTTGTTTGAATGCCCTTAAAAGGCCTTATTCCTTATTATTCTCCAGCAGAAAAGGGGTTCCAAAAATTGTGTAAATTAGTTTAAAGCAAATATTAAACTTATATATCTCATTTCTAGAAGTGCATTGCTTCATTTTACCCTTCCCCTCATGATGGAGCAACATATAAAGTAGTTTCCAGATCTGTTCACAAATAATGAAGAACAAGGTGTCATTTGAAGGGTCCCTTTAAGGGCAAAAAATGTTTTGGCAACAGAGCAATTAGTATAATTGAAAAGAGCAAAAGCAGACTGAAATATATTGCTTTTGCTTGCTTGCTTTTTATTGCTTTTGTAATTTGCTTGTATTTTGCTTTTTGCCTATGTGCTTCCTTTATAGGTAGTGGGTCTCCATTAAATGATTATATTCAAACCTGAAGTTTGATGAGGGAATACATTACATGGTGTCAGAATGGACAGCACACCCTGCCCCACAATTGACTGGTCATTAAACAATCTCAAAACCTCATGGAAGCAGTTTTGCCACCATGCTGAATTGATGTTTACAGGACCTTTGTCTGGAAAAAGTGAAAGTGTTTAAGTGCTCCTCCTTGTTGATATGGGTTGGAGAAAAGGGGTGAGATATATTAAACACATTTCAAATTGCAGAAACAGAAAAGAATAAAGTGGATATATATCTGAAAAAAATCAGTGAGCATATTGAACCCATCTCAAACCCTATCTTCTCTCAATTGAATTTTCACAAATGAAATCAAAAAGAAGGAGACACAATTGAATCATATGTGACAGCACTAAAACTATTGACCCTAGATTGTGATTTTGGAAACAGTTCATATGAAATGGTGAGAGATAGATTGGTATTTGGTGTGCAGAGTGACAGGATAAGAGAAAGACTGTTAAGTGAAGGTGGAACACTGACACTAATAAAAGCTATTGAAATAAGTCAAGCAATTGTTACAGTAGTGGAGACACATGCAAAAATGAAAAACAAACCAGGAACCATTGCTCTAAAACAAGAAGTGGAAGCCATATGCAAACAAAAGGTGTTACAAAAGAAAATGACAGCCAACTGTTATTTCTGTGGGAATGCATACTCCTGTGAACACAAATGCCCTGCAAAAGGAAAAAATCTGTGCCAAATGTTGGAAGCCAAACCATTTTGCAAAGGTTTGCAAAAGCAGGTCAGTCAACAAAATTGAAGGTTTTCCCACTGAGAATGATGAAAATAACCAGTTCTTCATTGAATCTATTGACTCTAGAATTGATTCAGTGCAAAAGCCAATGATTATAGTTGACCTACCTGAACACCACCAAGACATAAACTTCAAAATTGATACAGGAGCTGATGCAAACATTCTTCCAGCAAGCATATTTAAGTCATTGAAACCAAGGCCTACTTTGATTCCCAGTAAGGATATTCTAACAAGCTATGTTGTTGTTGTTTGGGGTTTGACACATTTGACCAATTGGTCATATGCATTTGTATCACTCAATTATTCTGTGCCTTCTGTAATCACTAGCTTGCTTGGGTAACAAGCTATAGTGGATGCAGCCTAAAGGTACTTGGAATTGCACAAATGGTGATTCAGTATAAGAACCACAGGCCCATGCATTTCATGTTGTGGAAACCAACAAAGGTCCAATACTTAGTCAACAAACAAGTGACCAGATGAACTTGATAAAATTTGTGCTCAGCCTATCATGTAATAAGGTATCATATAAGGGTTCAATCAGACCTGAAGTGCAACAGATCCTTGAGGAGTATGATGATGTATTCCATGGTATTGGCACATTGCCTGGAAAATGCCACATTTACTTAAAGGAAGGATCAGTGCCAACTGTCCAGCCACTTAAAAGAGTTCCCTTTGCCCTTCAACCAAATTTAAAAGAAGAACTTGACAGACTAGAAAACCTTGGCATCATAGAGAATGTGAAGAAATCTACCAATCTGTTCATAGAGAACAGATTGGGTCAATTCCATTGTTCTGGTTAAGAAACCAGATGGTACAATCCGGATTTGCCTAGATCCTGTAGATTTGAATAAATGCATAAAACGTCCACATCACCCTATTCCTAGTTTTGACAATATTGCAGTAAAATGTGCAGGAGCAGAGCGATTTTTCAAGACTGATGCTAGAAATGGCTATTGCTCAATGGTTTTGGATGAGGAGTCTGCTGATTTAACCACTTTCAATACCACATTTGGAAGATACAGGTTCAAGAGATATCCTTTTGGGCTCATATCAGCTCAGGATGAGTACCAAAAACGGATGGAAAAGGCATTTGAAGATATTGATATCAGACTGATTGTTGATGATGTTGCTGGATGGCTAGCAGTACAAAAGAGCATGATAGGAAGCTGAGGAAAGTTCTGGAAAGGGCTCGTGAGAACATCAAGTTTAATAAAGAAAAGTGTCTGTTTGATGCTGAAGCTATCCCATATTTTGGTCATATACTGACAAAAGGAGGTATGAAACCTGATCCTCCCAAACTTAAAGCAATCAAGGAAATGCCAGGTCCAAAAGCAAAGATGAGTTGCAGACTCTTCTAGGCATGTTCAACTATCTGTCCAGATATATTCCTTCCATCTCTACCTTAAATCAACCCCTTTAGGAATTAGGAAAGGCCAAGGGGTTTGAATGGAAAGCAGTACACAACCAGGCCAGAGCCAGAATCCAGGAAGCCATTTGCAGCAATCTTGCATATTTTGATACTGAAAGCACTGTGGTAAAAGTGATAACAGATGCATCACAGCATGGACTGGGTGCTCAGCTGATTGCAGATCATTCAACAGTAGCCTTTGCTTCCAGGTCTCTGAGTGATACTGAAAAGCAGTACTCTCAAATAGAAAAGGAACTGCTGGGCATTGTATTTGCATGTACATGTTTTCACCAATACATTTGTGGTAGAAAGACCATTGTGACGACAGATCACAAACCACTAGAGGCAATTTTGTCCAAACCTATAAACAGAGCACACCCCAGATTGCAAAGAATGATGCTAGTGCTCCAGCAATATGAACTATCATTTCAGTACCGTTCTGGCAAAGAGATCCCTGTAGCAGATGCCTTATCACGGCTGCACTTATCAGATCAAGACCCAGAAATCCAAATCGTAGGAGAAGTAGCTATTCATGCATTCCTTAGAGATATTCCTGTGAGCAGTAACAAACTAGAGAATATCTGTGAGGAAACGATGAGAGATAGTGAGCTAAAAAAACTACCAGATATCATTGAATCTGGCTGGCCTAATGAGCAAAGACAAGTCCCATCTATAATTCTACAATATTGGAACTACAGAGATGAGTTGGTTGTAAACAATGGTATTATACTCAAAGGCCAACGTATTGTAGTGCCCAAGACACTTCGTGGAGATATACTGCAACAGCTTCATTCTTCACATAGTGGAATTATTAAAACTAAAGAAAGAGCTTGTAGCTCGGTATTTTGGCCTAACATCACAATCGATGTTATGCAAATAGTTTCTAGATGTGAAATATGTGCCAGACATCAGATGAATCAACAGAAAGAGCCACTAGTGTCCTCAGAAGTCCCCCAGTATTCATTCCAACGCGTGGGTGTGGATATTTTCACATTTAAAAGCAGGGAATATCTCCTCACCATAGACTATTATAGTTGATTTTTCGAAGTGGATAAGCTTTCCAGTTCAAATTCACAACAAGTGATCTCAAAATTGAAAATGTATTTTGCAAGATATGGTATACCAGATCAAATCACTTCAGATAATGCGCCACAATTCAGCTCAGAAGAGTTCGAGTTTTTACAGAAACTTGGGATATCAACCACATCACAGCGAGCCCCCGATACCCCCAATCATATGGGATGAGCGAAAAGGCAGGCCAGACTGCAAAAAGGATAATGACAAAAGCCTTGGAAAGTCAAACAGATCCATATATTGCATTGCTAGAGTACCAAAACACTCCAATTCATGGAGCATATTCACCAGTACAGCTGCTTATGAGCAGAAAGACACGGTCAATGATTCCAGCACTGCCATCACAGCTGCAGCCAAAAACAATCACAAAACATGTTTTTTGAAAGCTAGAGAGAAAAGCTCAAGCTAGACAACAGAGTGCTCACAACAAGAATGCCATGGAGCTGAAAGAATTGTGCCCAGGAGAAAAAGTGTGGGTGAAATTTTGATGAGAGTAATAGATGGCGCAAAGGTGTGGTATAAAAGAAGTTGAAGCAGCCAGAGCGCTCATATATGGTACATATGGAAGACGGCAGCTTGCTTCGTAGAAACAGACGCCACCTACATCCCAGGTTGGAACCAGTTACAACCAAGTCAGCACTTACACCAACCAATCCAGCAAAGGCCAGATATTTTAACCAGTACCCAGAACAAGACATACACCCAAATGAAGTGGCAATAGAGGGTGATGGGGCAATGCCTGTTTACAGGTTGTTCCAATGCTGGAATGCCTAGCAGTAGCAAAAAGGTTGAAATACCAAACATTAGGGAAGAGAAAGAAAGGGAAGTATTGAGTCAAAGAGGGGAGCTCTCTCCTTGCACAGGAATACCCCCTGAAACTAGAACACAAGCACTAACACTCCAGGGTAGAACCACTCACTCTGGTAGACTTTCCAAACCACCTGTTTGCATGAACTTGAGCATAGACTGCAACAATGACAACCACTGCCAACCAGTCTGCCCATGATCCAAAATATTTCTACATGAGAAGGAAGATGAAATATATTGTTTTTGCTTGCTTGCTTTTGTTATTTGCTTTTTGCTTATGTGCTTCCTTTATAGGTAGTGGGTCTCCATTAAATGATTATATTCAAACCTGAAGTCGGACGAGGGAATACGTTACACAGACGTGTCAAGTTAATCTGTTCACCTTTTACTTAAGCAAAGTAGTTACAACAACTGTGAATTTACAGCCTTGCACTCTTGGAGGACACAAATTCCTTCATTTCACTATGCCAACCTTTTTTAGTTAAAGGTAGCCTGAAGTTTGCCAGTAGTATTCCAATCAAGACTAATTGTAAATAATCTTGAATTCAAAATGTTGGTAAAAATTGTTGTTTGGCAGTTTTTGGCCAAATTGAAAAGCTGTTGTGATAGGTTGTTTAAACTAGAGTTCAGAGGCTATTTAAAATTTGGAAAGCTATTGAGGAAAGCTTAGGTGATTGAAACTTCTCCGACCAGTCCCCAACTTATAAAGCTTTAAAACACTAAAGAAAACATCAAGGCGCTGTCACCTATCTTGTTTTTGAAAAAATATTAGAGTTTTTTCATAATTGGCCTGTCTCACACCCCAGGTCATACAAGGTAAAATATAAAATATCCATTTTCATTAAATCTTTCAAACATTTTAAGAAGGACCATTCCAGATATTTGAGGTTGAAGGCATCCTGGTCTGTATTTGAGCTTACGGCCTACAATAGTTTCTTTAGCTTCTGTTTACCAAGCAGGAAGTTGTGTCTGGCTCATGATAAGCCAGAACCCTGGATAGAGGAAAGAGAAGAAGGAAGGCAAAAGTAATCACAGGATCTAGACCCATCCCTGAAACTATTATTCTTTGGGCTTATCACCTTTCCAAAATAGCAAACAAACCCTAAATTTATTTTTCAACATTGTTAGGGCAAAACTCCTCCTTACTGGCAACTTAGAAATTTCTTGTAGCAGGTTCTATGAACTCTTGTACATCTGTGATCTCACAAAAAAATTAGACCTTGTTTGAAAAAAATTTCCAGAGCCTGTTTTACTTTTGCTGGAAGCTGAAATCTTTTTATTTTGGCACTTAGGGCTTGTAACTTTCTATTAAAAAACCTTTGGATGAAATCTACTTCTCCATCTCTATATATTTTCTTTTTAAAGAAAAGCAATTAAAGGTTTTTCCATATAATTTATATTTGTATTTCACATGGATGTTACTATTTCATTCTTTTGGAAAAAATGCACTTGAGGTCCCATCAGGACATGGTTGGTAAGCAATATTTCATAAGGTGATTGGATTATTTTTGTTGCAACACATTTTTAATTGGGATATATTTCCTGACACTCAAAGAGTAATTCAGACACATTAAAGAACAAACAATTCAGAAATAACAAGAAAAAAATAAGGTTGTTAAGAGACTCCAGCTTGGTTTTATAGTTACACAGGCTTGATATGTTAAGGGTTAAACTATGCTTAAGAACAGTTTCTTCCTCTAAGTACATAATTAAGTACCTATAGATCTTTTTGGTTCTTGCAAATAATTTGTGCATTAATTGTAAGGTTATTAATGGATATCTTATTAAATTTTGTCTGAAGTGTGATGAATGGATAACATAATTTGCTCCTAATGTAGAGGCCTATAACAAAAGCAATCAAATGATGAGATATTAATCACCACAATGGCTCTATGTCTTTAAAAAATCTGTGTGTGAAGGGGGAGGGCAAGGTAGGTAAAAATAATATAGAAATATTAACTAAATATAACTGATAACAAGCTATTCTTTCTTTTTTTGAAAGTTGGTAGATGAGTGATATTTTTGAACTGATTCAAACAATTTATAACCTCACATGCAGTCAACAGATTAAAATGTGATCTCATAGAAAGATTGAGACAAATTTGAATATTACCTGTTACTGGCTGATTAGCTTCCTGCATTTAATTTCTTGCTTTGCCATAAACCATTGAAGGCAGTCATAGGAAAAAGGGGAAAGATGCCATCCAAAAATTATGGCAATAAGAAACATAAAACCAAAGTGAGCAATAAAGTAGAACATTCAATTGGGCAAAATATATTTAAACTTTCTTGCAATACCAGACCTCTACTATACTTTCATTTTAATTAAATGGTGAATTGGTCTTTATTAGCTTTTATCAGCAAAAGATAAGTTTTCATTAAGAAGCAAAACTAAGAATTGAAATCAATGACCTTAGATCTACTAATAGAGCAGGTTTGTCTATGGATTTCAGATAACCTTGGAAAAAAATATTATGCACCCAATGAAATTAAAAACTTGACTTTTAAGGCAAGATAGTAAGCATCAGGCCGTAGTAGTACTGTTTTAAAAAAAAGCCCACTAAGTTTTGCCAGACTGTAGATTCCATTCTCTCAGAATTACTAATACTTCTATCATCAGTCAAAGCAACAAGAACATCCAAAGAAGAGGAATTATTATTGTTGATGTACAAATACCCAAACAACAACAAACTACATCTACTGTTTTTTTTTTATTGCAAAAAAAGGTTATTTTACACAAACAAAAAGAATTACTTGCAATAGAATTCACCCATTAGTGCCTGCATGATCAAGTTCTGAAGGTTAATGGAAAAGCAAGTTTAATTTAAAACTCTTGTATACCAATGATGTTGTCCAGAATATTTAAAATAAACAGTTGTGCTTGCTTAGCTCAACTGAGAACAGCTGCAACAAGGTTTGAGACTGAGGAGAGTATGCTCTCTTGCTCTTTTAAGACCTTGCCTCTCTAAATGTTCTCTGCAATATTGCATACCTTTCTTTTCAAATTCTCCTTCAGAAATTTCCCAATAAATTTGTCCTCTTGAAAGTCATCAAGAATATTTAAAGCATTTCCATTGCCTGTAGGTACAACATATTTCCTATTTATGGGTATGGCAACTCGAAATACTTTTCCAAAAAATGCAAGTAGACACTGTATCCCTACATACTGTCAATTCATCTAGCCTAGTTTGTGTCCACTTAAAACACTCTACACCGGGACACTGATAATGTTTTCTAATGATTTTCTTTTGTTGAGCTGAAGAGTTATCAAAACACTTCCCCTATTATTATCAATTAGCTCTTCCTTTTAATTCTGAACCTAATTTCTATGAGTTCAGCTGGAACAATTGAGATAATCAAGCTCTGAAGGTGAACTGAAAAGCAGGTCAATAGAAACTATTAGTCAAGTACAACATAAACTAAGGGAGTGTTCATCTGTTTATACCAAAGTCAGGTAACTATGGCAGATAAATTAAATTGTTTGAGCAATCAAATGCATTGCAAACATCCTGGAATAACGCAGAGGGAATCAATCCAGAACCTAGCACATGAATCTTTTGTTTAGTTGTTTAATTTAGTCCCAAGTAGGGGGGTCTCTACCCCCCCCCCCTAAGTTAGTCCCTACCTATAACGAAAACATAAATTAGGAGAAACAAGCAATATAAGCTAAAGTATAACAATGAAACTTATATCTGAAAGTCATATAGCCTGTAATTTTCAAGTCAATTGAAGAAAACTGGTTTCCTGGCCTAGTTTTGGGGATCTCTATCACCATTCTATGTTTTTACTACATGAATATTCCATTGGCCCAAGACTTTACATGGGTAAGTTTCAAGTTGTTCAAAGAAAATGATTTTTTGGCCCTTTTCTAGGGAACCTATATTTTCTTTTCTTGTATATTTGGGTCCTTTTAAATTTTTGACTAAAGGATACAGGTCTGGGCCAATTAGAAAAAAACTATTTTTGGCTCTTATTGGACCCAATTTTTTGGGGATCTTCTCCCCCAAACTTACTTTTTACATTTAGTTTCCTTGGCTATAAACTTATGGCTGTTTGTTTCAAATTGATTATCGATTAAAGTTTTTGTTCCATTTTGTGGGGCCTGTAACATCCTTTGTCCAACCCTTTGTCCATCCTTTGTCGATCCAAAGGAGGACATCCTTTGTCCTCCTGATAAAATGCTTGATTCTCTTTGTCAAGTCAATGATTCTGAAAGTGTCAAGCAAATCAAAAAAGAAAAGTATTTGGGACCATTTTAGGTTCCACATTTTTGGAGCCTGTCCCCCCCCCAAAAAAAGAGCACGATATTAGGCCCTTTTGTTGGCCCCATTTATAAATAAATCAATTTTTTGGCCCTTTTTAGACACCATTGTAGAGGGGCCTGCTCTCACAAGGAATGTCTTCATGCAATAGCTTCCTCTTGGGCGAAAGGGACTTAAAGGATGCAAGTTCCAAACTGATCAGGGATAAAAGTTTTTGGTCCATATCTTGGCCCCCTAACACACTCACATCCCCCCCCCCAAAAAAAAAACAAACCTGTGGTTCTCTTGGCTCAAAGAAACTATTCTGGAAAGTTTTGAGCCAATTGGACATCTAAGATCAAATGTGATTCTTTTCAACTGGGAATCCTATTCATAAGTGACTGAAAATTTGGATAATGCATAGCCCTTGCCAAAGGGCTGTGGGTGTCATGTTTATCCAGGTGGTATATTTTTTAGCATCTTTCAACTATTTTGGGCAAAATGGCAATTCCTAATTTTTATCTTTTATCATGGAGGCTACAGGGGACTGGGTAACAAAAGAGGCAAAAGAGGGGGATTGGTTGCCCTCCAGTCACTTTCAACTCTTAAAAAGACCACTAGAACTTCCAATCAAATGAGTACCCCTCTCAGTTTTTCATGACAACTTCTTGTCTATAGGTTGCCAGGTAAAAAAGCAAAAAAAAAAAAAAAATGATACATGGGAGGCGCCTGGGTCCTTACTGCAGGCAATGCTAGAGCGTTGCCTGTGATGAACTTGACATGCATTTATTAGACAAGGAAAAGAAGAACAGTTGGGGGAGAACAGCACACAATCAGTACGGCCCACGTTGGACCAAAGCAAATAATCTCGATATAATAACATATGAAGACTTCTGGTGGACTAAAAAAGCTCTGACAGATGGCAGTGCATGTTTTAAAGTGGCTGGCCTTGATTAATGCTTTTATCAAAAATTTTGGATTGGATCACGTTCCATGCTGAGTACATCTTGAATTTTGTTTAATTTGTGTTGGAAGCCCTGTGCTTAATTATGAACACTAGATCGGCTGTGATAAATAAAAGTGTGGCATATGCCATTTTTGTAACTTTTCAGGAGAGCCAAAAAACAGAAAAAAAGTTTGTTGGCATCGAGTGAATTCAAAATTATTTGATTTTATGGCGTGTGTCTCCTTTTTCTTTGACAAAAAGAAGACAAACTCCAGATCCCCATGGTGCAACTCCATAAGATAATCCTCTTCTGTTATTTTGAATGGCAACGAGACCTGAAGAAATCTGGCCATTTTTTTTGCACTGTCAGATAGAGCTTCCTCCAAGAATCGTTTTTATATGTGACTTACCTTTGACCCCCGTTCACTTGAACTGCAAGAGACTTCAATGGAAGTTCTATTTTATGGCGTATATCTCCTTTTTCCTTGACTAAACAAGTAGAAAAACACAGTTTCTCTATTTTATAAGTTCATAAGATGATCCTTATTCTGTCATTCTGAAGTGCAACAAGACCTGAAAGAATCTGGCCATTTTGTTTGCAATGTCAGTAGAGCTGCCTTTGAAATTCATGTTTATATGTAATTTACATTCGACCCCCGTTTTGTTGAAGTGCAAGAGACTTGATCCAGTCCTACTTTTTTTTTTCGCACTAGCTTCCTTTTCGCTTTCCCTTGGTTCGTTCCAAAATCAGCTGCAAGAACCTGCCGGAATGTGGCTATTTTTATTCATTTTATTGGACTGGCCGTATCTGAACCTACTTTTGGTATCTAATTTTCTAAATCGTTTCATTGAAGTACTTTGAAACTCAACCTCTACGGAATCTACCTATTAGTTGTCTCTTCTTTCTCTTTTTGTACTCCAGGCTGTCAGATAATATAATTGTTTTAATTGTAATAATACAAAAGAAAAAATAAGGAGCTCAATCATTGGCACAACTTCTTGAAAGAACTTCGAATAACACAAAGTAAAATATAATGAATAAAATAATTACAAAATCTCTTTGGAACACTGAAAGATTTAACTGCACAAGACACACAGAAGTGTTGATATTTGAATAATGACAAAACAAGTTTACGCTTTGTTGTATTCCACAACGAAAAAAATGTTTTGATTAGTGCAAAATTCTATTTAAGCTACTTTTACTCGAATCTACAAGAAGAAATGAATAATAAAATAGCTTATTTGGTTGTTGTTTAAACATCATCACTTTGGCATCCTTCAAAACACGTGGTTAGACCAGATGACCCTTTGTTCACTGGCAAGTCAAGCCAAAATTGCTTTTCCGCTCATCAGGGAAGTGTGGACATAGTCTTAGATTTCATTTTTTTTCTTTTGAAATCCCTCTTGGACCCTTGACGTTCTTTGGCAAATGACGTTCGTTGCGCTTCGATTTCTGTTTCAAGAAATCAAAATGTTGTTAAAGTTTCGCTGAGATCGCAGTTGTAGAGTAGGTCTTTCTGACTCTTTTGAAAAGTAGCCAGCACAATTCTCTTCAGCACGACCGAATTCTTTTCGCGGCCTCTTTAGTTGACTTCTCATTTTCTGTCTGAACAAATATGTTGTATCCAGAACCTTTACATGAGTGTTTCTCCTGCAATTTTGCATACGGGTTTCTAGATCCTTCAAATCCTCGACAGTAGCCCGATTTTTTATCTTCTTTTGGATGCAGCCATGGATAGCGTCCGCCATCATTTATGTTTGACCCTTGGTAAGGTACTTCAAGCTGATGGTGTTTGGGTACCCAACTCTGATTCACGATGTAAACAAGTGCACTAAACAGAATCCAATTTTGTTTTGGGCCGGGGAATTGTCACACCACAAAACAAATTCTGTTTTACTTCTCGTAGCTCACGGATTAGACTGTATATGGTTGAGACCACACCATCAACAGTCCTTCCGTAGATGACTTCATGCCACGCTATACAATATGCGATCTCGGGCACACTTCTTCCTGATATTGAAGTAGCAAAAGTCTCATTTAAGACTACTAGATGGCTAGTGAAGTGTGACTTTTTGATTGTTGGCATAATGGGCAGCAAGAGTACTTTTTGCATATCAAAACTGTTCACCGCTTTTTCCTCCCCATGATGGTGATGTGCATCTTTTTCTAGTTCCTGTCTTGCTTTCTGTGCCATTTGCTTATGATTCTCCATTACATCCTTGTCTGATTCACTTAGCTTTTCATTTTCCTCTTTGTTTTTCACGGTATCGCAAACTTTGCAAGTATCGCTCTTTGTCATTTTCAAAGATACGTTTACGCTGTGCATCACAGCGGCAAAAGAAGCACGAGGGCCTTTTTTCATTTGGATAGGTTTTCTTAAAATCATCGAGCATGTACTGAACATTGTGTTCTCTTTGTAAATATCTCACATTGTAGCCTACTGTTTTTTCGACGGTAAGGTGGCTGGCATGGTCTGAAGGACTCAATATCCAATATTATGGGCTCTTTATTTATTGTCTTTTTGATGTTGCTTTGTTTACCACATCTCTCTCTGGTCAAAAAGTCAAATATTCATTGAAATTCTTCTCGCAGATTCTCTCACTCCGCTTCGTGCTCTTAAATCCCAATGTCCAAATAAATGTGTTTCAGTAGACCCTTACGTGGAATGGTTTTCTATATTGCAATTATCAGTTAATTTTAGAGGTAAGAAATGGTGGTAACTGAGCCTCTTCTTGGGTGGTATACGACCGTCCAATTTCACCCTTCTTCTGAAAATATTCATACGCTCTATTAGCGGTTTTTTATAAGTTAGGCGTTCCTCGTAATCCAGAGCCCAGTATTCGCAGTGGATATCCTTCCTCATTTCCATAGGTAACGCAAAAAACATATCCTTTTGCAGTTCGCCGATCATTCCTTATCTATAAAGGGGCTCTTCGATTTGGCTTTGTCTATACTTGCTTTTCTTCCTGCTTCCCTTTTCTTTTCATCTTTTGCACTTCTGAACACAGGAACTGATATAGAATATTTTTCTTGCTCTTTAATAGGGCCATCTTCCAGCTCATCTGAATTTTCCTTGACTACAGGCCTTTTTTCTGTTGTTTTTGTTCTGCACTTTTTTCATTCCCTTGCTTTATCTGTTGTATTGTTTTTCACTTCTGCTACTCTCACTTGAACTTTCCTCAACTGGCAAATACTCATTTGAACTAACGCTAGAAGCTTCGTCAGTGTCTGGATAAGTCGTTAAATGTCTCATTTTGGCAGACACAGGTGGCAAACCATTCGGTTTCTCATCTTTGGAGTGGTATGAATTTTATATACTGGCATTGCCATCACTGCACACAATTTCAAATACGTCAATTTTCTCGCCTTTTTCCCTTATTTGAGTGTTGCGTCTCAGGATTTTCGTCACAACACAAGCTCTGAACCTTGTCCAAATCAAGAATATCTCCGTCAGGCAAAAACTCAAGTTAACTTAAACTAAGGGACAGATTTTTCTGTATTCCTGCATCATCATGGTTGTTCATTTCCGTGGCCATATCTTGATGAGCAAGCCAGTGACTTACAAAGGAGGTGTTGTCAAACGGCTCCATTACATTGTCATGAATTGCCCAGCTATTGGCTGAAAGCTGAGTTCGCAGTTGCCTCCTAATTTCTCTCTCTCCTTTGCAATTTGAATTGCTTTCTTGACAAGTGCCAGACTTCTGGAATGCATTGTACTTTCGATCACGTTACAAATACTGTTTCTTTTTTCTATAAATCGTGATGATTATGATGAAATACAGTTGATTCTTAAGCTTAAAAGGAGATATATGCCAAATGTCAAAGTCTGAAGGACCAGGATAAAAAAGGAGACATGAGCTCTGCAAATGTCTTTTTTTGGTTATGCAACCCACGTCCAAAAGTGGCGCATGTCTCTTTTTTTTTCATCTTCGTAACGGTACGAGATAGGACAATTCTGACTGCACCATTCGGTTCCTCGTGCTGATTTTACCCCTCGTGCTGAGTTATATATGACACATAGATAACTCATTTTTGACCAAAATGGCATATGTCGCACTTTTAATTATCACAGCCAAGATAAGACCAGGGTTGCCAACTTTTTGGTCTATGAATGTTTCTCCTGAGCATCCAAAAATGTACCATTTTAGCTAAAATGTTATCCATCTCAAAATTTCAAAAACTAGAGGTTATTTTTTTTTACCAGATGGTGTGTAAATTCTTTCAAAGTGGCCAGTTGGCATCCAATGTAATTAAAACGAAAAAAAAAAAAAAATAAGAAAGCACAAAAACATTAAAAGCACACAAAACTTATAAAACTCGTAAATCCCTTACTTTGGAAAAAATGCTTTACTTACGACATCTCTGGCAAAACCTGGATGCTCAAGAAAAAACAGTAATTTGGTGAAAAGTGACATTTTTTTTTAACCAAAATATATATTTAGTTCGGAAATGTTTCGTTTTATGTCATAAATTCACAAAATATGCTTCTGTTTTGCCCTTTTATGTCCCAATTTTCTAAAATATGTCACTTTTTTTGCCCTTTTATGTTATTGTGTTCTGGCACATAGGAATGTGTCCTTTTGACATAAAATGTGTCCAGTTAGCAACCCTTGATGGGGCATAAAACTCATGTTATATTCTTTTAATATTTGCCTTTCTTTTGGTATCTTCCGAGACGTGCCATCCTCACCAGTCTACTGTTAGCGTTTTTTTCGCCCCACGAGATGGCGAACTCCCACGTTCGGCCACAATGTCCGGGTCGGTTGGGATGCCGAACCAAGGTTTCAGATTGTGGGCTATTCAAAAAACATATTTTAAGGCTCAAAACCCAAACTTGATTAATTCTGGCGTTATTTTATCCTGTTAGAACAGTAGAGTTAACCTGAAATCCTATGTTTTTCAAGTAAATTTCATTCACTACAAAGTGGTTAGAAGTAAAACAGAGAAGAAAAGAAAGAAAGGAGGCTGGGATCCAGAAGTTATGAAAGCATCAGTTTTTTTCTGTTTGAGTCAACAAGAAGTCAGTCTGATCCTCTGCAAGTGCCCCGGGTGTCACTAAACGAACACTGCAAGACTATTTGAAAAATGTAGAAAAGCTGGGTATTTCTCAACAAAGTCTGAACAAAAGTTTCTTTACACCTGGTTACAACGTAAGACACATATTTATGGACAATCAATTAAAGCGAGTAGAAACTTGCTTGAAAATGATAACTGATATGCATTTCGACTGTACTCCCCTAGAAACGCGTAAACTTGCATACGACTATGTCATTACTAAGGGTATAAAAGTACCATGAAACTGGAAAGGCAAAGTTGGTTGAGACAGTGGAGAAATTGCAGGCGAGGATTGGTGCCGTGGTTTTTATGGCTTTTCATACAACTCTATCAGTAAGAATGCCAGATGGTACAAGCTTAGGACAGGCGACTGCTTTCAGCCGTCACACTGTAGGAGATATCTTTGACAACATGGAGTAAGTCCTTGATAAACAGTCCTGGAGTAAGTCAGACCGCAAGTCATCTGAAATGTAGTGTAATGGGGTCTGACAATCATCCGTAAGCCAGGTAAAATCATTGCAGAGCGAGGCCAGAAGCAAGTAAGGAAAGTCGCGTCAGCAGAAAGAGGCCAGTTGACCATGATTTGTGCTGATGTTAATGCAATTGGAAATACAGTCCCTCCTCTACTTATTTCTCCCAGGAAACAGTGTTTGGAAGTTTTACTCAAGGGTGTTTGACCACGAACCATCATCACCAGCTCAGAAAATGCCTTTTTTTGTTTTACTTGCAGCATATTGTCAATCATTTCGAACCCTCCAAACAGTTTCCTATACTTCTGGTACTAGACAACCACATCAGCTGATACACCAAATGAATTACTTGATATAGCTAAAAATAATGATTTTGCATTTTTAACCATCCCTCTCCACACTACTCGCAAACTACAGCCTCTAGACAGGACATTCATGGCGCCCCTAACAGCCTACTACAACTAGGAAGCCGAAAGCTTTATGACTACCCATAGATATAGAACTATATCAATATGTGACATTGCCGAGCTGCTGGGAAAGCATACCCAAAGGCTTTCATTCCCGAAAATATTATTAGTGGATTCAGAGTAAGTGGGGTCTACACAGTAAACAGAGATGTGTTCAAGGACTCTGAGTTCCTTTCGTCGTGTGTCTCAGACACACTGCCAATCACATCTAGTGAAGCTCTCAGCAGTGAAGTTTCTATGCCCAGCACAAGTCCTGTGAGATATTTAGGTTCCTCCTTTAACATTGACCCGTATGGACACAGCAATGCTTCTATCTCTAAATGAGGAGCAAGGGTCAGCAGATGATTCGTTGAAAGATATCGTCGATACAAACCCCTTTTCCAAAAGGTCAACTGGAAAAATTAACAGGAACAAAAAATATTTAAGAAGTCAGAAGTGCTCACTGACACCCCTGTGAAAGAACGCATTAATGCTTGTATAAAAGCTATATTTTCCAAGAAAAACCTAGTCTTGGAAAAGAAGAAAGTCACAGAAATGAAAAAGCTATAAATCAAAAGGCATGTTTCTCGTAACAAGAGTCACAATTGTAGTGATGATTCTGACATAGGTGAGTCTATATACAGTAACTCTTTGGACTCCATTATGGACATTGAAGACGAACCCTTTTCCAGCAACTTCCAATTTGATACTGAGAATGTCAAGGTTGGTGATTAAATTCTCGTTGAGCTGAAGAGCAAGAAATGGAATCCTATTCGCTATATTACCATTGTCAAAGAAGTAGCAACAGTTTGAGATCCACTTTTCTGACGAAGACTGGAGTAAGAGACTTTGAGCTAACTCACAAGACCGATAGTGTCTTAAAGATAAAAGTTGAAATGAAACTGCCACCATCGACAGTTTCAGGTGGATCTCCAAGATTGGCCGAGTGGATTACTTTTAGTGTTAATCTGTCGATTTGTAATTTGAAGTGAATGCTATTTCAGTCTTATTTAAACCTCACGGAAGCTGATTCTGTAATGTTTTACAGCGATCATATTCTTTTAAACTTTTGCACCTGAAAAACAAGTTTTAGAGTTTCCTTGGCCACTTTTCTGCTTGGTTTTCCAGGTGGTTGAACGTAAGCCAGAGACGGCCGATCCAGTATCGGGATGGCCTGGGTTTGGCACTTTCGGCCACTTGGATAGAGAGGAATCCAGCTAGAACAGCGGTAGAGTTTTTCTAATTGTCTTTTTTCCAGGATGGTATTCAATGGACCTACCTCTGCTTTGTCATAGGCCTACTCAGCAACTTCCTATCGGTTGAGTGTCTGGAGAATTAAAAAAGTAAAAACCTGCCGATCGTAGGCCAGTCTCCCCTTTAGGAAACAGAGCATAAAAACATTCTTTTAATAAAATTGTGGATTTAGATACGCTTAGCGTTAATTCTAGGTGTCTACAAGATGGGGCCAGGAACGTTTTAATCCTATAGAAAAACCAGACATTAAGCAGATTTTCGGTTCGCATGAATAAAAATCACCCACCCTATCCACATGATGATTTACAGTAAAATATCATGAAAAAATGATTGCACAAAATTACTCTTTCTTGAAGATTTTGACTGAATATTAAAATTTTGCCCAAACTTTAGATTATAATTCAACATTTCAATTTTTAAACGAAAAAACCGAAAAAAGCTTTACAAATACTCCCACAATTAACAAGTTTTAAAATTCTGGCAAAAATGCGAACTGTAATTAGCCTAATAATAAAAAAAACTCTAAAATAGAGCTTTCAAAGAAAAGTAAAGAACTATATCAACACTAAAACGAACAGAAATTGCTATGATTGAATAAATTAACAAAATAAAACAGGAATTAAAATGAATAACCACATCCGATTTAAGGGAACGGAAACTACTGCAGATAAGAGTGGGGCTACCACCTCCTATTCTTTCAAGGGCCTGGACGTAATTTTTGCTTTTCTGAAAATGGAACTTATTCTGAATTTTTTTTTTTATCAGTATAAACTATGAGAAATCAGAAATTAACTGGACTTCCAGAAATTAATATCATTACATTTTTAAATCAAATCTACTTTCATTACTTCTTTTCAGTAATCTTGATTATATCATTGTGATTTAATTTTTTTTTTTTGTTGGCAATGTTTGACTAAGAATAACCACACAGTTCAAAATACTGATTGTTCTCACTAAAGTGCAACTGATGCTTAAGCCGTTATAGGCTTTCAAAGGGGGAAGGGAAGCAAGGGAAGCCCCAATTCCATTTTCAGTAGCTTTTACTCGTAAACTTGATTAGTGCTGTGATATTGTTTTTGTGTTATGCAGTTTTTGATGTTGTAACAGTGAAAAAACATATTACTCAAAGAAATGATATTACAACTCGTCGTTTTATGATTTTTTTCCCATGATAAAAAAGTGATTTTCCTTGTTGTTCTTGCCAGAGGACTGAAGGTTTCGTGTAGCCTATAAGGTTCTCTCGGGTATGGCGATTCTAAGGGTGTACTTTTTTATTCAGATTTGGTTTCAAAAATAATTAATTTTGGGTAAGTATTGGCCAGAGTTCGTTCTTTACTAGGTGGTAGCTACCGCTGCAACCACGATCTATTGGTCAAGTGCGTTGAGTTTATTTGATACGATTGCTCATTTAAATTCCTATTAGTATCGGTTTTTATTTATTCATTTTTAGTAATTCCTGTTCTTTTTTTAACTTAGAATTAATATTTAACTTTATTTCTGCTCGCCTTAGCGCTAATGTAAATGTTCACTTTTCATCGAAATTTTTGTCTGGTAAACGTTTAAAATAAATAGTTATTTTGTTTTTGTCCCTCCTAAAACTTGGAGCACATTTATTAATTGCCTACCTGAGCTGTTTAAAAATAATTGAATTTTGATTAGTTGGATACATAAAACTATAAAGTAAATTTTTTATATTTAATGGGTTTCAAAAAGTCGTTTTCAAGATCAATTAAATTGCTTATCCAAGAATTCGTGGTAACGAACTGTAAGTAAGGAGTGACCTGACTCAATATTAACCGAAATTCTAAGAAATGGAATTTTGATATCAATAGATACATCAAAAGTATCGGATTTTTATGCTGATCTTAAATAGGCTATATAAGTTTCATCAAGTTTAGTCCTACCCATCAAAAGTTAAGGGCCTGAGAAAATATGCCTCATTTCCGAAAAAAGGGGAAACACCCCCTGAAAATCGTAGAATCTTAATGAAGATCACACCGTCAGATTCAGCGTATCACAGAACCCTACAGTTAGGTTTAAGCTCCTCTCTGCATAAATGCGGAATTTTGTATTTTTTTTGCTAAAAGAAAAATCACGGACACGTGTTTCTTTTTTTTCTCAGGGGTGATCGTTTCGACCCAGTGGTCCTAGAATTTCGGGAGAGGGCTCATTCGAACGGAAATTAAAAGTTCTAGTGCCCTTTTTCATTGACCAAAAAATTGGAGGGCAACTAGGCCCTCCCCCCACGCTCATTTTTTCCCAAAGTCACCGGATCAAAATTTTGAGATAGCCATTTTTTTCAGCATAGTCGAAAAATCTAATAACTATGTCTTTGAGGATGGCTTGACCTCCCACAGTCCCCGGGGGAAGGGCTGCAAGTTATTAACTTTACCTATTATTTAGATATAGCATTGGTTATTGCTAAGTATATAAACGTTTTTCAGGGGGATTTTTTTTTCTGGTGGGGGGATTGGAGGATTGGTTTGCGTGGGAGGATCTTTCCATGGAGGAATTTTTCATGGGGGAAGAGTATTTCCATTAAGGGGGCGCTGGATTTCCCAGTATTATTTAAAAAACAAAATTGAAAAAAAAGCTTTTTTCAACTGAAAGTAAGGAGTAACATTAAAACTTAAAACGAACAGAAATGATTACGTATATGAGGAGTTTGTCCACTCCTCAATACCTCACTCTTTACGCTGAAGTATTTTCAGTAATTTCAAAACAGCTATGTATTCCATTTAAACGGCCCTTGTGATTCAGGGGTCATTCTTAAAAATTTGGAACAAAATTCGAACTTTAGCATAAAGAGCGAGGTATTGACGAGGGGGTGAACCCTCTCATATTGCGTATATGAGGAAGTTCGACCCCTCGTCAATATTTAGGTCTTTACGCTAAAATTCAAATTTTGTTAAATAATGATCGATATAAGCAATAATTTGTTTGTGTTATTTTCCAGCCAATCTTAGCATTTCATTTTACCTTAAGAAGCTTCATAACTATGATTTTATGTGATGATAAACCAAACATATCATATGTTTTCGGCTTGTGGTTGTTATTAAATAAAAAAAAAACAAATTTTTTTCCAACTGAATGTAAGGAATAATGTTAAAACTTAAAAAGAACATAAATTATTACGTAGCCTATATGTTCTAAAGATATTTTCCTTCATTCATTTCAGTGATTTGAGAATCGCTCAACTTGCGACTTTCATTTTCATAAAATTAGTTTCGACCTCTTGGCCGTTTTGTTACTATGCCTTACAAATTTAGTTCAGCAAATATCGCTAATTTAAGTTACGCTGGAGAATCTTTCCATGGAGAAATTTCTAGTGGGGGAAGGGAATTTTCCATGGAGGTGGAGCTGGATTTCCAGACATTATTTAAAAAACGATCAGCAATTAAATAAAAAAACAAGTTTTTTCAACTGAAAGTAGGAAGCATCATTAAAACTTAACAGGAACAGAAAATATTGCGTATATGAGTTGGGCTGCCTCTTCTCAATAGTTTGCTCTTACGCTAAAGTTCCTTTTTTACTTTTAAAAGAGGTTTTTATTCTAATTAAACAGCCTTTATGATTCAAGAGTCATTCTTAAATAACTGGAACAAAAATACAATTTAGGTTATTGTAAGGTTGTTATTAGTTAAAAAAAGTATAATTATTATGTTAATTTCGTTTTAATTATTCATGTACGGTGAGCCAAATTCCATTGATTCAAAAACGTTCAGAAATTAAGTAAAAAAAACGAGTTTTTTTTTTTACTGAAAGTAAGGAGCAACATTAAAACTTAAAACGAACTGAAATTATTCCGTACATGAAAGGGGCTGTCCCCTCCTCAATGCCCCGCTCTTTACGCTAAAGTTTGACTCTTTCCCACAACTCTACTTTTTAAAACAATAAAAAACTTTAGTGTAAGAGCGAGGCGTTGAGGAGGGGACAGCCCCTTTCATATACGGAATAATTTTTGTTTGTTTTAAGTTTTATTATTCTTCTTTACTTTCAGTTAAAAAAAAACTTGTTTTTTTTAAGTTTTATATCGAAAAGGGAATTTAGTTAAAACTGTGAAAACAAAAGCAATTTATTATTAAAATTTTTCTCCATTGAGACAATTCTGAAGAAGTAACATTGTAATTGATGTGAAATAAAATCTAGTTTAGATTTAAAAACAAGTTGAACTGGCAAAAAAAAAAAGCAGAGGGAAGGACCCACCACTTTGATCAAAAAGTGCTCAGAGAAGAAGTTACCAGTTTATTTTAAATAAAATAATGTGTAAAACCCATTTCATCCCTAATTCCCCTTTTACCTAAACCAATTGTTTATATCTAGTTATAAAAATAAAATAATTTCACAAAGATAATTTAGGATGAATATAAAAAAAACGAGATTTAAGGAACAGCGTGACAAAACATCAAACATTTCAAGGAAATAAGTGGCAAATCAAAGTTTTTTAGACAAAATTAAATTTTTGAGCCCTAGATGTTTCATCGTACATGATGCATGAGGGTCATATTTAGCATATTTAGGTAGTAAAGTACTTGGGCTTCTCCTGAAGTAAACTACTTGGGCTACTGGGCTTCGCTAGAAACATGAGTGTGTTCCACGTAGATAATTTTAGAGACCACATTGCGTTTCTATGACGATAAAATAAAAGTTCAAATAGGGATAAAATCCTTCTAATAGACAGTGATGATGATAACAGTCATAGAAATTCACAAAAGTACCAGATATATCAGTCACATATGCAGTGACCGTCATCAGTAGTAAAACTGATGATTATCACTGTTCACTGTTATCACTGTTCAATTTCTATCACTGTTATCATCATCACTGTCTATTAAAAGGATTTTATCCCTATTTGAACTTTTATTTATCGAGTGTGTTCCACGTTTGGTTTGGATTCTGGTAATGATGATGTTATTATATCTTAATGAAATATGTGATTTTAATGAAACTCACTATCAGATTCAGCATACCAGAGAACCCTACTGTAGAGGTTTCAAGCTCCTATGTAAAAGAATGTAGAATTTTCATTTTTTGCCAAAAGCAAGATCACGGATGCGTGTTTATTTATTTATTTTTTTTCCCCAGGGCCGATCATATGGGGTCAGTGATCGTAGAAGGTCTCCTGGAAATGAAACATTATTAAGTATATGAGGAGTTCGCCCCCTCGTCAATACCTTACACTTTATGCTGAAGTTCAAATTTTGTCCCAATTACTTAAGAACGACTCCTGAATCACAAACAACTACTACTACTAAGAACACACCGCAGCACCAAGCCGCCTGAGGGCCAACACAGCTACGCACGCTCCTCCTCCATCCCAATCTATTCAGAGCCTCCCTTTATACACCTCCCACGAAGATCCCATTTTCTTTAAATCTTTTTTTTATGACGTCCTCCCACTCCAGACGAGGACGACCTGCTTTCCGTTTAGCCCTAGACGGTTTAGAGAGAGAGGAGAGAGAGAGGGAGGTTAGACCCGAAAAGAACAAACTTCGGCAATCTGTCATCCTTCATTCGCACAACGTGCCCTAGGCACCTCAAACCTTTTTTTCATTATAGCCCTAGAGAGCGGTATTGAACCACTTTTTTCGTACAGCCTATTGTTTGAAATACGGTCAGTCAGCCAGGTACCCAGAAGGATCCTCAAGCAATTTCTCTGGAAAAACATCAAGCAAATCTTCATCCGCTTTTCGAAGCACCCATGCTTCAGAGCCATATTTGACCACTGTCATCATTGTAGCTTCTAATATTCTAATTTTGGTTTGCAGAGTTATCTACCTATTCTTCCAAACTTCTTTTAACTGTGAACAAACACCATGAGCCTTGGCTATTCTACTTTTAACAGCTTTACTAATAATACTACCAAGGAAGCTGCCCACCTGATTAATCTTTTCATTACCCAATGTCACCTTTTCATCTTCACTTATTCCTAGCCTTAGTGACTTATTCTTCTTAACATTAATTTTCAAACTTGTTTCTAGCACCCTGAACTCGCAAAACCTCTAAAAGTTCATTCATTTTGCTCACACTTTCATCTAGGATGCTTAAATCATCAGCATAATCTAAGTCCAGGAGACTTTTTCCTCCCCATTTGATTCCGTGGTCTCCCATTGCCTTTCCTGTGCTCTTTAAGACAAAGTCCATCAAAATAATTCATATAAAGGGGAGAGAACACAACCCTGCTTAACTCCTGATTTAATACAAAACCAGCTGCTAACCTCATTTCCTACCTTAACCGCAGCAGTGTTATTGTCGTACATAGCACTAATCACTTTTAATTTATTTGTCTGGTATGCGATACAAGGATGAAACCTTTACTAAAGCTCTTCTATCAACAGAATCAAAACGCTTGCTCATAATCTATAAAACTGAGGACAAAGGTGTTTGACAATTAAGCACTTCTCAATTATTAACCTAAGAGTGAAAATTTGGTTGAGACATCCTCTACCTTTCTAAAACCGCACTGTTCTTCTCGTAAAACTTTGTCTACAGCATCTCTCAGTCTAAAAAGTATCATATTACTAAGTAATTTGCTACCTTCAGAGTCCAGACTAATGCCTCGATAATTACCACACTCACTTTTATCACCTTTCTTATAAAGTGGCTTAATTAAGGTTTTCCTTAATTAAATCGTAAGGTACTTCCCCCTTTTTCAAAAATCATATTCATAATGTTCAGTAATTTATTTCTAACCTCAGAGCCACCATATTTCAGAAACTCATTTACCACCCTATCAGCACCTGAAGCCTTTATTATTTTTTTAATCCTTTTAGGACTGTCGCTAATTCTTCCTCACAAAACAAATCTTCTTTCACATCCAAGGTATCACAAACTTCTTCATTTTCCTCTATATCTTTTCCTGCTACTCTATCTCGGTTTAGCAAATTCTCAAAGTGTTCTGCCCATCTCTCTTTAATTCTTTCCTTATCGCTAATTGTGGCCCATTCCTATCTTTAACTGTGCCAAGTCCGGATTGACTACTCCCTCTACTGTTTATTAACATGCCAGTACAATATTTTACTATTTTGCCGTCTAGCTGCATCTTCCAGATCCTCGGAATTTTTATCCATGGCCTCCACTTCATACCTCTTTAGTTCATATTTTAAAGCTTTCTCCACTTTCTTTACATTCCTTTTGTTTTCATATAATCTATCACTCAGATAAGTCTTGTACAAGTCCTTTCTCCTTTCTATTAAACATAAAGCTTTTTCACTAATATTCTTAGCTGTAGTCCTAGCTTTCTTCCCTACGACACCTTCAGCAACTTTACAAATTATTTTCCTAAATTATTCCAACCATCTTTCACATTATCAAATTTTTAAGCTCCAAAGTTTAGTATTCAACTGTTCCTGGAAAGTTTCTCTCAAATTCTCATCCTGGAGTCTACCAACATCGTAACTTCCCGGGAGGTAGTTACCCTTCCGAAATTACAGCTTTAAATTAACCTTTGACACTACTAGATGGTGATCTTTACTTTTAACATCATCAACAGCACTCCTATATACCCTAGTATCTTGTATTGATGCTACCAGTCTTCGATTTACTATAACATAATCAATAAGGTTTGCTGTCTTACCATCACGTGAATACCTTGTTAAATTATGAGCCATTTTATGCCAAACACCGTATTGGTTATAACTAGATTGTTATACCTATAAAATTTCAAAAGTCTGTATCCATTACTGTTTTATTTTTCCGAATACACCGAATTTACCTAGGCTAGGAAACCATCTATCCCTATTTCTACCGACCTGGGCGTTAAAATCTCCTAGTAAAAACATCATATTTCTACTTGGGACCCTGTCAATTTACTCCTGTAACTGTAAGTAAAATTCATCTGAGTCACTAGTAACTCCGTCAGTCGGTTCTGCAGGGGCATACACTACTATAACTGATACCCTGAACTTTTTAGTCATAAAATGAGCAATTAGTATTCTATTATTAATACCTTCCCAGCCTAAACAAGACTTAGCAGCTTCCTTATTCATCATGAGCTCTACTCCCTATCTATGTAACCCCATCCTTCCTGCCTGAGTAAACAAATTCTATATCACCTAATTTCATGCTTCCCTACCCCTGGGATATGAGTTTTCTGAAACTCCTAATAAGTCCAGTTCGAATCGTCTGAATTCGTCTGTCAAAATGTTGATACGATGGTCATTTTTTAACGTCGTAACATTCCAAGTTCCAATTTTCATGTTCTTTAAATCATTGAAATTATTTTGGCCTCACGAAAAGCAATGATCCCGGATACCAGTGCTGGACGGGGGTTCACATATCTTCTCAAGTCTACACCGAAGTGCTTAAGCCGGCTTAGAACCGGACAGCAAGAAGTCTCTGGGACCTCCATGAAAGGAGGCTTTGCGCAATCCTGGGCCTATCTTGGTCACAACATGGTTTTCAGCACTTGGCGATACTAAGGCCGTTTAATTAAAATAAATAGGTCTTTAAAAGTACTAAAAAAAAAACTTTAGCCGTAGCGTAAAGAGCGAGGTATTGACGAGGGGGTGACCTCTCTCATATACGTGATAATTTCTGTTCGTTTTAATGTTACTCCTTACTTTCAGTTAAAAAAAAATGGTTTTTTATTCAATTTCTGATCGTTGTTTAAATAATGCTGGGAAATCAGGCTCGCCCTCCATTGGAAATTCCCTTCCCCCATGAAAAATTTCTCCATGGAAAGATCCTCCCACGTACCTCCTCCCCCTTTGAACCCCCCCCCCCCCCCCCCCCACCCCCCCCCCCCCCCCCCACCCTCCCACCAGAAAATCCCCCTGAAAAACGTATGTTTACTTCCCAAATAACCCAATACCATATGTAAACATTTCATAACTTGCAGCCCTTCCCCCGGGACTGTGGGGGTTTAAATCATCCTCAAACACATTGGTATTAGATTTTTTTGACTATGCTGAACAAAACGGCTTTCTTAAAGTTTTAATCGGGTGACTTTAGGAAAAATGAGTGTGGGAGGGGGGCTTGCTTGCCCTCCAATATATTTGGTCACTTAAGCAAGAACGAAATCTCTGTTCGGCCGACTTGCCAATTGCCAGTGCATCATCTTGGGTCTGATACAATTAATTGCTTTTTTGACCCTTGAGATACCAAGGGACGGTTCAGCTTCTTTCAAGTTCTTTTATCAAGTTCTTTATTCAATAAATATAAAAAACACTACAATCCAAAAAAATCCCAAAGGGCCCAGAGGCCCGTTAACTGGAAAAAAAAATTAAAACTACATATTCATCATTTGCCGGTTACTGAACTAGGACTCAACGAACGAAAATAAATAAGAATTACTGCTCGTACGAATGAATGCTCACACGAAGACAACCGATCTCCACGTCACCTAACACCAACAACTAATCATACTTTATCTTTGACATAAAGAACCAACGCTAAAACAAACCAATAAGAATCTAACTTAAAACTACAATATTTAGAAAATTATGCAATCATCTGTTCTTCTCCAATAGAAATAAATTTAATCTGATTTATTCAATTAGAAACTTACATAATCATGTAAATCTTTTAAAAATTAGGAAAATTCGGAAACGCAATTTTATTGAAAGCGATCTCCATTTGCAGTTCTACAATTCTTGGAAGGTAGTGTAAGCCAAATTTAAAAATAAGAAAAAACATAGATAAAAAAAATCAGCGACAAATGTGCTAAAAACATGGTACCAATCAGTTTAAGAAGGTAATACTTTCTTTTGAAGATGTAATCGTGGTATCAACAGGTTGTTAAGGCTTGAATTTTTACGGATGAGAAACGTTGCCAAATATCACTAAAGAGTTTTATTTTTTATTTTCACGATTCAACGTGGCAACATTGACGAAAATGTGATATGCCCAAAATTAATCTTAATTTTTATACAGTCAAAAGAAAAATAGCGGTTTTCAATAGACCTATGATGGGCCTAAAGGTTAAAGAAAATTATTTTAATGTCCTCGGATCTTCAAAAAATTGGAGAATTAGAGTCGATTGTAGTTTTAGTATTATCTGAACCATGCTTTAAAACGTGATTTAAGTGATGGGCTGTCAGTCCTGCATGTTTTTAGTGAACAAACAACTTTCTGAATGACCAATTCATAATCGACGGAAAGGTATGAATATATTAATCTCCATGGCAGAAATTAAAAATTGTAAAGACAATTATATAACTGAAATCAACGAAGATTTTCATTGACGGAGACGTTTTCATCGCCTTTAGTCAGTACGGCTGATTAAGAAAAATTCAGTTTACTAAGAATTAGTGCAATGATTTCAAAAATCGGTATAATTTCAAAAAGAGGGGGGGGACCATTTGCTCCCAAGATTTTTTTCGCCCTTCGTTCGCTAGATTTCGAGAAGTACGTTTTTCTTGGTTATCTTTCATTAAAAAGAGGCTTTTTCGTATTTTCATAGAAAAAATGAAAAAAACTTGTCCCCTTTTTAGATTTTAAACAAGTATTTTTGCCCTCCCTCCTAATTTCCGTGAATTGATGCCTCTGCTTCTTCGGCTTCCATGATCTCACCATTCAGGAATATTACAGCCTTATGTAGTAAGATCTATAAAAACTTGCTGTTATTTACAATAAAGTTTTCAGTACAAATTTTAAGCAAATACAAATAAATAGTTTGAGAGAATCTAAAATAGTTTTGTTGTAGATTATGTTGCGACAAGTTTAAATCTCAACCAAATTTAAGTTACATAAGAGTGAGTTACGTAATCCAAAATACGACAGCTGAGTGAAAGCTTGGAGAATAAGAATAATAGTGTTTGGATGATGTGTAATAGTGTTGGATAATGTTAGGATAATGGTGTTGGATGATATGTTTTACTTGGATATTACTGAATGCAACGAAAATCCAATGTCAAATAATACAAAATTTTCAATACTAAGTTTTGTACCCAAGAAACACTTCTCATAGCTTTTGAAAGAAACACGAATTGTTTGTTTGGGAAACCTGCTGCGTTGCAGGTTTACGAAAAAAAAAAAACACTTCAATCGCCCGAAAATGTTCGAAAATATTGATAGCAGCACATAGGAGGAGGTTCAATCTTAAAAACTGATCCGAAGGACACATTGAACGGAGAAATTGACCTAAAATGGCAATTTTTGTATCTTGGCTCCATCCCCCTTCACGAAAATGCTCTGGCTCTTCCAAGGATCGTACCTGTGTGCACACTTGTATTTCTGCAGTTATAGTCATTTTGTTTTTATGTAAAAAAAAAAAAGAAAAGAAAAAACAAGTTTATTTTAACTGAAAGTATGGAGCAACGTTAAAATTTATAACGAAAAGAAATTATTCCAAATATGGAAGATGCTGTCCTCTCCTCCATATCCTGCTCTTTACGGTAAATTTTCTAGTACTTTTAAAAAGGCTTCTGATTCTAATGAAACTGCCCCTTGTGTTTCATGAATTGTTCTTAAAGTCTGAAAGAATTGGGACAAAAGGTCAAAACTTTGGCGTATAGAGTGAGGTATTGAGGAGGGGTTGCCCCTTTCATATACGGGATGATTTATGTTCATATTAAGTTTTAGCGTTGCTCCTTACTTTCATTTGAAAAAAAAACTTTTTTTCTTTTATTTAATAATTTTATAAATATGGCAGAATCTTTCGCAGCGTAGGGAAAAAATCGCATTGTAATTTTAAAATCATATATGTCAAGAACATATAATTAGCTCTTATTTTGAAAATGATTTGCGTCACAAGTGGTGATATGGTGCTAGTTGTGGTATATAGCCTACATTTTGTTGTTATTAGTTATTTGTAATACCTTCTCTAGAATGTCTCACGAGAAGGATTTTCAGGAATTAGCTCTGTTTGGAAGCCATTCCACGCGGCGACGGATCGCCCGGCGAAGCTCGTTTTAAGCATTCCTGGCAGGTTGTACCCTTCACTAGATACTCTTTAAGAGCTGTATTTTGGCGAGTTGATTGGATAGACGTAACGGCCGTAACGGCTTCGACAATCTCTCTGGTGATGGTCAATGCATGTAGTTTTATTTTTAAAACAGCGACACACTTTGTTGTGTCGCCGTGTTTGCCGTTTTACAACCAGATGAAGGCCGTGTTTTGTCGTTGTCCCCCAGAAGAAGGCCCAAAGTGCAAACTGTAAAACGCCGCTTCAAAACGATCTTTGATTGACCTAAAGAGTTAGGCATCAGAGTTGCTAGACGTTGCTGTGCGAGTTGCTCAATTATAGGTTTGATGGAGCACCAGCAAAGAGAGGTCATTGATAGTCCATGACTGGTCTGATGTATGACGTGAATAATTGTCAAAGCAAACTTTCAGGCAGAAATCTTTTGGATCTTAGGATGACTCCTAGCTTCCGAGGGCAGGAAGTTCTGATTTTGCTTGGGTTGAAGGACTTTCTTATCTTATCTAACATTTTGCTAGATTCTTTTTTTAAGCCGCCTTTAAAGAAGGTGTGTAATTTGCAGTATTCAAATGTTCACTATCTTTATCTATTATTTTTTTTCTTTTCTAATTAAATACTTCAAGGATTTAAAAATCTACGTGTAGTCTGCTTCAGTTATAATTGTAAATTCATTTTTAATTCTTTGTTTCAATTGCAGTTACAAATTTTTCGCTACATATTTTGATATTGCCAATCGTACATTCTCTTGATTTATGATGGAAATTTTAGTTGCAATCGGCTTGCTAAGTCACTGTAGCTTTTAATTATGAATTTCTTTATTTTTTGCATGTTTTTTTTCACGTTTTTCTGTACGTTTTCTTAATTTTTTTCCTCATTTCTGATTTTATTTGTCTCAGCCAGTTCTAATGTTTTACACTTAGGCTATAAAATCTTAGCTGTTATTTCTGTCAAAAATTTGCTGATTTCATTTCAAGAATTATTTTCGTAAGTTATGGAATCACGCACATTTCTGAAGAGTATGTCGATATCTTAAGAGATGATAAGAATATCTTAAGGCATGTTTTGTTTAAATTATCTGAACATGATTAGGCAAAAAAAAAAAAAAAAAATAGAATTTTCAGCGTAGATTAAGAATAGAAGTTATATAAAAGGGAAAAGCTGTTTGTTTACTAAAAAACATGTAAAACTGATAGTCCATCGAAGATACCACGTTTTAAACCGTGGATGCAAATAATATTGGACACTATAATAATCGCTTCTAATTCTCCAGTTTTTTAGAATTACCAATAATATCAAAATAAAAATATGGATCTTTCCGTTATACCTATAGCCTACCACTGTTAAAATGTATTTTTTAGTCGTTTACTTGCCACTAGAACAGAAAGAGAGGCATTTGTAGGTTCCTAATTTTATGCTTTTTTTTTTTTTGCGGTTAAGGTTGCCCTTGTGACAGTTAACCCTCTTCCCTTTGATGGTCCCAAATAGCCTATAGCCCTAGACTGTATAAAAAAACTAACATAAAATAAAAGTGGGAGTATTAGTTTCCTTATTTTATGCGCCTTTCCAGCATAATAGTAATTACCCTGATAATGTACCCCCACCCCCCTGATGGTGCATATATAGCCACAATAATATATTTGTATGTTGTTTCTTTCCATTTCTTGACCCGTTATAACACCGGTTACCATGTTTAGAATCTAAAAGTAGTGGTATAGGTATCATAAGCAGCGCAATCGCGCTGCCTAAGTAAAGAACGATGTTGGCATAATGTATTATTATTTTTTTCTTTAGACCAGGGCAGTTCGTATGGAAGGAGTTCCATACGAATTTTCCTGCCATTTACCCGTGCCCCAGCCATTTTAAAAATTTGCCTCGCAATTACTTTGGACTATCTGTCTTGACTTTTCTCTGTCCTACAGTTACCCAGCGTCTTGATGCAAACCTATACAACCTATTGTAAAATACTTGATAACTTCAATTCAAGCTACGACAATTCGAGCTACGATTTTTGGAGCCATTATTTTGGACTGGTGAATGAGCACGGGGACAGCAGGTACCCGGAACTTACCAAGCTTATCAAAGCGGTGCTGACGTTGTCGCATGGCAGCGCAGATGTTGAGCGTAGGTTCACGCCTTCTGGTAGGATTCTCGGTGAAGACCAGGCCTTGATGTCTGAACGCGTTCTGGATGCGAGACTCATGGTATATGACACGTTGAGGCTTTATCGAGGAAAACCAGAACGGTTTTGTTTTTCCAAAGAGCTGTTGAATCTTGCACATTCCGCACAGTCTCGGTATCAACAATATCTGGATGAAAAGAAAAAAAAGAGCTATCCGAGAAGGAGAGAAAACAGCTTTTGAAGAGGACAGCAACTGGAAGTTGCTGGAGGTCCATGACAAAAAGAAAGAAATAGAAGATCTGGAAAGCAAAAGGAAAAAACTTAGAGCATCAGTGCAAGAAAAGAGAACAGTAGCAGATACTCTACTTCAGGAAGCGACCGACAGAATGAAGAAGGCTGCCGAGTCCAAGATTTCCATAGACATTGCCCTAGCTGTTTCTTTGCTCGAAGGAGCTGTGAAGTCCAGAACAAGTGAAAGAGAGCAGATGGTGGAATCAGCGAGAATGGAGCCGTCTCTTGCAAAGAGAAAAACTGACCTCATATCGAAATTTATGCCCAAGAAGCAACAAGAGGGATTCCAAATATTTTACTTGTATCAGTCAATCGTTGGCACAGTATGTGTATCTGATTTTTTTTACTATTTTTTACTATTTGTACATTTTGTATTGAAATAAAAAAAATAAAATATAAATACATGCAAAAACTCGGGAAATGACGAATTTATGTGACCAGGCATCCCACGCCATCTACCACAGATCTGATCCCGAGGACTTCCGAATCCTATATTTGGCCTATATTTGGGCCCGGAAAATCCTATAAAATAGGACAGAGTCTATAATTTGAAACGAACCGACCTGTCCGAACCCTGTAATTTACAAAATGTGACAAAAAAAAAAACAAAAACAAAAAAAAAAACAACGAAATATCAATTCATAGATCTTCCTTATCTTCCAGATCATCAACTCTGAGAAACTGAGTTGCAACAAAGTCAGCACAACTTGTTCCCTTGCAAGGTCCACAGGCCCAGGTTCGTTTCGTGTCATATCTTTTGCAGGTACATCGCATATTTGAGCAGTCGGTTTTGCAGTCACAGTGAAAACTGCAGGGAGAGAGTTGAGGGCAGCGGGGAGAGTTCACCAAAAATAGAAGCACCCAAAGGATTTTATATGCTGGGACTGTGAGATCCCGTTGGTCGCGATAGGGCTATGAGGCTGATGGAGTATTTTGATGAAAGTTATAATTTTAAGTTCAAATCAAGGCGATTTTTATAATCACCATGATCTGGTACCCTATTCTAGACGTCAATTTTGTTGTTGTACGCCTTTATATGGAAACACGAATTTAAACCTTCTAAAAATCAACCTCAACCTCAAAAACCTAATTTTTAGTTCTACGTTAAAATAAAGTTAATTTTTTATAATCACCGTGATCAAATACCCTATTCTAAACGTAAAATTTGTTTGTTTTACGCCATTACACGGAAGCAAGAATTTCACCTGCTTAAAATCAACCTCAACCTCAAAAAACCTAAGCTTTAATTTTATGTTCAAATAAAAGTGATTTTTCATAGTCACCGTGATCTATTACCCTCTGTTGGGCATCAATTTTTTTTGCTATACGCCTATATATGGAAACACGAATTTCACCCCCTCAAAAATCAACCTCAAAAAATCTAAGTTTTAATTTTATGTTCAAATAAAAGTGATTTTCGTAGTCACCGTGATCTATTAACCTCTGTTGGGCATCAATTTTGTTGCTGTAAGCCTATATATGGAAGCACGAATTTCACCCCCTCAAAATCAACCTCAACCTCAAAAAACCTAATTTTTAGTTCTACGTTAAAATAAAGGTAATTTTTATAATCACCGTGATCAAATACCCTATTCTAAACGTAAAATTTGTTGTTTTAACGCCATTACACGGAAGCAAGAATTTCACCTGCTTAAAATCAACCTCAACCTCAAAAAACCTAAGCTTTAATTTTATGTTCAAATAAAAGTGATTTTCATAGTCACCGTGATCTATTACCCTCTGTTGGGCATCAATTTTGTTGCTATACGCCTATATATGGAAACACGAATTTCACCCCCTCAAAAATCAACCTCAAAAAATCTAAGTTTTAATTTTATGTTCAAATAAAGTGATTTTCGTAGTCACCGTGATCTATTAACCTCTGTTGGGCAATCAATTTTTGTTGCTGTAAGCCTATATATGGAAGCACGAATTTCACCCCCTCAAAATCAACCTCAACCTAAAAAAACCTTATTGGTGAAACAGCTAGATGAGCAAAGTTTGCATATTTGGAACCAGCATATTTTTCTAAGTCGGGTAGTAAAAATAATCATTTCTCTTGCAATTTGGTTCGGGTTAGGCCCTATTTTTCACACACTTCCAGGACTACCTACCTGAGTCAGCTCAACAATGTCCCTCGTTTGGTACTTTCAAAAGAATCTTAAGAAATTTTTTAATGCCTTAATGACATGTATATTAAGTTTTTTTTTTTTTATTTAGCTTCTTTATTATTATTATTAATGGGATGGGGTGATTCTGGACCGGGTTTATAAATTTATGTTGTGACGGGTGTTTGACTTTTGTACAGCATCTCTCGTGGCTTGCTTTCAAATATGCTAATTGAAATGAATTTAATTCGTGCGGTAATCCTCCGCTTAGTTTGTGGTTTTGGTTTTTTTAGGTGGATTTTTTTCTCTTATGTTGAGTCTCTTAAAGTTGGAATCCTTTCAAATGTCTTTTTTATGTATTTGTTTTCATTTTTGTTTTCCCCTATTTTATTCCTATCCATAGAACCTTAAAGGAAAGAATGTATTGAAGCGCTTTTTGTTGTGACCCTGTTGATAGAATAAATTGATTGATTGATTTAAGGATTAAAAGTGACTGGAAGGCATTCCGCTCCTCCCATGCACTTATTTGCTACCTTACCACCCGTAATCGTGTAACCTCTACCTCCCCCTTAACCATTGTTCATATAAATGTTTTTATAGTAGATTAAGTAAAAAAAAAAAACAAGTTTTTTCTAACTAAAAGTAAGGAGCGACATTGAAACTTAAAACGAAACAGATATTATTCCCTATATGAAAGGGGCTGTCCCCTCCTCAACACATCACTCTTTACGCTAAAATTTGACTCTTTGTCACAATTCTACTTGTAAAAAAATATAAACTTCAGCGTAAAGAGCGAAGCGTAAGGAGGGGGAAGGGGGACATCGATAAGTTACAGCTATTGAACTTTCTTCTATTCAAAGCGCCTTCTTAAGAGACACTCTCTTTTAACTGAACATTTTGAAATAAGATGTTCGTATTTTGATCAGATAATTTTGGGGAAAAATGGGTGTGGAAGGGGGCCCAGTTGCCCTCCAATCTTTTTGGTCACTTAAAAAGGACACTAAAACTTTTGATTTCCGTTCAAGTGCACCCTCTCCCGATATTCTAGGACCGTTATTTCGATAAAATCACCCTGGAAAAAAAGAGAAAACAAATACGCATCCGTGATCGGTCTTCTGGCGAAAATTGCAACATTCCACATTTTTCCAGGCATGAGCTTGAAAATTCTACAGGAGGATTCTCTGGTACGCTGAATCTGATGGTGTGATTTTCATTCATGTTCCTTTAATTTGTTGGGGTTTTTTCCCCCTATTTCAAAAAATCAGGCAAAATTTTCTCAGGCTCATAATTTGATGGGTATTCCTTTTTTTAGTTTCGGTTATTATTGAGCCGAGTCGGTCCTTACTTATAGCTCGTTGCCACGAACTGTTTCAAAATTCGGGTGAATATGATCTTGGAATCTTGGATATCAAATGGCTTTAAACTTTCAGGGATTGTTTTCTAGGCGAAGGAGACCATATGTTTTTTGTTGGGACAGCAGAAAGAGCCTAAGGTAGCCGGGAAAAATGGACCAAATGTTTTTTTTTTTTCTTTTATCCCCTATTAATCTGATCCAGAAATTTGTTGACGTAAGTCCTTGGGCCAAGAGGAACCTAATGTAACGAAATTGGTTGTGTCCTCTGTTTTGTTGTTTATTTTAACTCCGCCACTAATTTAATCTTGTTTAGAGAAAGTGGTAAGGGCGTAGCTTCTGGAGTTTTAACGGAAAGTTTCTATCTCCGGCTGAGTTGTTGAATATTATGTTATATTCTGGCAAGCTACACGTAATTCTTGCCTGCGTAAGAAAAAGACGGCTTTTGGTTGCACTTGAGCCAGAGCTCACAGTGTGAGAGTTGAAGGGGACTCTTATAGTCTATATCAGAGGACACTATCCGACGTTGGTTTGCCAAGCTTTCGTTTCTTTCAAGCCATGTTTCTGCTTCTGAATCGAAAGATCTGTTTAAGGAAGCAAGTAGCTGGGAGTTTGAAATTCAAAATACAGTAGATTAAAGTCTAAAAGTGCTGAAGTTCTTTGACGACCCCCTTGCCCCATTGCCCAAGTATTTTCTTAGAAAAACTAACAAGAAAATTTTGATATTCAAAAAAGAGCATTCTCACAGGGTCTGAAAGTGCTGCCATCTGATTTAATGAGCCACATCTGTTTGTGATTCTATTGAGTTTGTGAATTCATTTTATGTTTGGGACTGAGGTAGGGCAATGGTATCACATATGGATCCTAAAATTTGGTAATTTTTCGTATTGTTAGGAGAACGGGGGGGGGGGGGGGGGGGTCCTTTCTTGCAAGGGATATTAGAAAGTTCCCACCGCAAGAAAGTCAATTTTGAACTAAAGAGTTACAATTTTCTTTTAATAGTGAAAAAGCATTTTTAAGTAGTTCCTGAAGAGTTGAAAAATGTGTATTGCATTGTTTTATTTTACAAAAATGTTTCCCATGAGATGCCTGTTTTGGAAATTTCTTGAGACTGACAACTTCTTTGTGTGTACCTTTTTTGAACCTGAACCACGCAAGGATTTTGAGTTTGAATAATTGAAGAGCCAAAGTAGGCTAGTTGCATATCTGCCCCTCCCCCTTCTATGCCCTTCATGCTACTAACTTTTTAGCAGGTGTTACACGTTATTTGAAGTGGAATTTCAAAAAAATTGCAATCTCAATAACTTCAGACCAAAAGTGGGCCCATTGCCTTTCCAACACATACTCCCCTTCAGCATGTTTTACCGCTAAATTTTTAGTTAAAAAAAGTAGACGTAGTGCACCTTTCTTGAACCGAAATAATACAATAATTTTCCATTAGTATTATAAGGAAGGACAAACTGGGACCATGATCCAACTTTACCCCCCCCCCCTCATCCTCTTCCAAACATTTTTTTTTTGCAGAAGGCAGGCATGCTGCGCCTTGTTTGAAGCTTAATCAAGCAAGCCCAAGGTGTTGGAAAATCATTTATATTACTGGAAGCATCAAGTGAGCTCCCGGCCCCTCTACAGTCCCTTGACCCCATCCATATCTCATTTTTTAGCAGAAAGATTGACATGTAATCACGCTAGGTTTTTCGAACTTGAATCACGCTAAGTCTTTCATGCATGTAGTTCGAGATCCAAAATGGACGACTGGCCTTCCACCGCCGTTCTGTCCCTTCCACCCTCAACTTTTAGCAATCCTTTTACCAAATGTTCAGTAGAGAGGTAACCCCGCATTTTTTCTGATCCCCCTAAAATCGAAGAGGCAAATAACCTGGGCAATAGGAACATGAAAATGATAATATTCCATCAAATCTACGTGAAACTCATGGGGTAGGTAATTTCCAGTCAATGGAACAGGGCGGATAAATTTTCAAGGTGTTCACTAGCTCTGTACTTCATTTATGTTTCGCACTAAAGTATCCGTATTAACTTGAAATTTGGTAGGAGATTACCCACGGCAAGGAGACGTCAATCAAGAAATTAAGCTTTACAGCCAGTTGGCAGCAGTCTTTGCATTGTCTTTGTTTATGGTTTCTTCTCAATGACGAAGAGTGACTTGTAACCAAGAAATCGTAAAGCTTGTTTCTCTTCAAGGGAAAGGGATTACATACTTGTTTTAGTTAGTTTTTGTTTGGGAGGAATGAGAGTGGGTTGTAGGGCTGGGGAAGGAGTAGGTGGAAGGGGTGGGTTGCTGGAGTTGTATTTGATGGTGGTTTTAGCCCTGGGTGTGTGTGGGAGAAGGTGAGTGTTTGTCTTTTTTTAATTGATTTTTTAGTTTTGGATATTTCTAGGAGCGTGTTTGTAGGTATCCTTAGCGTTAGCAAAAATTAATTTTTTTCCATAGCGATGTGATTTATGTTTATAATGGTTTATATTTTTGTTTGTTATGTTTAATAAAGTCAAAATCAAATTTGTTTTATTCGTTTCTGATACATTTTAGGACAAGAAAATTTGAGTTGATACGAATGCTTATGTAAAGATCATAAATACGTTTTTGAGGTTTTGAGGGGGTTGACAACTATGCCATTTAGTCGATGCCGAAGGGACAAATCAAAGTGTTTCTGCCTCAGCATTTTTGCTGGAAAGTACAACTGAAAGCTGTTGAAATCCTTCACGTTGCCCTAGCAACATGAAGTGTTGCTAGATATAGTTATAATGTTGCTAGAAACTAGATATTGTTTTCCGATAACTTATGGAAATCAATGCCTATAAAATTATTTCTGACAAATTGGATAATACTTTAGTTGTTTCTAATTTTTTTTTTGGGGGGGGGATGTGGGGTCACTTGGAACCATTTGCGATGCACCTAAAACAGAAAGCTTTTATAGTAAAATTTCCTGGACCGACTGAATTGGAGTGGTGCATTCTCGAAGAAAGTGCATTTAAAATAGTACAGATTATAGCTTAAAGCTTTTCTAAGTTTGACTGGCAACTTCAGGAAAACTATTCAATTTCAAGAGCAATGTACAAAAAAAGAAGAGAGTCTCAAAGGGGGCAAAGGGGCGGGTCCCCCCCCCGGGACCCCGGGCGTAAAGTGTTTTTGAATGATGTTAAATGGTGATAAACAAATCAAGTTCGGGATGTGGCGTAATTTATCAAAGTTTCCACCTCTAATCAAAATCTGCCACTGTTTGTGGGTCTTTCTTTTTTTGTGTAACTGTCTTAGAAATCAGCTTGTACTACGGGTTGATTGATGAGTCACTGTTTGAAGTGCTAATCATAATAATCAATTTTTTTTTTTTTTTTTTTTACAGACTTTACAAAACAAATGCGAGCTACTGGACATTGCTTTCAAGCGCTACTATGATCTCATCTTTTCGTCCTCCTCGGCTGTTTCGCTGTAAGAACTGCAAGCACCCTAAACATTGGAAATCAGATTCAAGTTTTGTGGGATATCTTGATACACTTAATATCTTTCTGAACCGTCCCGTGCACAGAAAAACCAGAACTCAACATGGATGAACATTGTAGGTATTTCTGTTTTGTTTAAATGCTGTGGCAGCATTTACAAAAACAAGATCCTTAGGCTTCCGTCTAGACTTTTACGTGTCCTGTCTCCTACGTGCACAGAAAAAATCACCAGTCAAACATAAAATATACAGCAATGACCACACATTAAATTAGGAATAGCGCTCCCCCCAGCCCTCTTAAGGCCAGAGAATCATATGCGCTTTACTGAAAAACATAACATATTTTAAACAGTTTCTCTTTTAACCTTATAACATTGAAAATCAAAATTAGCTACAAATTCACGGAACTAATGTTATTGTTAATACATGTGTTTTTTTAATTGATTTTTTAATTGCTTTTTGCTATTGTTAGTCCATTCGCTTTCGTAAGTCTGATGTGGAGTAAATATTTATCCGCGCTTTCTTCCTTTTAAACGCATTTATTTCAAGTATGTAGAGAAAACTATTAAATCGTTCATTTATTTATCAATTCAAACAAAGGAGATTCTTTCAAAAAATTGCCAATGTTTATTTTAGGTCTTATTAAGGCATCAATTTTCTACATGTTTGAATGAAATAGAATTAATAGTTTTTATCTTTCCTTTAATCTGAATCGTTTTTTTCACGATTTTCCTATTTCGTTGTTGATAATTTGGCAAATAAAAACCACACTGTTCAAGATACTTATCGTTTTCAATAAAAGTAAAAAGGAGACCCAATCCTATTGGAGGGTTTCAGAGGTAGAGGGGGGTTGCCCAACTCTTATTTGCGGTAGCTCTTATTTGTATTAAATAAAAAAAAACAAGTTTTTTTTAAAATGAAAGTAAGGAGCGACATTAAAACTTAAAACGAACAGAAATTATTCCGTTTATGAAAGGGGCTGTCCCCTCCTCAACGCCTCGCTCTTTACGCTAAAGTTTGACTCTGTCTCACAACTTTATTTTTTAAAACAATAAAAAAACTTTAGCGTAAAGAGCGAGGCGTTTGAGGAGGGGACAGCCCCTTTCATATACGGAATAATTTCTGTTCGTTTTAAGTTTTAATGTCGCTCCTTACTTTCAGTTTAAAAAAACTTGTTTTTTTTTATTTAATTTCTGATCGTTTTTTAGTTAATGCAGGGGATGTTTCCCCCCTCTTTAAAAAATCGAGTAAATTTTCTCAGGCTCGTAGCCTTTGATGAGTAATACTAAACTTAATAAAATTTATATATTTAGAATCAGCATTATAAACACATTCTTTTGATACATTTATTGACATCAAAATTCCGTTTTTAAAAAAAGTTTCGATTACTATTGAGCCGTATCGCTTGTTTTTTTATTGTTTTTTTTATTACGTATATGTTATTACGTATATGAGGGGGTTCTCCCCTTAGTCAATACCACGCTCTTTACGTTAAAAGTTAAAAAAAAATTTGATTCACAAACCCCTGAATCACAAAGGCCGTTTAATTAGAATAGATAGCTCTTTTGAAAGCACTAAAAAAAAAAACTGTAGCGTAAAGAGCGAGGTATTGACTTGGGGGAGAACCCCCTCACATACGTTATAATTTCTGTTCGTTTTAAGTTCTAATATTCCTTCTTACATTTCAGTTGAAAAAACTTGTTTTTTTTTTTTTTTTTTTTATTTAATTTCTGATCGTTTTTTAAATAATGCTTGGAAAATCCGGCGCCCCTTCATAGAAATTTCCCTTACCCCAAAGAAACATCCTCCACGGAAATATTATCCAGATTAACCCCCTCGTCTAGCCCCCCCCCCCTCCAGAAAAAATCCTTCCTGAAAATGGTTGTATACTTCCCAATAACCAATAAATAATGCTGGCAAGTCCGGCGCCCCCTTCATGGCAATTTCCCTTCCCCCATGAAAACTTCCTTCATGAACAGATCCTCCAACATAACCACCGACCCACCCTTCCCTCCCACTACCAGAAAAAAAACCTCCTGAAAACTTCTGTATAACTTCCCAATAACCAATACTATATGTTAACATTGGGTAAAGTTCATAACTTTTAGCCCTCCTTCTGGAACTTCGGGGGATTAAGTCATCCTAAAAGACATATTTATCATATTTTCGACCATTCTGAACAAAATGGCTATCTCAGAATTTTGATCGGGTGACTTTGGAAAAAAAAAAATAAGCGTGGGAGGGGGCCTAGTTGCCCTCCATTTTTTTTGGTCACTTAAAAAGGGCACTAGAACTTTTAATTCCGTTCCAATGAGCCCTCCCACAATATTCTAGGACCACTGGGTCGATACGATCACCCCTGGGGAAAAAAAAAACAAACAAACAAACAAACAAACAAATAAAACACGCATCCGTGATCTTTCTTCTGGCAAAAAATGTAAAAATTCCACATTTTTGTAGATAGGAGCTTGAAACCTCTACAGTAGGGTTCTCTGATACGCTGAATATGATGGTGTGATTTTCATTAAGGTTCTATAACTTTTTTAGGGGTCTTTCCCCCTTGTTTTGAAAATCAGCCAAATTTTCTCAGGCTCGTAACTTTTGATGGGTAGCACTAAACTTGATGAAAGTTATATATTTGAAATCAGCATTGAAACCTGATTCTTTTGATATATCTATTGGTATCAAAAACCCGTTTTCTAGAGTTTCGGTTACCATTGAGCCGGGTCGCTCCTTACTTACAGTTCGTTACCACGAACTGTTTGAAACCTTGATTAGCTTTGTAATATGGGTATTATTAATATCACGACGGAGAGAAAAAAAAAAAAAAAAAAAAAAAAAAAAAAAAAACACCATTAGAAAAAACAAATCATTTTCGCGAATGCGCTGATTAGCAGGTTCTTTAGAAGGTCTGGGGGGGGGGATGACCCTGCTCTTATTTGTGTTAATATCTATTGGTCATAACTTTGATTTGATTCTTCATTTTAAACCTCTATAATCTTCGGCCCCACCTATTTATCCATTGTTTTCTTTACTTTACATAGTTTACTTTACTTTTCTTTCAAAACTCATTTTTGGAAAAATCAGAATAAAATGAGAATAAGAACCGGCATTACAATTCAAAACGAGCAGTAAGTATGCTGTGTATTAGGGGGCTGCTGTCTTTACAGCCTCTTTTTGTTACCAATTTTTCAAGAACGAATATTCTAATACAAGGGCATGTGATGGAAAGCTCATTTACAATACCTCGAGAGTAGCACGGTTTATTTATTTGTATTGTTTTTTGCAATAACCATTAATATATTTTATTAAATATATTGAATATATTTTTACTAAAGAATGCTTTTAGGTAAGCACTAATTAAACTTTATCTTAAAGATTGAAGGGCTGATGTGGCGGAACCCCCTCTCTAAAATTGGTAATTTATGTTGGTTTCGAGTTTTAATGTTGCTCTTTAGTTTAATTTGATATACATTGTTTTTAAATTTAAAAGAATATAGGAATTATTAAAAAAGCTGAAAAAACAAATAGCAATAATCCTCAAGATTACAATTGCAAATGCAGTTTACTTTTTATGGTATTGGAGCCGGGGTTAGGATTCAAATATTCAAAAGAAGAACAATAAAAAATTAAAAGCCCGAGACTGTCGATCACGTGTGAAACGTTTTCACGAGCAAGTGTAAAAGAGATTTAGAAGGCTCTTTAGCTCCTGGAGTGTAAGGTTTTACTGTACAACTTCGAATTTTTAATTTTTACTCATGTTGTTGCTGTTTTGAGAGGATTTTGACGAACTTTTCCCGCCCACAAATCAAATTGACGAACTTTTTGACAAACTTGACAAATTTTGACGAAATTTGACGAACTTTGAGGAATTTTGACGAACTTTTCCCATCCACAAATCAAATTCCAGCATGCATGCCTGGTTGCATTAGAAAAAAAAAATAAATAATGTATATACATAATGGAAAAAGGAACCACATTGGCAACAACAATTTAAACCCTCTTTATAAAATTTTCAGACTTTTCCGTTTCCTTGGCATGTGTTTCTGTAAATTTGGAGATTAATTTTTTCAAATCGAGGTGGATATATCTCTCACTACCCTCCCCTGAAATAAACTCTATGAAAGGGTCTAATAAAGCTTACATAAATATAAGCTAATAAAGCTTGTAGGGAAAACGCCCCTTAGGTATGATGGTTCTGCCAAAGTCTATATTGCTTAGTTCCCTGATCCAATATGTTTATAACGATGGAATAAAGTAAAAAAAGAAATAAACAAAAATCGGGACACAGAAGTACAGGAATTGATTTTGGAGAGGGCCTCCAAATTTGTCAAAACTGTAAAATACCAGTCAAATATAGAGAGATACTTGGAAAATTCGTAATGATGCTAAGGTTTTTGGGTGTGAGCCTGGAGTTCACTAGTTTTAAGAACCTATTGGGTTAAAATAAACCTCACAATCTCATTTCTTCCGTCATTGCTAGCAGCAATAAGAATATGAAATGTCAGTTGCAATTATTAGCTAAATAAAAAGCAAAACTTTTTAATGCACATTTTACTAGATATTACATTTATGGGCCGTTTTTTTCACTCATCAATGTGCTGAGATCTTACATCTTTCGTCAGAAAACGCTTAAAAGTGAAATCTTTGAACAAAGATCTTGCATCTTTGGTTGTTTTTGTACAAACGTCTTTCATCGTTCTGCTCTGATCTGCGGTCTGAGAACAATGATGAGTAGATCAACAAAGTTCTCTCATCATTCTTCTATATGGGAGGACAGTGGCGGTCTTCACACTTTTTGCTGACATCAGTGAGCTGTAAGATCTTACAAAGATGAGTTAAGAAACGATAATCTTTGCAGAAAGATGTAAGATCTTAGTGGTAAAAAACGGGCCTTATATATTTGTATATACAATACATTATTTAAGTGCGTATAGTCTTCCCTTTGTCACTATTAATTTGTTGTGATTTAAAATTGTTTTCATTTATTAAAAGGTATTATTTAAGATACAATGAATAATAATGATAAATTAATTGATTAGGTAGTAATACTAGATGGTATGTAAAATGCAAGAATAGTAACAAGAAATACTAAATCTATAGTAAATGTATGAATAAATATATAAACCAAATTAATAATAAAGTAAAATAAATAGGAAATAATCAGAAAGTAAATATGTATAGTAAAAAATATACATAGTTTGTTAATATATTAAAATAGATGACGCGATAGTATCTCCGGATATTTAATAAAATCGTTAGTTTATTGCTTGATAACTTGGGTTAGGTAGGAACAGTGAAAACAATGGAAATGTTACTGAAATAACGATTTAACGTTCTAAAATAAACGTTCCCACAATCCTTAAAGTAAACGTTATTAGCGTGACCTTAACCCACCGTGTTAAAAATGAGATTCCTCACCCTTTTAAGTCTACCTACTGTTTGGCACTAATGGAACTGAAATAAAGGAACGACCTAGCACCGTGATGCTTAACTGGTGTATGATAACACCAGTTAATTATAGGTAAAGTTAATTATAATAAGTAAAGATCCTGCCTTTTTCTGTATTCTTCACCAGGTAAAATCGTGCCATCTACATTACATTATTGATTTTTCTACGCACCGGAATTAGAAATCGGTTTTCCCTGATTTAGAAAACTTTAAATTTCCTGGTTAGCTGAAGTAGCAAGCTGCTCTCCCAACTTCAGGTCCAAAGAGGCCCGACTTGGATACCGAATACCCGAATTTAGTTTTGCCCGTGAATCGTAAGTGTAGACTTTAAATTTAAAAAGGCAAAGAATATTCTATGGATTTGAGGGCAACTGCCTTAGACGCATCACTGTCATCCACTTGACAGATAATATCATCAATGTTTCTGTATTTTTTAAAGACTAAATAGTGGCCCATGGATGGTCAAATCATCACTAATTGTTGGCTTCATTGTTGCTACATGGTTTGGATGAGCAAGGGCACCTCCCTAATGATACATGGTGCCGGGTCTCTGCCGGCATCAGGAGACACAAACAATAAAAAGCAGCAATTTAGTAGTGTTTTTTGAAAAGCAATCTTTTCATTTATCTACCCCAGTAACAAAGTCGACATAGTTTAGTGGAAAGTCAGAGCTAATATTTACGTTGTGCCTGTCCGGGTACCAAGTGGGACTTCTTTTAGGAGAATGTCTTCAACGAAATACGTTCCTTTGAAGTAGTTCGTAAATTCTGTTTTTTGGGTATATTTGGGAAACGGTTGTCGGATCTCAACTAAACTTAGTTTAAAGTAAAAAGTTATTGTTGTTTAGTTATATGTTTTTTTTTTTTAGACCAAGAGCAATTTGACATTCGTTGGGAGCAGAGAGGGGGTCCTAATTTGTTATTATTAGTATCTACCAGCAGGTATGGAAAAAGTTCCGAAGCTGTCAGTAGCAGAATTCGACAGAATTTTGAAAGCTGCCAAGCAATTTCAAAATCTGCCACAAATTTCACTAGGCCATGAAAACTTCCAAGTAGCATTGCTACTATACTATCCCACTTTCTAAAAACGCATCAATATAAACCAAAAGAATCACATTTATATTTAGCCTAGACCTATATCGCCCCACTGTGGGGAGGGGAAAGGCTGGGACACAATTGCCAGCTAGCGGCGATTATATCTGGAAAGTGTTCAATGGGGAATTGGATGATGTTGCTCTTCTCAGTCAAAGCATTTCTTTCAGAAAAAGAATTTGGCGAAGGAAATTACCAGTTACCAGATTTACTATTCTTTGGCATTCTTTGAAAAAAAAAAAAAAAAACGGATTTGAAGTTCTGTTATTTCTATCACTTCAAATTTGTCGCTTTAATAAAGAAAGAAAAAAGTTTTGTTTTTGATCAGGGTGATGATAAGAGAGGTTAGGATTATGCAATCCTTATGAAACTGGAGATGTTCTCGTAATGCCGGATTTAAGAATCCTCTGAAAATTATGGCCCCTTTTATTGACAACACCCCCAAATAAGCCTTGGAACGCAATCCTCCCTCTCCCATAGGATTTTAGTTTATGCATCTATATTTGTTTAACTAAATAGTCCCTAGTTCCTAAGCAGGATTTTAGGAGGGAGGAGCTATAGTAGGTCTACCGGAATGAAACGTTGAGTCGAAACGTCGGTGCAACAGATGATATGTTTTTTTTTCTTTTAAAGGGTTCCTTGAAACTAAACTATTTAAGTTACTATTTACTATATAAAATAAAACTACTATAAACTATTAACTACTATTTAAAGTTAATACAAACTATTTAAACTGTTAAGTAACTATTTAAGCATCGTGGCCAACGCTTCGATCGATTTAGTATCGACGAAGGGTCATTAGAAGCTGAACTCAAATCTCATAAAAAATACGCAAAACCACATGTCTAGCAATTATAATGTCTGTCAGTTTCAAACAGTTCGTGGTAACGAACTGTAAGTAAGGAGCGACCCGGCTCAATAGTAACCAAAACTCCAACAAACAGAATTTTGATGCCAATAGATATGTCAAATAAATTAGATCTTTATGCTGATTTCAAATATATAAGTTTCATCAAGTTTAGTCTTACCTATTAAAAGTTATGCGCCTGAGAAAATTTGACTTATTTTCGAAAAAAGAGGAAACACCCCCTAAAATTCATAGAACTTTAATGAAAATCACACCATCGGATTCAGCGTATCAGAGAACCCTACTGTAGAATTTTCAAGCTCCTATCTGCAAAAAAGCTCCTACATGTGGAATTTTGTATTTTTTGTCAGAAGAAAGATCACGGATGCGTGCTTATTTATTGTTTTATTTTTTTTTTTTATTTCCCCAGGGGTGATCGTATCGATCCAGTAGTCCTAGAATATCGTAAGAGGCTCACTTGAACAGAAATTCAAAGTTCTAGTGCCCTTTTCAAGTGACCAAAAAAATTGGAGGGCAACTTGGCCCCCTCCGACGCTCATTTTTTTCCCGAAGTCACCCAATTAAAATTTTTAGATAGCCATTTTGTTCAGCATAGTCGAAAATCTAATAAATATGTCTTTTAGGACGACTTAATCCCCCACAGTTCCCAGGGGAAGGGCTGCAAGTTATGAAATTTGCCCATTGTTTACATATTGTATTGGTTATTGGGAAGTATAAAGACATTTACAGGAAGGATTATTTTTCTAGTGGGGGGGGGGCTGGAGGAGGGGGTTACTCGGGAGAATCTTTCCGTGGAGGATGTTTCCTTGGGGCAAGGGATATTTCTATGTAGGGGCGCCGGATTTCCTTGCATTATTTAAAAAAACGATCAGAAATTAAATAAAAAAAAACAAGCTTTTTCAACTGAAAGTAAGAAGCAACATTAGAATTTAAAACGAACAGAAATTATTATGTATATGAGGGGTTTCGCCCCCAAGTCAATACCTCGCTCTTTACGCTACAGTTTTTTAGTGCTTTCAAAAGAGCTATCTATTCTAATTAAACGGCCTTTGGGATTCAGGGGTTTGTGATTTTAACAAAATTTTAACTTAAGGGTAAAGAGCGTGGTATTGATTAAGAGGAGAACCCCCTCATATACGTAATAAAAAAACAATAGAAAAACAAGCGATACGGCTCAATAGTAATCGAAACTTTTAAAAACGGAATTTTGATGTCAATAAATGTATCAAAAGAATGAGCTTATAATGCTGATTCTAAATATATAAATTTTATTAAGTTTAATATTACTCATCAAAGGCTACGAGCCTGAGAAAATTTACCTGATTTTTGAAAGAGGGGGGAAACATCCCCAACAAGTGAAAGAATTTTAATGAAAATCACACTGTCAGATTCAGCGTATCAAAAAACCCTATTACATAGGTTTCAAGCTCATATCTGCAAAAATCTGCAACTTTGTATTTTTTGCCGGAAGAAAGATCACGGATGCGTGTTTATTTTTTTTTCAGGGGTAATCGTACCGACCCAGTGGTCCGAGAACATCAAGAGAGGGCTCATTTGAACGGAAATTAAAAGTTATAGTGCCCTTTTCAGTGACCAAAAATGCCGGAGGGCAACTTGGCCCCCTCCCACGCCCCTTTTTTCCCAATTTCGTCTGATCAAAATTTTGAGATAGCCATTGTGTTCAGCATAGTTGAAAAATCAAGAAATATATCTTTGAAGGTAAAAAAATTCCCCCTAGAGCCCTTATGGAAAGGTCTTAAAGTTTTAAATTTCCCAATTGTATACTTATAGTATTTGTTATTGGGAACTATGCTTGCATTTTTTTTTTTTTGGGGGGGGGGTGAAATTTCTCCTGCTTTTTTTTTTTCCACAAGGAAGATTTTCCATGGGGAGGTAAGTTTCCAGGGAGGAAACTTTTCACGGGAAATTTTACACTGGGGGAATTTGCCAGAATTCCAATACGAAATTCTTTTTATGTGTTTTGCTTTCATTTTGCCGACTCACTTTTACGCGTGGACATGTTAAAGGTAATTGTGTGGGGTAAATTATCACCAAATAAATTATCACGAACAGAAATTATTACGTATATGAGAGGGTTCGCCCCCTAGTCAATACCTCGCTCTTTACGCTAAAGTTTTTTAGTACTTTCAAAAGAGCTATCTATTCTAATTAACCGGCCTTTGTGATTCAGAGGTTTGTGATTCGAACAAAATTCGAACTTTAGCGTAAAGAGCTAGGTATTGACTAGGGAGCGAACTCCCTAATATACGTAATAAAAAACATATGAATATAGAAATTCGTTACGTAAGTTAATTCGTAAGTTACGTCAGAACATAATTTCGAGAAAGCCAATTAGCCAAAAAAAGGAAAATTAATATGCAAACTTCGTTTTAATTATTCATGTACGATGAGCCAAAATCAAAGCTGAATTAATTCAAAGACGTTCAGAAAGAAATTAACTAAAAAAACAAGTTTTTTTTTAACTGAAAGTAAGGAGCGACATTAAAAATTAAAACATACAGAAATTATTCCGTATATGAAAGGTGCTGTTCCCTCCTCAACACCTCGCTCTTTACGCTAAAGTTTGATTTTCTCATAACTCTATTTTTTTAAACAATAAAAAACTTTAGCGTAAAGAACGAGGCGTTGAGGAGGGGACAGCCCCTGTCATATACGGAATAATTTCTGTTTGTTTTAAGTTTGAATGTCGCTCCTTACTTTCAGTTAAAAAAACGTTTTTTTTAGTTAATCATAAGCAAAAGAAAAACAAATAGACGAATATGACGTCTTTCATTTATGACTGAAACTACTCTGCTGGTCGCAGATAGACTTTTGAATATCGCAGAATCATTTATTTTTTTACGATTTATGACTGAACTACTCTGCTGTTGCTTTTATTAATTTTCCGTCGCAGAAATTTTTGCTGAATACGCGAATAGATGTTATTACGATGAACTTATTAATTAAATTTTACGGTATTAAAAATTTCGGTATTAATTTCGATTTTTAATTTATGAATTAAAAAAAAAAAAAAAACAAACAGCATGAACGAACAGGTGGAACCTAGAACGAGCAGAAATTTAAACGAATATTTAAGCATAACGTTAAAATAACCCAAAGCACTATGAACGTAATTTTCAAACAGTTCATTGTAACGAACTGTAAGGAAGCAGCAAATCGGCTCAATAGTAACCGAAACTTAAAAAAAGGAATTTTGATATCAATAGATACATCAAAAGAACTGGCTTCTGTTGGGAGGAAAGTCTTCGGGGGAAATAAATTTTGCGCCATGGGAGGGAAGGAGATTTCCTGGTTTGACTTGAAAAATGGTAAGAAATTAAATAAAGAATTAACAAGTCTTTTCATCTGACAATAAAGAGCAACACTAAAACTTAAAATTACAGAAATTATTCCGTATATGAGGGGGGCTGTCCCTTCCTCAACCTTTACTTTTTACGCTTAAGTTTGACTTTTTGTTACAGTTCTTCAAGAAAGACTGTTCAAACACAAGGTCTGTTGATTTTAAATCAGGGGTATTTTAAAGAACGTCAAGACTTTAGCCTAAAGAGGGAGGGTTGAGAAAGGGATAACTCCCCATTATATGCAGAATAATTTCTGTTCGTTTTAAGTTTTAATGTTGCTCCTTAGTTTCATTAAAAAAAAACAGTGTTTTTATTTAATACTGGACTAAAAGTAACAAAAATACACATGAACAATCATTTCAAATTTAAATATTATACTAATATATATATATATATATATATATATATATAATATATATAGATATATATATATATATATATATATATATATATATATATATATATATATATATATATATATATATATATATATATATATATATATATATATATATATATATATATATATATATATATATATATATATATATATATATATATATATATTATATATATATATATATATATATATATATATATATATATATATATATATATATATATATATATATGTATATAATGTATATATATATATATATATATATATATATATATATAGATATATATATATATATATATATATATATATAATATATATATATATATATATATATATATATATATATATATATATATATATATATATATATATATATATATATATATATATATATATATATATATATATATATATATATATATATATATATATATATATATATATATATATATATATATATATATATATATATATATATATATATATATATATTATATATATATATATATATATATATATATATATATATATCTATATATATATATATATATATATATATATATATATATATATATATATATATATATATAGATATATATATATATATATATATATATATATATATATATATATATATATATATATATATAATGTCGAATATATGTCCCTTCAAACACCTGGAGGGTATAGTGTCAATTACTCTTTACTTCAAGTAAATATATTTTGAAGAATTGTCCCTTCTTCATTGTAACACTATTAACGTAATGTTGCAGCAACTTTTATATATATGTTTATTTTATATAATTTTATCTTTATATTTTTATAATATATTATATTATATTATAATATATATTATGTTATATTATTATATTATATTATAATATATTATAATATTTTATAATATATTATATTTTATAGTTTATTTTATATTTTTTTTTTATCTGATTTTATATTTTATATATCTGTTTGTTGAAACAACAACCGAGTTTCATTAATCAACCATGGAATAAATTTCCTTTCAAATACAGTTTCTTTTTTCTAATTTATAAATTAATTTCTTTTAATTTATTATAATATTATTTATAATATATTTATTTGTATAATTATAATATATATATTATTTATAATATATATTTACAAAATTATTTTTATTACTTCAGTTATAAATTAAAAATTCTTTTAAAATCCACTTTTTATTTTCCTTTTTCTTCAAACGTAGCCTATTGAAAATAGTTGTCAAATCATTTATTGATTCTTTGTTCAAAATTTCATTTCAGGAACAACTTAAAATAGACTTGTCCAAGCATTGCAAGTTGACGTTTTAAAATTCTTATTCAAGCACTAGTTTTCTGTTGTTTATATGAATAACAATCAAAAGGATTAAAAATGACAAAACTGTCGTTTTAAAGTGTTACTAAATAAAAAAACAAGTTTTTTCAACTGAAAGTACAGAGCGACACTAAAACTTAAAACGGACTGAAATTATTACGTTTATTAGGGGGTTCGCCCCCTAGTCAATACCTTGTTCTCTACGCTAAAGTTCCAATTTTGTTCTAATTCTTTAAGAATGGCCCCTGAATCACGAAGACCGTTTAATTAAAATAAATGGCTCCTTTGCAAGTACTAAAAGAACTTTAGCGTAAAGAACGAGGTATTGACTAGGGGGTAAGCCTCCTAATTTCTGTTCGTTTTAAGTTTTAGTGTTGCTCCTTAATTTCAGTTGAAAAAACTAGTATTTTTGAAATAAAATTTCTGATCGTTTTTTGAATAATACTGGGAAATCTAGCGCCCCTTCGTACCAATGCTCCTTCTCCAATGGAAACTTCCTTTATTGAAATATTCTTCCACGTAACCCCTTCCCCCACACCCCACAACCACCATAACCCCCCCCCCCCCCTGAAAATGTTTGTATACTTCAATATAACCAATATTATATGTAAACAATGGACACTTAAAATGAGCACTAGAACTTTAAAATTCCTCTCGTGATATTCTAGGACTGTTGGGTCGATACGATAAAGCCTGAAAAAAAAACAAATAAAAAAAAAACAAATAAACACGCATCCGTGATCTTTCTTCTGGCAAAAGATACAAAATTCCACATTTTTGTAGATATGAGCTTGAAACCTCTACAGTAGGGTTCTCTGATTCGCAGAATCTGATGGTGTGATTTTCATTAAAATTCTACGCCCTTTAGGGGGTGTTTCCCCTTTTTTTTTCGAAAATAAGGTAATGTTCTCAGGCTCGTAACTTTGACGGGCAAGACTAAACTTGATAAAACTAATATATTTTAAATCAGCATAAAAACTCAATTATTTGGATGTATCTATTGGTATTAATATAAATTCCGTTTTTTAGTGCTTCGGTTACTATTGAGCCAGGTCGCTCTGTACTTATAGTTCGTCACCACGAACTGTTTGAAAACTAATTTATAGGTCATGAATTTATTTATCCTAAGAATATAGATAAACTTGATTATTTTTTTCTCTTTTAATCTACAGGTAAACAAAAAACACACTGCTCGAATTATACATCGTTTTCAATAGAGCATTAATGCCACTATTGTTTTTAGGGGTTTGGAAGAGGGGCGGATATACTTTTAGTTGTGGTGATTTCGTTTCGTGTTAAGTTCAGCTTCTGTATTTATTTTAATTTCTGTTCGTTTTTGGCTACATTTATACGTTCACATTAATGTCCATTGGAGTTGGCTTGACATGATTAAATATTTATAAATGCTCGTTTTAGGTTTTAATCAAATAAAAAGCAAAATTCAAACTTGAAGCTATTCCGTATTATCCTGTAGCCTATTTTAACACCCCTTCCGTCTGTATCCTAATTCCTTGCTCTATGTAAAAAGGTGTTATTGTGGTGTATTGAATTAAATAAAAAAAAAAAACAAGTATTTGCAACTAAAAGTAAGGAGCAACATTATAACTTAAAACGAATAGAAATTATTACGTATAAAGTTCGAGTTTTGCTACAATTCTTTAAAAAACCAACAAAGAGAAAAAATCTCAAAAAAAAAAAACAAACAAACGAGACTGTGGCCAGTGGAGAGAAAAGAAAAGATAAATGCAAAAACAACGCAGATATTTCGCCTGTATCCAAACAAGGCGTCTTCAGCACGAAAGAAACACAAGAAGAACAGGATAAAAAAAAAAAAAAAACAAGATAAAACTAAAAACCAATAAAACCACCACCACCACGAAAAAAAAAAATATACAATTGGCGCAAACTGATCCACGTAGGGAAAAGATGCTATTATAGAGTTACTTCAGTGAGGACACTAGAGTAACTGAGGAAAAATAAAAAACAACTATAAATTACTTTTATTATTCTGTTGCTAAATAATCCTTTTGTTTGCTATTATTGAAGCAAATCGTTTTGGTCTAGCAGGTAAAATAGTCCCCTGGTGATTATTTAAAATCTTAACTCCCTTATTGACTGTTGATTCACTCTTTAGAAGGTTATCATAAATTGGGTCAATATTTAAATTACCTGTGTCCCTATTTATCGAAAGGTTAGCAAACATATGTTTTTAATTTCTATGGCTTCCCTCGCCCATTGAGTGTAACCCTTATCATTTGAAATAGCTAAGGCTTCATCACTTGTATTGGTCTCATGGGTACATTAATGCAGTGGAGCTTTAGTGTTATATATTTTTTTTTTTTTTTTATTTCAGGAACTGAGTAGTATGATTAATGATTTAAGAAAGTCAGTAAATTTATCTGAAATTATTATTATTAATTTGTTCAATAATATAAAATTATTCCAAAAAATTCTCGGATTGTGGGAAAGATATTCGAAAAAACATGGCAAGTGATCAATTCCGTCCTCAAACGTTCTTCTCCGGCTCCTTTTATCCCTCCAAGTCTTGTAGTTGGTGATGTGGTTGTTGAGGGTATTCTATCTGTTCAAGAAGCATTTACATCATATTTTGCCAATATTGGAAAAAACCACTGCTTCTTCAGTCAGGTCTTCACAGTCTTAACCAGATTACAAATCTTATCTTGGTCCGCCTTGTCTCAAATCGATGGTGTTATATCCGGCTTCTGATGTTGAAGTAGCCAGGATTGTAAATCGCTTGAAGGGTTCTTCGTCGTCTGGCCCTGACTGTATTCCAACTATGGTAGTTAAGTTCATTCTTCCTTCAATTATTTCTCCATTGACAAAGCTTATAAATCTTTCTTTTGAAAATGGGATTTTCCCCAGTTCTCTTAAGCGAGCTAGAGTAATTGTTTTATATAAAGGTGGACCAAGAAGTGACCCAGCCAATTATCGCCCTATATCTTTGCTATCTGTTTTTAGCAAAATTTTTGAAAAGACCATGCTTTCCCGTCTACTTGCTTTTCTAGAGGCTAAAAGATTTTTTCATGATTTTCAATTTGGCTTCCGAGCTAAACATTCTACGGAGCATGCGTGTAGCTCTTTTAAATTTTCTCCACACCGCGCTTGACTCTGGTTTGATTCCTGCAGCTATATTCCTAGATGTCCGTAAGGCTTTTGACTCTTTAACTCATGAGATTCTGCTGTATAAGCTATTACACAATGGTGTAAGAGGACAGGCTCATGCTTGGTTTGATTCCTATTTGTCAGGTAGAACTATCTCCGTAGATTCCCTTTCCCACTTTTCGTCTGAAGTTGAATTTGGTGTTCCTCAAGGTTCTGTTCTTGGACCGTTTTTGTTTTATGTTAATGACCTTGTAGTTGCGGTTATGAATCAAAAAAACAACAGTTTGCTGTCGCCTATGTCATCCTGAACCTTTCAATGCTAAAAAAAATCCATCGTTTTCGCAGGATGTGGACACTCTCGTTGCTTTCGCTGATGACAGTACCATTGGTACTCTAGTGGGAACTGAGTCTGAGATGCTTCCCAAATTAGTTGACCTTTTTGAGAGTCGTTCTTTGGTTTGATGCAAATTGCCTTGCCCTAATTGTTGCTAAGTCAAGTTTTTTAATTTTTTCCCGTATTTCTCTGGCGTGCCCTGACTTATCTAAAATCCAGCTTTCAATGGGCTCTCTCAGTAGACCTAAGGAACGATATGTCCTATTTCTCGGTATTCTTCTCGATGAAAACCTTTCATTCAAGCATCATATTGGACTAATTAATATGAAGATCTCAAGGAGTCTTGGAATTTTGAGGAAGCTAAAACACATTTTTCCTGGATCAGTTTTAAAAATTCTGTTCCATTGCTTAGTTCAGTCCTACGTCTCTTATTGCCCTACAATATGGATGTCAACTTTCTCTTCTTTTTTTTGAAACCACTTTCTAAGTTATATGATAAGGCACGAAGGCTTATACAGAAAACAAATTGTTCTACATCTAACCCAACTAGCCTATTACTTGATTTGCAGTCTCTCTACACTCTTTCGTGCGCGTCTTTCACTTTTCATCAAATTCATGGTGATGTTCCCGCAGCCCTTCAAACTACTCCTTCTTTCGTCACTGATAGGTCTTTGCATCATCTTCGCAATTCAAGGAATATTAATATTCTATTTACTCCATCGGTGAGGTCTGACTTTAATCCATTAACTGCTTGTCATATCGTTTGGAATAGCCTACCTGAGTCAGCTAAAGAATGTCACTCGTTTGGAACTTTCAAAAGAATCTTAAGAAATTTTATAATGTCTTGATTTTCATGTTTAAATATATTTTTGTTAATTTTTATTATTATTATTTGGGGGGGGGGGTGACACTAGCCTGGGTTGGAAACATTTGTTGTGAGGGGTTTTGAGTTTGTATAATATTTTTTTTGTGGTTTGGTTTCAAATATATATTTGGGATTTGGTTTATTTTATTGGAGTGTCCTACATCCTTTTTTTTTTTTTTTTTTTTTTTTTTTTTTTTTTTTTTTTTTTTTTTTAATTATTTTTTTTTTTTTTAGGGGGGGGGGTCATAAAATTGCTTTTTGTTTGGGGTTTTAATTATTGTTTTTTTTCTCTTTTTGTTTTGTTTTGTGTGTGTGTGTGTGTTGAGTCTTTGAAAGGTTGAAATGCAATGCATTATATTGAAAATACTTGTATTTGTTTCATTTTTGTTTCTCCCCTGTTTTTTCCTGGCCATAGAGCCTTACGGGGGAGTTTATATTGAAGTGTATTTTGTTGTGTTTATTAATTGAATAAATTGATTGATTGATTGATTGATCAAATTTTACACAATGATCTGGTTGAAACCAAATATGCTCTGCTAAAGCTGAAACAAAAGTTTTTGGAGGCTTGCTTAATTGTAGGTTTTTTCTATTGAATTTCGGTGTTCAATAAACCTTTCAACAAATTGTTGGTTAGTCCTACCAATGTAGAACTTCCCACAAGAACACGGAATTTTATACACCCCACGTACTAAATTTCCCCGGTTAAATCCTTACCAGAACTAAAGAAAAACCCGTGAAAGTTTCTCACCCAAACCAGGTACATATGGTAATGAAATGAAACTTTTTGATACATCTACATCTAAAGACTGAGAAACCCCAATAACCCTACTATCATGTTTAACCCGTCTATTTTCAATTATTTTGTCAATGAACTTAATTGGGTAACTATTAAAAAACAAAATATCCCTCAAGTATAACAATTCCGAATCCAGAAATTCCTGGGAACAAGTTACCCCTGAATTACCCCTGAATCACAAAGGATGTTTAATTAGCATAAATAGCTCTTTTGAAAGTACTAAAAATACTTTAGCGTAAAGAGCGAGGTATTGCCGAGGGGGCAAACCCCCATATATGCGTAATAATTTCTGTTCTTTTTTACGTTTTAATGTTGCTCCTTAGTTTCAGTTGCAAAAAACTTGTTTTTTTATTTAATTTCTGATTGTTTTTTAAATAATGCTTGGAAATCCGGCGCGTCCTTCGTGTAAAATTCTCTTCCCCCATGAAAAATTCCTCCATGGAAAGATATTCTCACGCAGATTCCCGGCCCAAGACCTCCCCCCTCCCCACCACCACCACTAGAAAAAATACCCCCTGAAAACGTCTGGATACTTCCCAATAACCAATACTATGTGTAAACAATTGGCAAAATTCATAACTTGCTGCTTATCCCTCGGGGACTGTGGGGGATTAAGTCAACCTAGTTATTAGATTTTTCGACTGTGCTGAACAAAATGGCTAGAACTTTTAATTTTTACCCCCCCCCCCCATCACCATTAAAATCCCCACTTAAAATGACTGTATACTACCCTATAACCAATACTATATGTAAACAATGGACACTTAAAATGGGAACTAGAACTTTTAATTCCCGTTCGAACGAGCTCTTACGTGATATTCTAGTACTATTGGGTCAGTACTATCACCCGTGGGAAAAAAACAAAAACAAACAAATACGCATCCGTGATCTTTCTTCTGGCAAAAAATATAAAACTCCACATTTTTGCAGATAGGAGCTTGAAACTTCTGCAGTAGGGTTCTCTGACACGCTGAATCTGATGATGTGATTTTCATTAATATTCTATGACTTTTAGGTGGCTTTTCCCTTTTTTTTCGAAAATAAGGCAAATTTTATCAAGCTCGTAACTTTTGATGGGTAAGACTAAATTTGATGAAACTTATTTATTTAAAATCAGCATAACATCTGATTCTTTTGATGTATCTATTGGTATAAAAACTCCGTTTTTCAGAGTTTCGGTTACTATTGAGCCGGGTCGCTCCTTACTTACAGTTCGTTACCACGAACTGTTTAAAAGATGTTTGATTGCAACAAATATAGTTGGATGTCGCTTGTATTTTATTTACCGATTGCCTCCAAACGCGAGGCATTGGGATAAATATTGCTAGGCCTATTCTCCCTGAAATATTGCCCTCCGGGAGAATTCCTCATTCTCCCTCTAAAAAAATATAATCCGAGGAAAAATAATCCCTCCCGGAAATTTAACTTGGCTAAAAAATAAACTCTAAAAAATAATAAGAAAATAAAATAATAAAAATATAAAAATAAGCCGGGTCGCGGAGTACTAAAAAAATAGAAAAAAAAAATAAAGTATAGGAAAAATATAAGGTGTAGGAATATCCTAATATTTACCTAAAAAATTCCAAAGTATAAGATTCATAATTTTGTAAAATATCCTACCTTATTTACGGGAATTTCGTATTCTAAGCCTATATTCCAAAGTATAGGCAAGAATGTTTGGTGTAGAATATCCTATATTATTTATTTTTATATTTTGATTTATTTTAATATTTTTTTTTATTTTCGAGGGTTGATTTACAATAGCAGTATAAGAGAACACAATATTAGTTGCGATTATAGAAGAGTTCTACAGTCACATATACGAGAAATCACTTTCCATGGAATAACGTTTAGTGCCAACCAAAGGCGTCACTAGCCAAAATCTTGGAGGGGCGGGGGAGGCCATGGATTTTACCGACTGGCTGGCTATTTTTATCGACTAATTTAGGTGATACTAATATTTGAACTACTTCATGAAAAAACCCCCAGAGAAACAGGCATCCGTAATTTTTCTTCTGAAAAAAAAAAAATCAAAATTTCGCATTTTTGTAAATACGAGCTTGAAACCTCCACAGTAGGATTGTGTAATATGCTGAATCTAATGTTGTAATTTTCATTACGATCATAAAGAAAGAAAAACGAGTAAGAATGTTTTTTTTTAATGCCAAATGAAAATACGTGACAATACACAACAAAGCGAAAATTTCGAGGGGACAAACGCCTCTTTTCTTCAGCGCGAAACGAAAAAATATATTCAATGAGAGTGCCGAAGAAAAAGCCAACAAAATAAAACGTGGAAAGTCAATGTGAAAAAAAGGAACAAAATAAAAAAAAACCAATGAACAAACCAAAAAATTAAAAGATGAATAAAGTTTAATAAAAACCAAATATTATAAGAATTAAAACCAAATACCTAACAACCATAAAAGTGAGTCATTCACAAATATCCGCAATTTGCAAAAAATCCAAAAGAAATAACCGTCATCTGCGGATACTAGCGAATAACTAAGAAATAAATATAAAATACATTCATTCGCTCAAAACAAAATGAACCAGCAATTGAATGAGTTGGAGAATTATGTCATCTGATTTCTGATTTTAATAATTGTATTCTTTGCAGACACTCTTTGAGACCTAAGGGGTTGTTGACGTGTCTGATTATGTGATCGGGAAAGTGGTAAAAGGCTTATATCTGGGGCTTTCCGCATTTAATTTTGTTGTTTTTTTTTCTTCGGCACTCTCATTGAATATATTTTTTCGTTTCGCTCTGTAGAAAAGAGGTGTTTGTCCCCTCAAAATATTCGCTTTGTTGTGTTTTGCCAGTATTTTCATTTGACCTTTAAAACACCTATTTTTGCTTGTTTTTCTTTTTTTATGTTTTGTCAAGCCAACGTGGTTTAAGAAATTATATTCATTACGATTACTTGCATTTATGGCGGTGGTTTCTCATTTTTCGGAGGCAAATTTTTGCCGGCTCTTGGCGTTTGATGTGCAACGTTAAACTAAAAAACTTTATATATTTGGAATCAGAATAAAAATAAAATGTATTTGTTGCGTTAATTGTCATTAAAGTTCTTTTTTTAGGGTTTTGATTTTTCACACGACTTGCTCCTTGCTTACCGTTTGTTACCACGAACTGTTTGATTCTACACCCATATATTCTACATGTATTTGGAATATTAGTAGAATTTTCATAATCCCTGCTTTTCTTCATTCTTTTTATTTGTCTTAATTTCTTTTTTGGTAGTAGGAGAGACCCAATAGATACAAGACGAACACAGCTGCTGCCATCTATAATCGAGTCTAACGGGTCAATGACACCATTTTCAAGGTCAATCAGGGGGGCTGTTTCTAAGTGTATTGACTCCGGGACGAAGTTTGCACATATGCACTGAATACTAACGGGGCAATGTATTGATTCGCTAACGGGAACAGGATCACGTGTCTCTTTACAGGTCAATCAGGGAGTTACGTAAGGTTTCCCTTACATCACAATTCGCCCTTGAGATTTTGTTTATAATGGACATGCGTTGAGGTTAAATTATCATGCAGTCTCAAGCCACCATGGAGAGTACATCTGATATTATTGATTTGGAAACTTTAGCTACATCAATTTATAATGTGAGTTCTATTTAGTAAATTTTCTTAGGTTATTTCCAAATAAAATCATTTTTGTAGTCTGCCTTCATTATATTCAAATTCAGGGTATACGCCCCCCCCCAAAAAAAAAATCCACTATGCGATGTTTATAGTCGTTAGAATGCGTAAAATACGCTCTTTTTACCATGTAAACCCACCCCCTCCCGTTAACGATTTTAATTCTTTCATTGAAATAATTCTCTTTTTCGACAAATTTGTGTAATTTTCACGCTTTCTCTATCCAAGCAAAAGTGACAACTAACATCCGTCAACTCTTAGGTATGCCGATTCCCACTATGACATTAAGCCGCTAAGATTTATATAGGGATAATTATTGACACCCGTCAAGTGCACATCCTATATGCTAAATCCATATGAATTAGGATAGCAGAGTTTTTTGCTGAAAAAGATACTTTTTTTATTCCCGTCATATTGACTACAGTAAATCCTTTGAATTGTTAGGGGAGAGGGGTGTTAGTAACGATAAAATAGTTGCATATAGTATTTGTTTTCCATTTTGAGTACTCAGTGTTTATATAAGGTGGGAGGGGGGTTAAGAAAAAGATACATACCTACCATGAGAAGGTTTATTGAAACGCGGGTCCTTTTAAATGATATAAATCTTTGACCCAGAGGAATAATGTGCATGTATATGCGTTGCGTCTCTAGGCATGTTTTTAAATTTTTTTCTAAATGGTAACAATAGAAACATTGATTTCTATCCTAAGGCTATAGACTACTTATTGTCAAGGTTTATTTCTCACAAGTTGTGTAATAAAAACGTTTGATTTCTAAGCCTAGCTTCTTACTCACAAATTTTTACTTTTTGCTTTGCTGAAAAGGGTAAGGTATAGGCCTTTCAACTATGCCAGACAAAAAATAACCAGTTGAAACTGTGTATAAATTGTAATGTCTAAATCATTTGCGGATTACTTTTTTTTAAATTGTATAGAGAACATTAATAAAGTTATTGGAAATAATGGTTTAATCTATATTTCAGGAAGAAAATAGTCCAGCATTTTGGCTAGAATTTGGTGAACCTTCTTACACAGAGAGGAGTTTGTCTTTCCTCTTCACTTCATCGATTTCTCCGCGTATATAAGGGGATAATATTGAGCAAGTATATAGTGTGAGTACGGATATACGTACACTACACGAACTTTTAAAGGAAACTGTGAAATATAATAGCGAGAATGGCTTGAATCATTATGTAAAAATAATGAGAAACCAACGTTATTAATATTATAGTATTTTTGAAAATAAAAAATATTTTGAAATAATTTTTTAAAATTTAATAAAAAACGTCAATAGAGATTTAATGGAAATCATGAAGTTAGTAGCTAAAGTTATTATCAGAAGGCTCCTGCAGCGTGACATTGCCATATTTAGTAAGCCATGGGGAGGTAAGTTTTTGCTTAGAATAACATCGCGCGGGGGGGGGGGGGGGTTAGTCACCTGGGAATTCTGTCTGGAAAAGCATCGTAGGGAATTTCAGACACCTTGGGGTGTGACTAGAAACTATAGACTTTCAAGTACCAATTCATAGTATTATTCGGGGTTGAGTTGGAGTAAGATCCTCCCACACTGACTTATTGTTTACTGTTAAAGTATCGAGGACAGTGAAAATAAAATCTGTTGTTCGAATGGGTTAATGCGATGTTTGAATTGAGTATGTTAATGGGTACGCTTTATCATGAAAATATCTGAAAATGTTGAATGTATAGTAAGAAAGGCTTGCAAAAACATGATAATACTACTAGTACTAACAACTTACTGCGCTAATAAGGCATCTGAGGTCAACAAATGTACGTTTTATCAAGAAAATATTAGAAAATTTATAGACTATGACTTGCAAAAACATGAAATACTGCTATTACTAGCAACTCGCTTGAACATAAGGACACCTGAGGACAATACAGCTGCGTTTTATCAAGAAAATATCTGAAAATGTTTAAGGTATAGTACAAATGGATTGCAAAAAAACATGAAAATAGGGTGGACAAGGAAATGTCGGACAAATTTAGTAACTGAATTTATTGATTAGATGAGTTTGGGCTTTTAAATTATTTTTCCCCTCCCTGTAAATTTAGGGTAATGAATGAGAGATTACGCTCTTTTTTTTAAGGGGAGTGGTGGACAACGAAATGTCGGACAAATTTATTAACTGAATTTAACGCTTTGACGATGATACTTAGTTTAATATAAACCCTCATAGTACCACTTCATAGTAAGTAAGATTCGGAGATTGAGTTGGGGTGGGATTCTCACAAACAAATAGGATAATTTGGTTGCGAGGGCAACGCTTTGATTTTTGTCGTGTTTTTTCGCTTTGTCATAAAGCTAATCTTCTTTCAGAATCCTCTATGGAAAAAATCTCCTAACTATGTGCACCTCCATCTTCTGGACATCATATATGATCCGCGTTGCCACTGGTGTAAAAACCGGAAGTTTAGTGTGATATCAAAGAATTATGAAACCATGGAAATTATTCACAAATGTAAGAAGTGTGGAAAACTCTTTTATACATATAATGTAGATGTCAAGTATGACGTTGATTAATAAACCGTATTTCTTATAGAAGTTCAATGTATGAAATTATATCTAGTAGTGAAAAATGAAACTCTGTAGATTCATCTGAAATTTAATTTCTGTGCCTGAAGTTTGCTCATTGCTTAGGAACAACTCTAACATTCTAACATTTATGGCAAGTTGCCTAAAGTTCTTGAATTTGAATCTTTGAGTAGTGAGAATATTAAAAAGTCATAGAATTTTACTTGAAATCACAAAAAAAACGCTTTTTGGTAGAACTTTCACCGACCAAATTGAAAATTTGGATGTTCATATTTCTGAAAACTAAAACCCAACTTTATTAAAAAATCGAATATTATTAAACACAGCCAAGTGTATTATACAGAATACAGCCACGAAGTGAAGCTAAGTTAATTCAAATGTCTCACTCCGTTTCGTCCAAATCATCCTCTAAAATGTCTCAAACTGTATCGCCGTTTCTGAAAACTAAAACCCAACTTTATTAAAAAATCAAATTTTATTAATAAAATCACATGTATTTTAAACATGGGCGTTCTTATTTCCGAAAACTAAAACCCAACTTTATTAAAAAAATCAAATATTATTAATAAAATCACATGTATTTTAAATTTTGGCATCAAAGTAACAACATTCTTCTTTAACCCCACCAAATGTTTACTTAGCACACACAATTTTCTCTTAGAAATAATATTTTTCATCAGTGATAACACGTTTTCTGTTCGAACTAGCAAGTTTTCTGCCAGAGATACTGAACTTTTTCATAGAAGTAACAATTTTTTGATTGTGATAACAATTTTTCTTTCAGAAGTAGCAAGTTTTGCTTAACACTAACAAACCTTCTCATCAAAGTAACAACATTTTACATTAAACCTAACATACTTTTACTTAATACACACAAATTTCTCTTAGAAATAATATTTTTGCTCTCATCAGTGATAACACGTTTTCTGTTCGAACTAGCAAGTTTTATGCCAAAGATACCAAATTTTTTCTTACAAGTAACAATTTTTCGATTTTGATAGCAACTTTTCTGTCAGAAGTAGCAAGTTTTGCTTAACACTAACAAACCTTCTCATCAAAGTAACAACATTCTTCTTTAATACTACCAAATGTTTACTTAACACACACAATTTTCTCTTAGAAATAATATTTTTCATCAGTGATAACACCGTTTTCTGTTCGAACTAGCAAGTTTTTTGCCAAAGATACCAGATTTTTTGTTAGAAGTAACAATTTTTTGATTGTGATAATAACATTTCTGTCAGAAGTAGCAAGTTTTGCTTAACACTAACACACCTTCTCATCAAAGTAACAACATTTTACATTAATACTAACATACTTTTACTTAACACACACAAAATTTCTCTTAGAAATAATATTTTTTATCAGTGATAACACGTTTTCTGTACAAACTAGCAAGTTTTCTGCCAAAGATACCAAATTTTTTCTTAGATGTAACAATTTTTTGATTGTGATAATAACATTTCTGTCAGAAGTAGCAAGTTTTCTTAACACTAACAAACCTTATCATCAAAGTAACAACATTTTACATTAATACTAACATACTTTTACTTAACACACACAAATTTCTCTTAGAAATAATATTTTTTATCAGTGATAACACGTTTTCTGTACAAACTAGCAAGTTTTCTGCCAAAGATACCAAATTTTTTCTTAGAAGTAACAATTTTTTGATTGTGATAACAGCTTTTCTGTCAGAAGTAGCAAGTTTTTTTTTAACACTAACAAACCTTCTCATCTAAGTACCAACATTCTTCTTTAATATTACCAAACTTTTACTTAACACACACAATTTTCTCTTAGAAATAATATTTTTGGTCAGTGATAACAAGTTTTCAGTTCGAACTAGCAAGTTTTATGCCAAAGATTCCAAATTGTTTCTTAGAAGTAACTTTTATTTGATTGAGATAACAACTTTTCTGTCAGAAGTAGTAAGGTTTGCTTAACACTAACAAATTTTCTCATCAAAGTAACAATATTTTACCTTAAAAAAACTAACATACTCTTACTTATCACACACAAATTTCTCTTAGAAACAATATTTTTTTTTCGTCAGTGATAACACGTTCTTTGTTCGAACTAGCAAGTTTTCTGTCAAAGATATCAAATTTTTTTTTAGAAGTAACTTTTCTTTGATTGTGATAACAACTTTTCTGTCAGAAGTAGCAAGTTCTGATTAACACTAAAAAATATTCTCTTCAAAGTAACAACATTCTTCCTTAATACTACCAAACGTTTACTTAGCACTAACAGATTTTCTCTTCCAATCATTAACTTTTCCTTAATACTAACATACTTTTACTTAAACACTCAAATTTCTATTAAAAATAACACTTTTCGTCAGCGATAACACGTTTTCTGCTTGAAGTAGCAATTTTTCTGTCAAAGATACTTTTTTTTCTTAGAAGTAATAATTTTTTCGTTATGATAACAAGTTTTCTGTTCGAACTAGCAAGTTTTCTGCCAAAGATACCAAATTTTTTCTTAGAAGTAACAATTTTTTTTTTTTCATTGTGATAACAACTTTTCTGTCAGGAGTAGCAAGTTTTGCTTAACACTAACAAACCTTCTCATAAAAGTAGCAACATTCTTCTTTAATGCTACCAAACGTTTACTTAACACACACAATTTTCTCTTAGAAATAATATTTTTCATCAGTGATAACACGCTTTCTGTTCGAACTAGCAAGTTTTCTACCAAAGATACCAAATTTTTTTTAGAAGTAACAATTTTTTAATTCTGATAACAACATTTCTGTCAGAAGTAGCAAGTTTTGCTTAACACTAAAAAACCTTCTCATCAAAGTAACAATATTCTTCTTTAGTACTACCAAACGTTTACTGGACACTAACAGATTTTCTCTTCGAATCATCAATTTTTACTTAATACTAACATTCTTTTACTTAACACACTCAAATTTCTCTTAGAAATAACACTTTTCGTCAGCGATAACACGTTTTCTGCTTTAAGTAGCAAGTTTTCTGCCAAAGATACTTCTTTTTCTTAGAAGTAACAATTTTTTTTCGTTATGATAACAAGTTTTCTGTTCGAACTAGCAAGTTTTCTGCCAAAGATACCAAATTTTTTCTTAGAAGTAACAATTTTTCGATTGTGATAACAACTTTTCTGTCAGAAGTAGCAAGTTTTGCTTAACACTGACAAATTTTTTCATCAAAGTAACAACATTTTACCTTAAAACTAACATACTCTTACTTAAAAACACACAAATTTCTCTTAGAAATAATATTTTTCGTTAGTGATAACACGTTTTTTGTTTCGAACTAGCAAGTTTTCTGTCAAAAGATACCAAATTTTTTCTCAGAAGTAACTTTTCTTTGATTGTGATAACAACTTTTCTGTCAGAAGTAGCAAGTTTTGGTTAACACTAACAAATCTTCTCTTCCAAGTAACAACATTCTTCCTTAATACTACCAAACGTTTACTTAACACTAACAGAATTTCACTTCGAATCATCAACTTTTCCTTAATACTAACATACTTTTACTTAATACACTCAAATTTCTCTTAGAAACAACACTTTTCGTCAGCGATAACACGTTTTCTGCTTGAAGTAGCAAGTTTTCTGTTAAAGATACTTTTTTTTCTTAGAAGTAACAATTTTTTTCGTTATGATAACACGTTTTCTGTTCGAACTAGCAAGTTTTCTGTCAAAGATACCTATTTTTTCTTAAAAGTAACAATTTGTCGTCACTGATAACACGATTTTCTGCTAGAACTAGCAAGTTGTCCAGCAGAGATAGCAATTCTTTCTTAGAAGTATCGAATTTCTTTCTAACAACACCAAGTTTTCCGTCAAAGATAATAACTCTTCTCTTCGAAGTAACAACTTTTTCCTTAATACTAACAAAACTTTACTTAACACATCCCAATTTCTCTTGGAAGTCACATTTTTTTTCATCAGTGATAACACGTTTTCTGCTTGAGCTTGCAAGTTTTTCTCTCAAAGATACCAAATTTTTTCTTAGAAGTAGCAGTTTTCGTTATTAAGACAAGTTATCTGTTAGAAATAACAAGTTTTAAGTCAAACATATCAAATTTTTTTTGAATTAACAATTCTTTCGTTGATGATAACAATTTTTCTGTCAGAAGTAGCAAACTATCCTAACACTAACAAATTTTCGCATCGATCGAGTAACAACTTTTTCTTAATACTAATAAACTTTTACTTTTACACTATCAAATTTATCTTAGAAGTAACAGGTTTTTAACAAGTTTTCTTTCAAAGTTAGGTTTCCCTAAGTTTAAGTTAGGTTCATCTAACTTAGATTATCATGAGAGATTCATTTTTAAGGTTAATTTAGGCTAGGTTACGCACGCACGCGTAACCTAGCCTAAATTTCTAAGAGAAATTTGTGTGTGTTAAATAAGAGTATGTTAGTTTAAGGTAAAATATTGTCATTTTGATGAGAAAATTTGTTAGTGTTAAGCAAAAATTGCTACTTCTTCTGACAGAAAAGTTGTTATCACAATCAAAAAAAAAATGTTACTTCTAAGAAAAAATTTGGTATCTTTGGTAGAAAACTTGCTAGTTCGAACAGAAAAAGTGTTATCACTGATGAAAAATATTATTTCTAAGAGAAATTTGTGTGTGTTCAGTAAAAGTATGTTAGTTTTAAGGTAAGATGTTGTTACTTTGATGAGAAGGTTTGTTAGTGTTGAGCAGAACTTGCTACTTCTGACAGAAAAGTTGTTATCACAATCAAAAAAATGTTACTTCTAAGAAAAAATTCGGTATCTTTTGCAGAAAACTTGCTAGTTCGAACTGAAAACGTGTTATAACTGACCAAAAACATTATTTCTAAGAGAAAATTGTGTGTGTGTTAAGTAAACGTTTGGTAGTATTAAAGAAGAATGTTGTTACTTTGATGAGAAGGTTTGTTAGTGTTAAGCAAAACTTGCTACTTCTGACAGAAAAGTTGTTATCACAATCAAAAAATTGTTACTTCTAAGAAAAAATTTGGTATCTTTTGCAAAAAAACTTGCTAGTTTGAACAGAAAACGTGTTATTATTGATGAAATAATGTTATTTCTAAGAGAAATTTGTGTGTGTTAAGTAAAAGTATGTTAGTTTTAATGTAAAATGTTGTTACTTTGATTAGAAGGTTTGTTAGTGTTAAGCAAAACTTGCTACTTCTGACAGAAATGTTATTATCACAATAAAAATATTGTTACTTCTAAGAAAAAATTTGGTTTCTTTGCAGAATACTTGCTAGTTCGAACAGAAAAAAAAGACGTGTTATCACTGATGAAAAATATTATTTCTAAGAGAAAATTGTGTGTGTTAAGTAAAAGTTTAGTAGTATTTAAGAAGAATGTTGATACTTTGATGAGAAGGTTTGTTAGTGTTAAGCAAAACTTGCTACTTCTGACAGAAAAGTTGCTATCACAATCAAAAAATTGTTACTTCTAAGAAAAAATTTGGTATCTTTGGCAGGAAACTTGCTAGTTTGAACAGAAAACGTGTTATCACTGATGAAAAAATTATTTCCAAGAGAAATTTGTGTGTGTTAAGTAAAAGTATGTTAGTTTTAATGTAAAATGTTGTTACTTTGATGAGAAGGTTTGTTAGTGTTAAGCAAAACTTGCTACTTCTGACAGAAAAGTTGTTATCACAATCAAAAAATTGTTACTTCTATGAAAAAATTTGGTATCTCTGGCAGAAAACTTGCTAGTTCGAACAGAAAACGTGTTATCACTGATGAAAAATATTATTTTTAAGAGAAAAATGTGCGTGTTAAGTAAACATTTGGTGTTATTAAAGAAGAATGTTGTTACTTTGATGCCCACATTTAAAATACATGTGATTTTATTAATAATATTTGATTTTTCAATAAAATTGGGTTTTAGTTTTCAGAAAGGGCGATACAGTTTGAGACATTTTAGAGGGTGATTTGCTCGAAACGGAGTGAGACATTCGAATTGACTTAGCTTTAATTCGTGGCTATGTTTTGTATAATACACTTGGCTGTGTTTAATAATATTTGATTTTTTAATAAAAAGTTTGGTTTTAGTTTTGAGAAATATGAACATCCCAATTTTCAATTTGGTGAAAGTTCTACCAAAAAGCGTTTTTTTGTGATTTCAAGTAAAATTCTGTGACTTTTTAATATTCTCACTACTCAAAGGTTCAAATGCAAGAACTTTAGGCAACTTGCCATAAATGTTAGAATATTAGAGTTGTTTCTAAGCAATGAGCAAATTTCAGATACAGAAACTAAATTTCAGGCGAATCTACAGAGTTTCATTTCTCACCACTAGATATAATTTCATACGTTGAACTTCTATAAGAAATACGGTTTATTAATCAACGTCATACTTGACATCTACATTATATGTATAAACGAGTTTTCCACAATTCTTACATTTGTGAATAAATTCCATGGTTTCATAATTCTTTGATATCACACGAAACTTCCGGTTTTTACACCAGTGGCAACGCGGATCATATATGATGTCCAAAAGATGGAGGTGCACATAGTTAGGAGATTTTTTCCATAGAGGATTCTGAAAGAAGATTAGCTTTATGACAAAGCGAAAAAACGTGACAAAAATCAAAGCGTTGCCCTCGCAACCAGATTATCCTATTTGTTTTTGAGGATCCCACCCCAACTCAATCCCCGAATCTTACTTACTATGAAGTGGTACTATGAGGGTTTATATTAAACTAAAATCATCGTCGAAGCGCTAAATTCAGTTAATAAATTTGTCCGACATTTCGTTGTCCACCACTCCCCTTAAAAAAAAGAGCGTAATCTCTCATTACCCTAAATTTACAGGAGGGGAAAAATAATTTATAAGCCCAAACTCATCAAATCACTAAATTCAGTTACTAAATTTGTCCGACATTTCCTTGTCCACCCTATTTTCATTTTTTTTTCTGCAATCGATTTGTACTATACCTTAAACATTTTCAGATATTTTCTTGATAAAACGCAGCTGTATTGTCCTCAGGTGTCCTTATGTTCCAGCGAGTTGCTAGTAATAGCAGTTCATGTTTTTACAAGTCATTCATACTATAATCTATAAATTTTCTAATATTTTCTTGATAAAACGTACCTTTATTGACCTCAGATGCCTTATTAGCGCAATAAGTTGTTAGTACTAGTAGTATTATCATGTTTTTGCAAGCCCTTCTTACTATGCATTCAACATTTTCAGATATTTTCATGATAAAGCGCACCCATGAGCATACTCAGTTCGAACATCGCATTAACCATTCGAACAATAGATTCTATTTTCACTGTCCTCGATGCTTCAACAGTAAACATTAAGTCAGTGTGGGAGGATCTTACTCCAACTCAACCCCCGAGTCTTACTATGAATTGGTACTCGAAAGTCTATAGTTTCTAGTCACACCCCCAGGTATCTGAAATCCCCTACGATGCTTTCCAGACAGAATTCCAAGGTGACTAAATCCCCCCCCCCCTCCGCGATGTTACTCTAGGCAAAAACATACCTCCCCACGGCTTACTGAATATGGCAATGTCACGCTGCAGGAGCCTTCTGATAATAAGTTTAGCTATTAACTTCATGATTTCCATTAACTCTCTATTAACGTTTTCTAAAATTTTAAAAAAATTTCAAAACATTTTTATTTTCGAAAATACTATAATATTAATAACATGGGTTTCTCATTATTTTTACATAATGATTCAAGCCATTATCACTATTATATTTCACAGTTTCCTTTAAAAGTTCTTGTAGTTTACGTATATCCGTACTCACACTATATACTTGCTCAATATTATCCCTTATATACGCGGAGAATTCGATGAAGTGAAGAGGGAAAGACAAACTCCTCTCTGTGTAAGAAGGCTCACCAAATTCTAGCCAAAATGCTGGACTGTTTTCTTCCTGAAATATTAATTTTTTTCTATACAATTTAAAAAAAGTAATCCGCAAATAATTTAGACATTAGAATTTATAGACAGTTTCAACTGGTTATTTTTTGTCTGGCATAGTTGAAAGGCCTATTACCTTACCCTTTTCAGCAAAGCAAAAAGTAAAAATTTGTGAGTAAGAAGCTAGGCTAGAAATCAAACGGTTTTATTACACAACTTGTGAGAAATAAACCTTGACAATCCGTAGACTGTAGCCTTAGGATAGAAATCAATGTTTCTATTGTTACCATTTAGAAAATTTTTTAAAAACATACCTAGAGACGCAACACATATATTTGCCCATTATTCTTCTGGGTCAAAGGTTTATATCATTAAAAGGACCCGCGTTTCAATAAACCTTCTCATAGTAGGTATGTATCTTTTTCTTAACCCCCCTTCCCCCCTCATATAAACACTGAGTACTCAAAATGGAAAACAAATACTATATGAAACTATTTATCGTTACTAACACCCCCTCTCTCTAACAATTCAAAGGATTTACTGTAGTCAATATGACGGGAATAAAAAAGTATCTTTTTCAGCAAAAACTCTGCTATCCTAATTCATATGGATTTAGCATGTCGGATGTGCACTTGACGGGTGTCAATAATTATCCCTATTTAAATCATAGCGGCTTAAGGTCATAGTGGGAATCGGCGTACCTAAGAGTTGAGGATGTTAATTGTCACTTTTGCTAGGATAGAGAAAGCATGAAAATTACATGAATTTGTCGAACAAGAGAATTGTTTCCAATGAAAGAATTAAAATCGTTAACGGGGGGGGGTTTACAGTGTAAAAAGAGCGTATTTTACGCTTTCTAACGACTATAAACATCGCATAGTGGATATATTTTTTTTGGTTGGGGGGGGGGGTATATACCCTGAATTTGAATATACTGAAGGGGGACTACAAAAATGATTTTACTTGGAAATTATACGTAACTCCCTGATTGACCTAGAAAGAGACACGTGATCCTGGTCCCGTTAGCGGATCAATACATTGCCCCGTTAGTATTCAGTGCGCATGTGCAAACTTCGTCCCGGAGTCAATAAACTTAGAAACAGCCCCCTGATTGACCTTGAAAATTGTGTCATTGACCCGTTAGACTCAATTATAGATGGCAGCAGCTGTGTTCGTCTTGTATCTATTGGGTCCCTTTTGTTTGTTTTTTGTTAGTCCTATTTTTGGTGCCTTATTTTGAATGTGGGGAGAATTTCCTAAGAGTAAATGATCTGCAGCAAGGGGAAGATTTTCCAGGGGAAATTCGAAGGAGGGTTTTGCGTGAGGGGGAATTTTCCAGGGAGAATTTTTGGCGGTGGAATTCTCTTAAGGTAATACGCCGGAACCCTGGGTATATACTCGTTATTCCATTCACATTGACGTTGTGCTAGAGCGTTTGCTATTTGAAGCAGTGGGGAAACAAGTCAAACTGGGTGGGGTAAAGAGTATTGCTCATTTTTGCACCGACTATAGACTTAGTTTGCTTATGTGCCGAATCAAGACTTACCTCGTTATTGTACAGAATCACTGAAATTCATTAGATTTGACGTAAATTTTTTCTCGATCTTGGAATTAGTTCGTTCTGAGCTAGGATTTAACTCGTTTAATGACTCGAGATTGAGCCAGGATTTAACTCGTTTAATGGCACAGGATTGAACCAGGATTTAACAAGTCTGATGGCTCGGGATTTAGCCAGAATTTAACTTTGTTTAATGACTCATGATTGAGCCAGGATTTAACTCGTTTAATGGCTCGAGATTGAGCCAGAATTTAACTTGTTTAATGACTCATTATTGAGCCAGGATTTAACTCATTTAATGATTCAGGATTAAGCCGTGATTTAATTCGTTTAATAGCTTAGGATTGAGCCAGGATTTAACTCGTTTAATGGCTAGAGATTGAGCCAGAATTTAACTTGTTTAATGACTCATTATTGAGCCAGGGTTTAGCTCGTTAAATGACTCAGGATTGAGCCGGGATTTAATGCGTTTAAAAGCTCAGGATTGAGCCTGGATTTAACTCGTTGCGTTGAATCACCCAACTTCACCTGAGGACTTTACACCAAATCAGGACTTAGCTCTTTTTTCACAGAGTTAGTGCTCAGTTTGCCCTTACATCAAGTCAGTACAACTTAGACTTAGACAGCACATTTTAGGCTCTTGAATATTCTTCATATTTGACTACTTAAAATAAACTTAAGAATTACCCTTGAAAAATATGTTATTCTCATCAGCTCGTATTTATACTGTAAGTGGAATAATTAATTAATAGAGGTTTATTTGTTAATCCCAAATTTGAGGGGCGTAAAATTTGACCTTGTCATTGCTTTTTAGAATGCTACTTCTTTTTCATTAGATTTGTTCTTGCTTCTATTTTTTTTTCTTTTTTTTTGTCGATTAACCACCAAAGATATAACCTTAAGTAGTCCCTTCTTTTACCAAATTACTTGTTTTCCGCTGCCTTTAATGAACATTCCATGAAGCAGAAGAAGATATAATTTCTACTTCGGCAATTATTACAGTTTTTTTAAAGCCAGATTTGCTCCGTTAATTTCTAGAGGGTGGGGAATTCATTAGTTGCAATACTGATAAGATAAGAAATAGAAACAGCATGCGAGCGGAACAGGTAAAACAACTTTAAAAAATTAACTGATTTAGTATTCAAGAGATTGAAATTTACTTTTTCTCTTTTAGAGACGATTATTCACTTTTTTTGCTTGAGATCTTGGAAATGGGGCTGAGGTCGACTTTATGAATTAATGAAATCGTATTTCAGATTATTGCTAAAGGAAACTTTTAACTTACTGAAGCCTAAAAATTTTCTAACCCTATTTTCACCTTCTAGCTTTCATGGCCAGTTGTATTTATGTGCACTTATGTCCCCTCCATCAACCAAAATCCTAAACATTCATATCAAACAGTTCGTGGTAACGAACTGTAAGTAAGGAGCGACCCGGCTCAATGGTAACCGAAACTGTAGAAAACGGAATTTTGATACCAATAGATACATCAAAAGAATCAGATTTTAATGCTAATTTCAAATATATAAGTTTCATCAAGTTTAGTCCTACCTATAAAAAGTTACGCGCCTGAGAAAACTTGGCTGATTTTTGAAAAAAGGGGAAAGACCCCCTAAAAGTTATAGAACCTTAATGAAAATCACACCATTATATTCAACGTATCAGAGAACCCTACTGCAGAGGTTCTAAGCTCCTATCTACAAAAATGTGGAATTTTGCATTTTTTTTCCAGAAGAAAGATCACGGATGCGTGTACATTTGTTTGTTTGTTTGTTTTTTTTCCCAGGGGTGATCGTATCGACCCACTGGTCCTAGAATATCGTGGGAGGGCTCATTCGAACGGAAATTAAAAGTTTTAGTGCCCCTTTTAAGTGACCAAAAAAAATGGAGGGCAACTAGGCCCCCTCCCACGCTCATTTTTTTCGCAAAGTCACCCGATCAAAATTTTGAGATAACCATTTTGTTCAGCATGGTCGAAAATATGATAACTATGTCTTTTAGGATGACTTAATCCCCCGAAGTCCCCGGGGGGAGGGCTGAAATTCATGAACTTTACCCAATGTTAACATATAGTATTGGTTATTCGGAAGTATACATATGTTTTCAGGGGGGATTTTTTCTGGTAGTGGTGTGGGGGGGGGTGGGGTGGTGAATGGGTCGGGGATTATGTGGGAGGATCTTTCCGTGAAGGAAGTTTTCATGGGGGAAGGGACATTACTATGAAGGGGGCGCCGGATTTCCCAGCATTATTTAAAAAAAGATCAGAAATTAAATATAAAATAACAAGTTTTTCAACTGAAAGTAAGGAGGAACATCAAAACTTAAAACGACAGAAAACATTACGTATATGATTGGGTTCACCCCCTAGTCAATACCTCGCTCTTTAAGCCAAAGATTATTTAGTACTTTCATAAGATCTATTTATTCTAATTAACGGCATTTGTGATTAAGGGGTCGTTTTTAAGAAAATGGAACAAAATTCGAACTTTACCTTAAAGAGCAAGGTATTGACTAGGGGGAGAACCCTCTAATATACGTATTAAAAATATATGACTATAGAAGTTCGTTACGTAAGTTAATTCGTAAGTTACGTATATTTATTACTAATAAAACGTTCGTAAATAAAATTAAACAGGTTTCGAGAAAGCCATTTAACCCAAATAAAAGTAAAATTAATATTCAAATTTTGTTTTAATTATTCATGTACGGTGAGCCAAAATCAAAACCTGCATTAATTCAAAAACGTTCAAAAATTAAATAAAAAAAAACAAGTTTTTTTTTAACTGAAAGTAAGGAACGACGTTAAAACTTAAAACGAACAGAAATTATTCCGTGTATGAAAGGGGCTGTCCCCTCCTCAAACGCCTCGCTCTTTACGCCAAAGTTTGACTTTCTCACAACTCTTTTTTTTAACAATGAAAAACTTTAGCGTAAAGAGCGAGGCGTTGAGGAGGGGACAGCCCCTTTCATACACGGGATAATTTCTGTTCGTTTTAAGTTTTAACGTCGTTCCTTATTTTCAGTAAAAAAAAAACTTGTTTTTTTTTATTTAATAAAACATAAAAATCCCAATAAAAGTGAGCCCCTGTCACTTGAAACAATACTATTTTTTTCGTTTACCCCCCCCCCACACTTTCTTTATCATATTTGACATTAAAAGTTTAGTATTTTAACAAAATTAAAAATACTTAGTATTTAACAGTATTTTAACAAAACCCATATTTAATTCTCTTGTTTCATTGCCTAACCAAGACAAAGGTCTTGTTGTAAGGTTTACTTCTTATATTTTGAGAACTTAAAAATAAATAGTATTGATAAAAAACAAAGAAGTTTTTCTGATTGAAGTAAAGGGCAAATTTTGAACTTGGAACGAACAAAATTATTTTTTCGCGGTTTAGGCAACTTAGCCTATTTAGCGGGACTGTTAGACGGAAAATATCACTAGAATCGTTTACTTTTGTCAAAAGCACCAAAATTGGTGGAGGTATAGACTAAAGCATGGGGAATTTAATGGTGAAGGGAAGCACGTCGAGCGGACGCTCAAAAGCACCTTTACAAGCACCCGAAGCGCTAAAAAAGCGAAAGTTTACCAGTCTCTCTACAGACGCATCAAAACGTCTGACAATACGTTTTAAGATGTGGAAATTCCATTGGTAGCTAAATAAAATCAACTGATAACTCTGAAGCGCGCAATAGAGTGCTAGAAAAAAGCGCGTAAAGCGCAAAATGGAAGCGCCTATTCAATGGAATACAAAAAACTGGTAAAGACATAGTTTAGAGTACTGGAAGTTCGACTATTACAAGAAGCTGCTTGAGTTTATCTGTCCAAGCGCGTGTTTGCGCGCTCAAAATTGCGCAAAAAGCGCAAAACTGATAGAGCGTTTTGAGAAATTCTGGAAAAAGTGAAAATATAGTATGAAATATGGAGAACCCAATGATGATTAATATGAAGTCGAGCGATTGCTCTATAGCGTCTTATAAAGCACCCAAAGTGCAAGTTTACCAGCCTCGCTACAAAAGCACCAAAATTTCTGTTTTCCGAACGGACTGAAATTCCGAAGTGTGAAGGAACAGCGGACTGCAGAAGATCACGAAATGGGCGCGGTATTTCAAAAGAGGTTCCAGACAAACACTAAAAATTTTGTAAATACCCTAATAGAATAGGATGATCCTTTCGAAATTACGGATGACAGTCTCGTTTCCATCGAGTTCGGGAAAGTATCCTAGTGTCTTGCCATCAATAGTTACCGCAGTCTGGAAATTGTTGGGTTATTCCAGTATGATACTTTTGTGGAAGAGCGTTTTGTGACATGTACAAAGCCTATTGATTCACCGATACATCAAAACAAGATGCCATTATTTTCAACTCCCATTCCATCATCGATACCGAAGTCGAAATCGATCCTTCAGATGGCCAAGTCAGATTCGGCCCTATTTGCCAAACTCTATATTGGCAGCAACACTAGAGGCGCTGACTTAGAAGAGTTTTTCAAACACAAGAACCTGTCTTTCCCTCTTTCAATCTCTGATCAGGGCAATCTGAGATTCGGCACGAAGTCTGATATTGTAACTCTGCTTACAGCTTATTCTTCTGAAGTTGTGATCGGGAAACCTCACCCCGATTCCAAGGTTTTTGACGGTGCTGTCCCAGTCCACCTTATGAAGCCAAAAAGCAAGACATTTGGCGAATATGTTACAGAAGAAATCTGCCAATATCTTCTTAAGCAGTTCACAAGTGAAACACAGCGAGTTGATGTCGTCTTTGGTGTTTATAAGTCCAACAGTTTGAAAAATTCTACACGAGGAAAACGCAGCAAGGCTATGTATTTGACAAAGGTTGAACAAAGAACGCCAATTCCAAGAAACTGGATTAGTTTCCTTCAGTGTTCAGACAACAAGTAGAGCCTATTCCAGTTCATGGCAAAAAAAAAAAAAAACAGTTACCAATCATTTGGTTGTCGTGACTTCTGGTGATAGTGCAAGAAGTACATTCCATCTGACTTGGCTGAAGTTCATCCTAGCAACCATGAGGAGGGAGATAGCAGGATAGTCCCACACTGCCTTCATCAAGCGTGCTGCAAAAAAGAAATTCATCACTGTCAGAACGGTTGATTCATATGTAGTTTTTCTGCTCATCGCAAAGTATTTTCTTATTGGGGTTGATCAACTGTACGTAGCATACGACCAAGGGAAGAGTTTCCGCTACATTCCTATTCCGGACACAGCAACTGCATTTGGCGAAGAAAAGGCGCAGTCACTGCTTTTTTTCCATCTTCTAAGTGGCTGCGACACTGTGTCCGCATTCATGTGGCTGCAACACTGTATCCGCATTTATCTGGCATAGCAAAGGAGGGTTTTGGAAAGCATGGAAAGGGCAGAGGGCCATAACACCGGACTTCAACAGCCTGTCTTCTCCTCTTCAAGATCTCACTGAAAACGACTTGTCACAAATTGTAAAGTTCATTCTGCTTGTATATGACAGATCCAATGGGAAAGAGTCGGTAAACAAGTTGAGGAAATATCTGTTCACCAAAAAAGGATCATCCATGGACAGACATCCTCCAACCCAGGATGCGCTAAACCAGCACATTTGGCACGCTTACCTTCAAGCTCAGGTATGGTCCAGTTCTCATCTTGCCATTATTCCCGAAAATAATCCCAACGATTACGGATGAGAAAAGACTAGCAATGGGCTTTGGGATCCCCGATCATCAACCGGACCCCATGCTTCTGTCGCCTATCGAGAGTTTATACGATGCAGTTGCAAAAAGCAATGCTCTGGGCGCTGTAACTGCAAGAGCTGCTCACAAGAGTGCACCGAGTTATGTTCTTTCCACGGGTCCTGCCAAGTATAATTAATTTTTATGTATTATGTATTTTGATGTCCCTTTTAAGGTTTAAGCCTAAATTAGAATCTCGATTGCTCAACATGTGATCTGATATCTCAGGAAAGTACCATATTATGTGATAATTATTGCCTTATTTTGTATTCCATTTTACAATGACAATGACAATCAAGACAAGTTAGCTAAAGTAGCAAAACGGAAATGGCTTTTTTGGTTGCGCATCTCTGAAAAAGTGTCATGTAGGTCTTTATGTGTGATCGAAATCCTTCATTCTTTTCGTGTCATTAAGCGTTGTGGGCTCTGCTGGATGCTATAAATTGTGCTTCGTATTGAATGTTCGATGTATTTTCGAATTATCGCTTGTTTTAAGAAAATGATGTTTTGTAAATTTTTCTATTTTCGTGCTTGAAGCGGGCATTAAGACATGCCAGGACTGGATTCTGGTTTACAGATTTATTTTCTTTTCAACACCACTCGACTCTCGGTATTTCAAACCCTGCTTCTACCAAATCTGAATTTTCTGTAACAAGCAGATGAGTTTTGCGCTTTCAGCGCGCTTTTCAGCGATTGCAAAGGTGCTGTAAAGCGATCGATTGACTTTCTACCTGTGATTATTTGGTTCCCCATACTTTTTACTAAATTAGCACTTCTTCCGGAGTTTCTTCAAACTTTCCATCAGTTTTGCGCTTTTTGCGGTGCGCTTTTGAACGCACAAATTTGCGCTTTGACGCTCAGACTTGAGCTGTTGCTTGTAATCTTCGGACTTCTATTACTCTAAACTAGGATTTTGCCTGTTTTGGTACTACATGGGATAGGCGCTCCTATTTTGCGCTTTACGCGTTTTTTTTAGCGCTCTCTTGTGCGCTTCAGAGCGATTTTTTACTTTTTATATAGCCTCCATCGGAATCGCCATATCTTAAAATGTATATTCAGAGGTTTTGATGCTTCTGTAGAGATGCTGGTAAAGTTTCGCATTTTTTAGCACTTCGGGCGCTCGTAAAGGTGCTTTAGAGTGCCTGCTCGACGGGATTCCTGTCACTGTTAGATTCACCGTGCTTTAATGTATATTTCCACGAATTTCTGTGCTTTTTGCCAGAAGTGCACAATTTTTATACTTAACAGCTCCGCTAATATCTGCAGAACTAATTCAAATAAACTGACTCTTGATATTTTTCTATATCAGTAAAATTCTGAAAAACTACTGAAAAATGAAAAATGAGTTTTTTAGAAAATTAAAAAATTCAATACTGAAATTTATGGATTTCGTGGCCGTTGGGAGCCTTACAAATCAGGCTTTTATTTTTCTGTGGACAATTTAAAAGCTTTTCTGCTTTTAAATAGTCTATTTTTTGCGTTTAGTTTCTTGTTTTCAGGAAAGGGCTAGTTTTTAACGATATTACAAATAATGGGAAATATCATAAGTCAGTTTACTTGAACTAGTTTTGCAGATGTATGTTGCAAAAACTAAAAGCAGTAATTTTTAGATTAAGAAAAAAATATAGCTTTAAATTACTCAATCTTCGTTTTTATCTATGTACTTGAGTCACACACACATTTGCATTAGAATTCATTTTTTCCCTACCGTTAAAGCACATTTTTTTTTCTACATTCACTTCTTATATAAAAGATTAAAAATGTTAGAAGTTTACTTCCAAATGAAGCAGAAATTCTTATAAAAAATCTTTATCTGATATTCGTCCTTTTTCTATGAATGCTATTATCTTTTGCTGACTTCTTTATAATTTATCTCAAACCTAACAGTGTCTCAACTCAGCCATTAGAATTTCCATGTATCTTACTTAGAGCTCCAAATCATATATCTTGATGATGAAGATTCTTTCCAATGTTGGGATTTGTATTCCAATAAGGGTTACATTTTTATTGCTTGTAATACAATCTTTCCCCTAGTATGGTAGATATGCACTTAGAAATATTGCTTTTGAAAAGGAAATGAGACAGGTATATTAACCTAAAAGCGTTTCATGAGTATCTACAAGTGTCCTTGTCTTACTTTGTGTGTCATGTTTTTCATGATCCGAAAACTGAAAAAGGGCTTTCTTTTTTAGGTAAATCTAAATATGAACCAAGCATTATAAAATAATAAATTATCAAGCACTTCGTAATAACGAACTGTAAGTATAGAACAACCCTTGCCAATATTAAACGAGAATGTAAAAGCGAAATTTTGATAATATGTACAATGAATTTCCTTTTTATGGTTCTTATAAATACACGAAACTAATAAATTCAGACTTGTGCATAAAATTTTGTGCTGGCCGTAGCCTGATTGTTGGTGGATCATGGTTCCCCCCACCATGAAGTACAAAAATGTACGTGGGTGTCACCTGACAGTGGTACAAGAAGCCAGATTGACTATGTTCTAGTGAATAGGCAACATATACGATCCGATAAAGGATGTGCATACTTATCGAGGCGCAGAATCATATTCAGACCATCAACTGGTGATGGCCAGTTTCAAGCTAAAGATTAGGATTGTGGTAAAGTGCTAAAAGACTTTCAAGTCCTTTGACATAGGGAAGCTCCAGGATAAGAGTCTTCGACAAGCTTACTGTGCAAGCCTTGCTAACAGGTTTGCGAGTCTTCGACTGAAGACGCAATTGCAACAATTGGCGAGAGTTGGGAGTCTATTGTACTCTGTTTGCGCGGTGCCGCTGAAGAAAATATTGATTATGAGAAAAAAGTTAGCAGTGGATCAGCGACAACTCTTGGAAACTGATGAATGACTGTAAAGAATCAAAAATAAGCTGCCAATTTTCCTGCTCAACATAAGCGGACTCCGTTAGTTTGCTTAAAGTCAAGACTGTAAACGTAAATTTAAGAATGGCAAAAATGCGCGAGTAGAGAGCTTACAACTTGAACTCTTGAAATACGGAGCCCAAGTCACGGCCGATCCCTTTACCCGGTTCTTAATTAGATTAATTAAAAAAAAGTTTTCCACAAAATAAGTTTTTCAAAGAAAAGTAAACAACTCCATTAAACGAAGATGAGCAAAAATAAAATCAAATAAACTACCAAGCGTGAAACTACCACAAATTAGCATCGATAAATTAATGAAACCCAAAACGAACAGAAATTACAATAAATAAGCGAGTCAAACTCAAAACGAGCAGAAATTATCATAAGTCGGGCGCAAAACCCCTATGCCATCCCAAGGCCAGAACAAAATTTGTACTTTACTGAAAAAATATAAATGTTTTTATTTTTATAACTTTAATAAATCAAATAATATTAACATTTTGATTACTAAATATCAGTACATGTATATTAAACTGACAATGCACATTCATTTGTATTTTTTTCACTAAAGTGCACATTTTGTTCTGGCCTTGGGAAGGCATAGGGGTTTTGCGCCCAACTTATTATAATTTTTGCTCGTTTTGAGTTTAACTCGGTTATTTATTGTAATTTCTGTACGTTTTGGGTTTCATTTATTTATCGATGCTGATTTGTGGTAGTTTCACGGTTGGTAGATTATTTGATTTTATTTTTGATCATTTTTTGTTTAATGGAGTTCTTTACTTTCTTTGAAAAACTTATTTTGTTGAAAACTTTTTTTTTTAATTAATTTCTGTTCGTTTTATATTGACTTAGTCTTTTCAGGAAAAAAGAAAATAATACTTTAAATCTTTTCTTTTTTTAAGACTTTATAGTTTGGCCTATTATTTGTATGCTGGAGAAAAATTTTCAGCAATTTTTAACAACATACACCCTTTTAAAAATATGGACACAAATATTACTGTTTAATTTAGTTTCTTACCTTCTCTAGTTGACCTGAAACGGAAAACTTGATACCATTCGCAAAAAAATCTGTTTACTTTTTTTGATAGCTTGGATACACATCCGCTATTTTACTTTGGTTAAGTTTTAAGAGCAGAAGTAGCCCCGAAAGTTTGAACATAATACCCTCATTTGTTCTTGGGATACTGCTGAGATGCCTTATTGGGAATTAGCGTTAACAGAGTGCATTTTGATTGAATCTTATGGCAACATTTAGGTTTTAAACATAATGGAGAAATGGGAGGGTGGGCGTGGGAGGGTGGGAGTGGGAAGGGGATTATTTGCCCTCCAACCACTTTTGACTATTAAAATGGGCATCAGCCCTTTTTATTTTCAATCTACTGAGCCCTTCTCGAAGTTCCCACGACAACTCCTTCGATACGAAGTGCCCTGGTCTAAACAACAGCAACAACAAAAAATAATAAATTATACCCACATCGATCTTTACTATAAGAATGTCAAGCCTTCCAATCACTTTCGACTATTAAAAAGGGCACTAAGCCTTTCAATTTCCAATCGAATGAACCCTTTTCAAAACGACAACGCTTTCTATAAAAACCTTATATATGCCCCCAGGGCATAAATACCTAAGGTACCCTAAGGTCTGTTAGGGTGGTTGTCATCCTCTAAGACCGAATTTCCAGAACTTTCAACTACGTTAAACAATATGGCTATCTCAAAATTTTGATTGGATGTGTAAATGATAGGCGTGAGAGGGATGGTAGTTTCTCTCCATTCACTTTCAACTATTAAAAATGGCCCTACCCCTTTCAATTTCCAATCAAATGAGCCCTTTTATAGTTTCTACGACAAAACTTTCAATAAAAATCTTATATGCCTCCAGGGCATAACTCACGACCCTTGCCCTGAGTGCTGGGGGGGGGGGGTCATTCTCAAAGACCTAATTTCCAGAATTTTCAACTACTTTGAACAAAATGGCTATCTGAAATTTTCATTGGATGTGTTTGGAGGAGTGGTGGGCGTGAGAGGGGGGCTAGTTACCCTTCAATCACTTTCGATTGTTACAAAGGGCACTAGCCCTCTCAATTTCCAATTGAATGAGCCCCTTTTGAAGTTTTACGAAAACTCTTATCTATAAAAACCGTATATGCCCCAGGGCAAAACTTATAACCTTCGCCCTTGGGGCTCTGGGGGGTTTGTCGTCCTTAAATACAAATTTCTAGAACTTTCAACTACGTTGAACAAAACGGTTGTCTCTAAACTTTGATTGAATGTTTTTGAGGAAATGGTGGGCGTAAGAGGGGGGTAATTACTCTCCACTGACTTTCGACTATTAAAAAGGGCAATTTCAATTTACAATCAAATGAGCCCTTTTTGAAATTTCTGTAACAACTTTCTATCTAAACTTTATATGCCCCCAGGGCATAACTTACAACCCTTGCACTGAGGGCTCTGAGGGGGCTTTCACCCCAAAAGACCTAATTTCGAGAACTTTCAACTACGTTAAACAAAATGGATATCTCAAAATTTTGATTCGATGTGCTTGGGAAAATGGTGGGCTTAAGAGGGGCGTTAGTCGCTCTCCAATCACTTTCAACTATTAAAAAAGGCACTAGACCTTTCAATATCCAATTGAATGAGCCCTTTTGAAGTTTCTACGCTTTCAATAAAAACCTTATATGAACCCAGGGCATAACCCACAACCCTTGCCCTGAGGGCTGTGGGGGAGGGGTTTTCATTCTTAAAGACCTAATTTCCAAAACTTTCAACTACGTTGAATAAAATGGCTGTCTAAAATATGGATTGGATGTGTTTTTTGGAAAAGATGGGCGTGAGAGGGGGGTTAGTTGCCCTCAAATTACTTTAGACTATTAAAAAGGGCACTAGCCCTTTGAATTTCCAATCGAATGAGCCCTTTTTCAAGTTTCTACGACAAATATTTCAATAAAAACCTTATATGCCCCCAGGGCATAACTTATAACCCTTGTCCTGGAGAGTATGGGGGGGAGTGTCCTGCTCAAAGGTGTAATTTCCTGAACTTTGAACTGCGTGGAACAAAATGGCTATCTCAAAACCTTTATTGGATGTGTTTGGGGAAATGGTGGGCGTGGAAGGGGTGTTAGTTGTTTTCCAATCACTTTCGACTATTAAAAAGGGCACTAGCCATTTCAATTTCCAATCGAATGAGCCTTTTTTGAAGTTTCTACGACAACGCCTTCTATAAAAAACCTTATATGCCACCAGGGCATAACTTTCAACCCTTGGCCTAAGGGCTGTGGGGACTGTCCTCCTCAAAAACATAATTCCTATCTGGAAAATCAACTACGCTGAACGAAATGGCTATCTCAATATTTTGATTGAATGTGTTTCGGGAAATGGTGGCGTGGAAGGGGTGTTAGTCGCCTTCTAATCACTTTCGACTATTAAAAAGGGCACTAGCCACTCCAATTTCCAATTGAATGAGCCCTTTTCGAAGTTTCTACGACAACTTCTTCGATACGAAGTGCCCTGCTATAAAGGAAAAAATTAATAAATAATACATTGCGCCAACATCGTTCTTATATGCCCCCAGGGCATATCTTAAAACCCTTGCCCCGAGGATTGTGGGGGAGTGTCCTCCTCAAAAACATATTTTCTTTCTGGAAATCAACTACGCTGAACAAATGGCTATCTCAAAATTTTGGTTGGATGTGTTTGGCGGAATGATGGGCATAGGGGGGGGCGAGTTGCCCTCCAGTCACTTTCGACTATTAAAAAGAGCACTAGCCACTCCAATTTTCAATCGAATGAGCCCTTTTCGAAGTTTCTACGACAACTCCTTAGATACGAAGTGCCTTGGTATGGAAAAAAAATAATAATACATTGTGCCGACATCGTTCTTTACTTAGGCATCGCGATCGCGCTGCCTATGATTTATACAATAACTTTCTATATAAACCTTATATTCCCCCAGGCATAAGTTACAACCGTTGCACTGAGGGCTCTGAGGGGGTTATCATCCTAAAAGACCTAATTTCCAGAACTTTCAACTACGTTGAACAAAATGGATATCTCAAAATTTTGATTGCATGTGTCTGGGAAAATTTCCGGTGTGAGAGGGGTATTAGTCGCTATCCAATCACTTTCAACTATTAAAAAAGGCACAAGCACTTTCAATTTCCAATTGAATGAGCCCTTTTGAAGTTTCTTTGACAACGCTTTCAATAAAAACTTTATATGCTCCCAGGGTATTACTTACAACCCTTGCACTGAGGGCTCTGAGGGGGGTTATCATCCTAAAAGGCCTAATTTCCAGAACTTTCAACTGCGTTGAACAAAATGGATATCTCAAAATTTTTATTGGATGTGTTTGGGAAAATGATGGGCGTGAGAGAGGCGTTAGTCGCTATCCAATCACTTTCAACTATTAAAAAAGGCACTAGCCCTTTCAATTTCCAATTGAATGAGTCCTTTTGAAATTTCTACGACAACGCTTTCAATAAAAACTTTATATGCCGCCAGGACATAACTTACAACCCTTGCCCTGAGGGCTGTGGGGGAGGGATTGTCATTCTTAAAGAGGTAATTTCCTAAACTTTCAACTACGTTGAATAAATGGCTATCTCAAAATTTTGATTGGATGTGTTTCGGAAAATGGTTTTGCGTGGAAGGGGTGTTAGTTGCCCTCCAATCACTTTCGACTATTGAAAAGGGCACAAGCCACTCCAATTTCCAATTGAATGAGCCCATTTCGAAGTTTCTACGACAACTGCTTCGATACGAAGTGCCCTGCTCTAAAGGAAAAAAATAATAAATAATAAATTGTGCCAACATCGTTCTTATATGCCCTCAGGGCATAACTTGAAACTCTTGCCCCTAGGGTTGTGTGTGGGGGGGGGGTGTCCTCCTCAAAAATATATTTTCTATCTAGAAATCAACTACACTGAACAAAATGGCTATCTCAAAATTTTGATTGGATGTGTTTGGGGGAATGATGGGCGTGGAGGGGGGGGGGGGGCTAGTTGCCCTCCAATCACTTTTGACTATTAAAAAGGGTACTAGCCTTTTCAATTTCCGATCGACAACGCTTTCAATAAAAACTTTATATGCCCCCAGGTATTACTTACAACCCTTGCACTGAGGGCTCTGAGGGGGGTTATCATCCTAAAAGGCCTAATTTCCAGAACTTTCAACTGCTTTGAACGAAATGGATATCTCAAAATTTTTTATTGGATGTGTTTGGGAAAATGATGGGCGTGAGAGAGGCGTTAGTCGCTATCCAATCACTTTCAACTATTAAAAAAGGCACTAGCCCTTTCAATTTCCAATTGAATGAGTCCTTTTGAAATTTCTACGACAACGCTTTCAATAAAAACTTTATATGCCGCCAGGACATAAACTTACAACCCTTGCCCTGAGGGCTGTGGGGGGAGGGATTGTCATCCTTAAAGACCTAATTTCCAAAAATTTCAACTACGTTGAATAAAATGGCTATCTCAAAATTTTGATTGGATGTGTTTCGGGAAATAGTTTTGCGTGGAAGGGGTGTTAGTTGCCTTCCAATCACTTTCGACTGTTAAAAAGGGCACAAACCACTCGAATTTCCAATTGAATGAGCCCCTTTCGAAGTTTCTACGACAACTTCTTCGATACGAAGTGCCCTGCTCTAAAGGAAAAAAAAAATAATAAATAATAAATTGTGCCAACATCGTTCTTATATGCCCTCAGGGGATAACTTGAAACCCTTGCTCCGAGGGTTGTGGGGGAGTGTCCTCCTCAAAAATATATTTTCTATCTAGAAATCAACTACGCTGAACAAAATGGCTATCTCAAAATTTTGATTGGATGTGTTTGGGGGAATGATGGGCGTGGAGGGGGGGGGGGGCTAGTTGCCCTCCAATCACTTTTGACTATTAAAAAGGGCACTAGCCATTCCAATTTCCGATCGAATAAGCCCTTTTCGAAGTTTCTACGACAACTTCTTCGATACGAAGTGCCCGGGTATGGAGAGAAAAAAATAATACATTTTGCCAACATCGTTCTGTACTTAGGCAGCGCTATTGCGCTGCCTATGATATAGGAAAGTAAAAATATTCCCACCGACTTGAAGAAAGGTCTATTGTCAAGCTCTTTAAGAGATGGAAAGTCGTACTCTGCAATAATCGGAGAGGTATTACACTACAGTTTGTTGGGATTAAAATCATCTGCCAAATATTGTCGAACCACATCCAGTCGAAATTCGATGCAATACTAAGGGATGAGCAGCACGGCTTTTGACCAGGCAGATCCTGTGCTGATTTGATATTTAGTTTGAGAATACTCATAGAAGAATCGAATGAATGACAGACTGAGACTATTATTGCCTTCATTGGCTTTTTGAAGGCGTTTGATTCAGTCCACAGGGACCCACTCTGGATGATTTTACTCTATTATGGATTCCTCGATAAGATTGTCCGCATGATTATCGTATTATACGAGGACGGGCTAAGAACCGTGTGGACTGATGATGGGTACATTTCCAAATGGTTTAGTGTGAAGTCTGGTGTCCGCCAAGGAAGTATTTTGTCCCAGTGCTGTTTGCTAAATTCACTGACCACATCTTCTGAATATGTAGCTTCACAAGAGGAATCTGAATGGCTTGAACAAAAAAATACTACTATTACTAACAACTAAGTGCAACAACAAGCCATTTGAGGTCGACACAGCTTAGTTTTATCAAGAAGATAACTGAAAATGTTTAAATTATAGTATAAGTGGTTAGCAAAAAAAAAAAAACACGAAAATACTACTACTATAAGTAACAAATCCCCTAATAACAAAAGCTGGTACTAAGCTTACCTAAGCAATGGATGACAGATCATGAATTTGTTAAAAAATAATTTCGACGGGAACTATGCCAGTCATCATCAGGTTCAAACTCAAATAAGAATATATTAACAAATCAGCGCAATACCAAGCCCCCTGAGGCCAACACCGGTAAGCACGCTCCTTTGACCACCCCACCACGGACGATCGGCTTTTCGTTTAGCCTTAGATGGTTGTCCGAAAGCGAAAATCTTTAGCAGTTTTGTCATCTTTCCTCCGCAGAACATGCCCTAGCCAATCTCAACCTTTCTCTCATTATAGCCCGTCTTTTTATTAACCAATGAGTTCTAAAATGATTTTTTTTTTTAACGGTCTATAGCCATTAAGGGATAGCCAGACCCCCTAAATTAAGGGTCTATAGACCCATTGTCTGTAAGATTTGTTTAGAATAAAGTCTATGTTATGGTAGAAATAATGGTTTTAGCAGACTTTAGCAATCACGAGAGAGTCAGATTCCTAAATTAAGCGTCTATAAACCCATTGTGCGTATGATTTGCTTAGAATAAAACTATCTTATGGTAGAAATAGTAATTTTTAGCGTTCCTTAGCCAACGTGGCCGGCCACTTAGCTTAGGTTGAGATAACCTAGAAAAAGGGTAAACGTGGTTGTTTTTGTCCTCTTTTTTAGAAGTAGGACTTGGTCAAAGGTGCCTTCTTAAGCCGTTTAATGTCATACTGAAGATATTAAATTGTTTTTTAGCTCCAAATGAGCTAGCAGCATAAAAAAAAAGCAAAAATGCGAAAATACTACTACTACTAACACCTTAGGTCGACACAGCTACGTTTTATTAAGAAAATATCTAAAGTATTTGAGGTATAGTATGAATGACAAGCGAAAAACGCAGTAAAAAAAAAAAAAAAAACACAAGAAAATACTACTACTACTACTAACACCTTAGGTCGACACAACTACGTTTTACCATGAAAATATCTGAAGATGTTAAAGGTATGGTATGAATGCCTTTCACATAACGCGAAAAAAATACTACTACTAACAACTCACTCCACAATCCAGCCACCTAAGCACAGCTACGTTTTACGAGACACACCATGTGTATGGTAGGCGTCAAGGAATGTTAAGGCTGCTCGCATTCGCTGACCTTTATGGAGATCTGTAAGCGCTTTTGGCACCCATCTTCGACAAAATTTATGATAGCCAAGCTTGTGAGTCACAATTTCAAACAACAAAGTCCGTGAACTTGTGGGAAGCAAAGCGAAAGCTCCGTTATTGTGAAGTGACGGTTTTCATGAATCTTTTTATCAGCTTTGGGGAGAAGATCGTCTGTCACAATGCTAGGGCGTCAATTCCTCTCTTCATCATGCACGTTGGTTCGGCCATTTTTAAAGCGGATACACCATTTTTGGACCGAACTTTCATTCATTACGTCGTTGCCATACACTTCGCACAGTTGCCGGTGAATAACTATCGGTTTTTGCTAACAAAAACCGTATTACGGGACCGCACTTCACAGCTTGTGGACTTTGAAATTGCAGCGAACATTTTAAATTGGAATATTGGGAAAACGGGCAGCGCAGATATGTTCTCGTTCTCACGGCTGGATGCCGACTGAAGCCAGGGTTGCCAGAAAGTCAAACAAAAACAAGCCCGAACCTTTGAAAAACAAGCCAAAATACGCCCGAGCCTTTGAGAACCAAGACTGCCATCATGGTCAGTTCATAAATTTCTAAAATTGCCCAAATTTTCGGTGATAAAGTCAAAAAAAAAAAAAAAAATAATGAGCCGCGACACGCGCATGGCCCGATAAGTTTAGTTGGATTAGTTCTAGATCAGTTTTTTTTGTCCGGTTATTTCAAACTTAGCACCAATCTTTTGAAACAAACACGGCAAAAAGATGGTCCTAATTAAATCAAACTTTGCACAAATCTCTCAAAACAAACACGGAAAAATGCGGTCCAAACTTTTTGTTAATTCCCTAACCTTTTTCAAAATCCTCATCATTTCGTCCATGACAAAATTAAAAATTTGTATGTACTACAAATTGAAGCACGTGCTACAGTGCTACACATGATGAAATAGTGCTAAAATAGTTCTTTCGTGCTAAAATCAGAAAAAGTTTTGCCCTTAATCTAATTCTACTTTTACCTTGCTTGCTTACCCTTCGTTCATCCTGCTCCATTTTCACGGAAGAACAACGACTTATGCGATCTGCCAAAATTCATCTGTTTTTAGCTGCAGTTTTATGCATCATAATGGTTAAACAGCTGTGAACTCTTTTTATTAACTTTTAGAATTTAATATGGCTTATTCCAATGAATACGCTAGTAACAACCACAAACCAAAGGCGTACAATATCTTTGGTTTATTATTGCATAAAAATTTTTGGGTACACGTTATTTGGTACTGTTGCAACACAATATTTAAAGATAACTTTATGATTAAAGTAAAGCCTCAAAAAAACCAACCAAAAAAACGTTTGAACGGGGTTAATACAAAAGCTTTCGTAATCCCAAGATGAAATAATACGTACAGATAAAAAACAAAAACAAAAAAGAAAGGCACTTAGATCCATAAGGCACTAAGAGTTTTAAGACTCAAAGGAGGCTAGGATATTATCTAGACCGACTAGATCAGTAGTTTTGGCCAGTTTCTTTGACTTCACAAGCCTTATAAATATGACTATTGAAAATCAGTATACGCTTTGTAAACTCAAACGTCGAGCAACAAGAACCCCAAAGCTGACAACCACTGCCTGAACACAAGTATTGAGTTAGACATGGGCAAGAGCATACGGTTTTGGAGCTTGCTCTTAATGAAATTCATCATAGAAAAGGACCGTTCCACTATCGCATTGCTAATTGGCAAACTTAACAATGCCCACTTGGTTAACTCACGAAAATTAAATGCCCCAACAGCATTAAGATAAGGTAGGACAGCTATCCAGAACTGAGAGGAGTCTTTGGGGATTGTTCCTCCACATACAAATGACCAATTAATGTCCAACAGTCTCCTCCACTGACTCTCCAAGGTACTGAGATCAGTGGTAGCAATAATTCTCAATGGCAAGTCTCCAAATCGGGGTCGAAACTGAGACAAGCAAATCACAGGGGATAAAAATTTCAGCTTTAGGAGCGAATCCAGAGCAGGATGCATTCGTTTAAGCACCGCTTTAGCCGCAGTTTTCAGGAACGCAAAACACCGTATTTTGATTTCGCTCTTCTGTGTGTCTGAAGGTTTAGATTTGGCCAGTTCAATCAGGAACTCGTGTCCGTAATCAACTTGATTTTGTGGCAAATAATTGATTTCGAAGTCCATATTAATCATCAAAGACAATGCAGATGAGAAGAGTATCCTACGCAGGAAACCTAACCTTTTCCCAAAATAGCAACAAATAGCTTGTCTAGAATTTTACCATATATAATTCAGACTATATATTTGCATGGGCGCCCATAAGGGGGAACAAGGGGGGGAAGGGGCGCCTTCACCTTAGTACTCTTAGCATCATTAGTTACAGAAGCTGTAGTTGTAGTACTAAAAGTATACACATAGTGCCTTCTGGATAGATCAAAATTCCCCACAATGTACGCTTAAAGATCTAACTTATTAATATAAGTTGTTCTTGAGATATTGCTTTATCACCTTTTTGAAAGTCCACATGCTCATAGTTTGTTTTGATTTAGTTCAACGTCTGCCTAAATATTTCTTGTATTTAATTACTGAAGATGTTGTTATATTCTCTTTGGACTATTGCTCTGAGGGTTGTGGGGGGGGGGGGCATTCTCAAAGTCATAATTTCTGGACCTTTAAACTATGCTGAACAAAAAGGGGTCTCTCAAAATTTTGATTGGATGTGTTTGGGGAAGTGATTGACGTGGGGGAGGGGGAGCTGGTTGCCCTCCATGAGCTCTTCTGGAAGTTCCTATGACATTTCTTTCTATAAGAAGTACCATGGTCTAAAAAACAAAACAATATATTGTGCCCACATTGCTCTTTACTTAGGCAGCACTATTGTGCTGCCTATGATATTTTGTCTTGAAATTTTTATTATACAGCACTGGAAGTGTCAATAAGACCAGTTAAGCCCCCCCTTATATAATTCAGCCTATGGGCACCCATGTATATTTGCACATTATGGGGGGGGTGAAATATAATAAACTTGCAGTAAAAAAGTGTTAATTAAAACAGTCTAGAGAAGGAAACATGTTAAGAATACAATTCATAATATGCAGAATAATTTTAGATAACACATATTGCATGCATCTCAGCTATACTTTATCCCTAACTCCTTCCCCTAATGTGCAAATATATAACCCAAATTATATATGTCTAATGCATTCTGCCACCCATCAGTAACTTGTTTTTCTGGTTTTTGTTTTGTACAAATTTACTGGTACATTAAATTTACTGGTACAATGGATGAATTTCAGCCATGTATTTGCAAATTAAGGGGGAGAGCCTGGGGGTAATGCATGGCAGGGTTACAAGCAAGATATCAGCAACAATTATAACTGTATATTAATTATCAAGTATGAATTGTTTTCTTAACATGTTTCCTTCTCTAGGTATATACCATTACAAGTAGGGAAATCTGCATATTACAAAGTATAAATTGTTTTCTTAACATGATTTTTTTCGCACAGCCCCAATTCTAGACTAAGCATAGGCTACAAAAAGGTTGGGCCATATCAGTAGTAATAGTGTATAAGGTTTCACGATAGATGGTATAATGCGACCAGTTTTTTACGATAGATGGTATAATGCGACCAGGTTTCACGATAGATGGTATAATGCGAGCAGGTTTCAATTGCACATGGAATTACACAAGAATATACAGTGCAGTTTCACGATAGATGGTATAAAGCGACCAATCCTTTTATATTATATACCTATAAAGTGATCAAACACGTTTTGAAAGTATAATCGAGAATGTATAACGCAACCAGACGGGTTTTTGAGGCACTTTCATCATAACGTGTTTTTTTTTTTTTTTTTTTTTTTTTTTTTTTTTTTTTTTTTTTTTTTTTTTTTTTTTTTTTTTTTTTTTTTTTTTTTACCAAAACTAGAAATTGTGAAATTGCGTATTTAGGAATGATTTTGTAGGAAAAGCTGTCTATCACCCATGCATCATCCACTGTTCCATTTCTTTAAAGTATGTGCTATCAGACTTGTTTCTGATTTTTTGTACAATTGCCTTTAGTCATGACTAGTTTGTTATGAATGTGTCGCTGCTAATTAAAGAATAGGATGCTACACTCAGAATTGATTGATTGGCATATGGTTTTGTATCATTTTGCTTAAAAGCTAACTCTAATTGCAAAAAAAAAGAGTATAGCGTTTGCGAATTGGACTATACGAACGATAATTATTGAATAATAGGAAAAAAACAGAGCTAGATAGCATTTGCAAATTGGATCGTATGAAGGTGGAGAAAAAAGGGTTAAACTGATTATCAGTTAAGGTAACCCCTCGAGGTTGTTAACTCATAGCTTATTTATTAAAAATTTGGAACAATATCAATCTATGAAAATGGTTAACAATGATAAAATGGTCTTGTGACTTGACATAGCTTTACTTCTTCGATGTGTTCTGTATAATACACAAGTGGCGTTTGAACAGTGTTGTCAATTTAAAATAGAGTCTAACGTTATAGTATACTAAAAAGTTGATACTAAGAGAGATGTAGATGGCAAGAAAAGAATTTTAATAATGAAATTCAGAACAATCCATAATTAGTGAACGGATCGTATGAAGGTGGAGAAAAAAGGGTTAAACTAATTACCAGTTAAGGTAAGCCCGAAGGGCTTGTTAACTCAGGCAATTTCTTATAAATTTGGAACAACATCAATCTATGAAAATGGTTAACGCTGATAGAATGACCTTGTGACTTGACCTAGCTTTACTTCTTTGATGTGTTCTGTATAACACACAAGTGGCGTTTGAACAGTGTTGTCAATTTAAAATAGGGTCTAACGTTATAGTATACTAAAAAGTTGATACTATGAGAGATGTAGATGGCAAGAAAAGAATTTTAATAAAGAAATTCAGAACAAACCTTAGAAATCCTTGCAAATCAAGTAGTAAGGTGTATGTGAGTATGAACCATCAAGGATCATAAGCACCACCGACCCTAACCACCAGAGACCTCAACCCACCAAAGGTCCCCTATCCCCAAACTCGAAGGGTGCCCCCTCCCCTCCAACTTTTAGGCCCCTCCCCCCATTTTTTTTGAAGTTTTTTTTTAACTTTTTTTTATTATTTTTTTAACATGATATATTTTTTCAACTTTTTTTTACATGTCTTCGAATGAGATGAAACATACTTAAAACAAAAAAAATTACATTTAATATTTTCCAAACTCAAAATGAGAATGGTATAGATATGTTAGTCATGACCTTTACTATTAGAAAAATAATGTTTGTAGTAGCACTTTTTTTTATTGGACTAAATTTTTTTTTTTAACTTCGAAATTATACAACTTTTTTTTTACGTATCTTAAAATGACATAAAATATGCTTACGGCTCTAACAATTGTACTCTATGCTTGCTCAGAGACACGATGCGGCTTTCCCACTGGTACTCTTTGGCCGGTTATCGACACTACCTAGTTTATTGCATGTATTAAATCAGTAATTTTTACGCAGTGGAACGTTAAACACATAACTAATATCTATAAAAAGTGAAGATGAAGCATTTTAAGAAAGTGTGTTCACATGATAGTGTTATTGTAGCATTGAATGCTGACAAGGAGAAGTATTTAAACTATGAAATAAATACAAGTAGTAATACTATCGGAAACGTATGCGTGCATTGTCATGACAGTAAGAAATTAAATTTCTTTTGAGGACCAAAAAAATTCCATTGTACAAATGGTGGATATGCGAGATTGAGATCTCCAGAGATGATTGCACTCAAAGAGAATGCCAACATAAAAATAATCGTTGGTGATAAAGGACAACTCCTTGCTAGTGATTCCGGTACCATTCTACCTGTCGATAGAAACTATCGTCATCTTTTAGGTATTAGCATTCAAATGAAAGCAAAGACAAAAAGAAAGGCTTACTCTTCTACTAATATCATAAATCATATCTTGTCTACGTGCCGGAACTGTTACCTTTGTAAAAATGATATTGTAATAGACAGTGAAATTGCCGGAAAAATAAAAAACGGCATTGGTAGAAAATATCACTATGGAATATAAAGATGAATCGATGAAAAATAAAGTGCCAGCAAACGTTACTACGATTGATCAAAACAGTCAATGAACCAAATAATACCAAAGACGAAACGCATATTGAACCTGTCGGTGACACACCAGTAAAAATTGTGTATGACTCAAAATGGAATAATGATTATTCTACTTATTACGAGCTAAGAGAAGACAATACCTACAATATCAAGAGAGAACATGGTGAACTATTTTATGGAACAGATTCAAAATGTCCAAAGTTGATCATTGATATTAATAAAGTATCATAATATATTTTTGTATTAATATTCTACATGGCATTATTTCATTAAAAATATATTATGCATTACATTGTTATGTGTTCATTATTTTTAGAGTATGCTAGCATATCAAATGTTTAGAATTTCTATTAAAACATCGGAGATGTAAGAAAAGGAATTTGCATACATCTATTGTCAGACACATGCGATAACATTGACAAATCTAGGTATCAGAGTGAATAATTTTTTTCTATCAACATCTTTGTTAGATACATCGGATAAAATTGACTAAATCTAAGTATCAGATTGAATAAATTCTTTATCAACATCCTTTCTCGGATACATTGGATAACATTTTCAAAATCTATGTACTAGAGCGAATAAATTCCTTATTAACTTCCCTTTGTCTGATACATCAGATAACATTCACAAAATCTGTGTATTAGAATGAATAAATTCCTTATCATCATCCTTTGTCGGTTACGTCGGATAAAATTGAGAAAATCTAAGTATCAGAGTGAATAAATTCTTTATGAATGTCTTTTTGACAGATACGTTTGATAACATTCAGAGTGAATCAATTCTTTATCAATGTCTTTTTGACAGATACGTTTTATAACATTGACCATATCTAAGTATCATAGTGAATAAATTCTATATCAACTTCTTTGTTGGATACTCAGATAAAATTCACAAAATCTAGGTATCAGAGCGAATAAATTCTTTATCAACATGCTTTGTCAGATATGCTTGATAAAATTGAGAAAATCTAAGTATCAGAGTGAATAAATTCTTTATCAATGTCTTTTGACAGACACGTTTGATAACACTGACATAATTTAAGTATCGAATTGAACAAATTCTTTATTAAAATTCTTTATCAATATCATTTGTCAGATACGTCGGATAACATTGACAAAATCTATGTATTAGAATGAATAAATTCTTTATCATCATTTGTTGTTGGGCATGTCATTATGAAAAAACTGTAAGTAAGTAAGTAACAAATTTTTTTTGAATTCACCTCTTGGATACACAATACAGAAATTTAATTCAGGAAATTATGAAAAAAAATGAACAAATTCTTTCTTAACATTCATTATCGATTGAATTCGTTTCCTGGACAGACAATACAGCAATTTCACAAAATCTAAGTATAAGAGTGATTAAATTCTATATCAACATCTATTTCTCGGATACATAGGAAAAAAATTGACAAAATCTAAGTAATAGAGTGAATAAATTTTTTTTATCAACATCTTTTGTCAGATACATCGGATAAAATTGACAGAATCTAAGTGTCGGAGTGTCTAAGTGTCGGATGTATCTGACATGTGATGTTGATAATGCATTTATGGGATGTTGATAAAGCATTTATTCACTCTGATATTTAGATTTTGTCAATTGTATCCCATGTATCCGAGAAAGGGATGTTGATATAGAATTTAATAACTCTGATACTTAGATTTTGTCAATTTTATCCCATGTATTCGAGAAAGGGATCTTGATATAGAATTTAATCAATCTGATACTTAGATTCTTTCAATTTTATCCGATATAGCCGACAAATGATGTTGATAATGCATTTATTCACTCTGGTATTTAGATTTTGTCTATTTTATCCCCTGTATCTTAGAAAGGGATGTTGATAAAGCATTTATTCAATCTGATACTTAGATTTTCTTAATTTTATCTGATATACCCGACAAAGGATGTTGATAATGAATTTATTCACTCTGGTACTTAGATTTGTCAATTTTATCCGACATTTTCGACAAAAGATGTTGATAAAGCATTTATTCAATCTGATACTTAGATTTTGTCAATTTTATCTGATGCATCTGACAGAGGATGTTCATTAAAAAAAATTATTCACTCTAACACTTAGATTTTGCCAATTTTATCCGAAATATCCGACAAAGGATGCTGATAAAGCATTTATTCGCTCTGATACTTAGATTTTGTCAATTTTCTTCTATATATCCGAGAAAGGATGCTGATAAAGCATTTATTCACTCTGATATTTAGATTTTGTCAATTATAATCGTTGTAACTGATAAAAGATGTTGATAAAAAATAAATTATTCCCTCTGATTTTTAGATTTTGTCAATTTTATCCCATGTACCCTAGAAAGGGATGTTGATATAGAGTTTAATCACTCGGATGCTTAGATTTTATCCGGGGTATTCGACAAAGGATGCTGATAAAGCATTTATTCACTCTGATACTTAGATTTTGACAATTATATTTGATGTATCTGCCAAAAGCTGTTGATAAAAAAATTATTCACTCTGACACTTTGATTTTGTCAATTTTATCCAACATATCTGACGAAGGATGCTGATAAAGCATTTATTTACTCTGATATTTATATTTTGTCAATTATATTCGTTGTATCTGACAAAAGATGTTGATAAAAAAAATTTATTCACTCTGACACTTAACTTTTGTCAATTTTATTCCATGTATTCGAGAAATGGATGTTGATATAGAATTTAATCAATCTGATACTTAGATTTTGTCAATTTTATCCGATATACCCGACAAATGATGTTGATAATGCATTTAAAGGATGTTGATAAAGCATTTATTCACTCTGATACTTAGATTTTGCCTATTTTATCCCATGTATCCGAGAAAGGGATGTTGATATTGAATTTAATCACTCTGATATTTAGATTTTAATCACTCTGATACTTAGATTTTGTCTATTTTATCCGACATATCCGATAAAGGATGTTGATAAAGTATTTATTCACTCTGACACTTAGATTTTGTTAATTTTATCCGATATATCTGGCAAAGGATTTTGATAAAAAAAAATTGTTCACTCTAACACTTAGATTTTGTGAATTTTATCCTATGTATCCGACAAAAGGATGTTGATATAGAATTTAATCACTCTGATACTTAGATTTTGTCAATTTTATCCGACATATCCGATAAAGGATGGTGTTAAAGCATTTATTTCGCTCTGATATTTAGATTTTGTCAAATTTTATTCGATGTATCTGACAAAGGATGTTGATAAAAAATAATTATTCACTCTAACACTTAGATTCTGTCAATTTTACCCCATGTATTCGAGAAAGGGATGTTGATATAGAATTTAATCAATCTGATACTTAGATTTTGTCAATTTTATCCGATATAGCCGACAAATGATGTTGATAATGCATTTAAAGGATCTTGATAAAGCATTTTTTCACTCTGATACTTAGATTTTGTCAATTTTATCCCATGTATCCGAGAAAAACGGATGTTGATATGGAATTTAATCACTCTGATACTTATATTTTGTCAGTTTTATCCGACATATCCGACAAAGGATGTTGATAATGAATTTATTCACTCTGACACATAGATTTTGTCAATTTTATCCGATGTAACTGGCAAAGGATGTTTATAAAAAAAAATTAATTCACTCTAGCACATAGATTTTGTCAATTTTATCCTATGTATCTGAGAAAAGGATGTTGATATAGAATTCAATCACTCTGATACTTAGATTTTGGGCAATTTTATCCGACATATCCGATAAAGGATGTTGTTAAAGCATTGATTCATTCTGATATTTAGATTTTGTCAATTTTATTCGATGTATCTGACAAACGATGTAGATAAAAAAAAACTTATTCACTCTGACACTTATATTTTATCAATTTTATTCGATGTATCTGGCAAAGGATGTTGATAAAAAAGTTATTCACTCTGATAGTTAGAATTTGTCAATTTTATCCGACATATCCGACAAAGGACTCTCTTGATATTGTAGGTATCGTCTTCTCTTAGCTCGTAATAAGTAGAATAATCATTATTCCATTTTGAGCCATACACAATTTTTACTCGTGTGTCATCGACAGGTTCAATATGCGTTTCGTCTTTGGTATTATTTGGTTCATTGACTGTTTTGATCATTGGTTGTAACGTTTGCTGGCACTTTGTTTTTCATCGATTCATCTTTATATTCCATATTGATATTTTCTACCAATGCCCTTTTTTATTTTTCCGGCAATTTTACTGTCTATTAAAATACCATTTTTACAAGGGTAACAGTTCCGGCACGTAGACAAGATATAATTTATGATATTAGTAGAAGAGTAGGCCTTTCTTTTTGTCTTTGCTTTCATTTAAATGCTAATACCTAAAAGATGACGATAGTTTCTATCGACAGGTAGCATGGTACCGGAAGTACTAGCAAGGAGTTGTCCCTTATCACCAACGATTATTTTTATGTTGGCATTCTCTTTGAGTGCAATCATCTCTGCAGATCTCAATCTCGCATATACACCATTTGTACAATGGAATTGTTTTGGTACTCCAAAGAAATTTAATTTCTTACTGTCATGACAATGCACGCATACTTTTCCGATAGTGTTACCACTTGTACTTATTTCATAGTTTAAATACTTCTCCTTGTCAGCATTCAATGCTACAATAACACTATCATGTAAACACACTTTCTTAAAATGCTTCATCTTCACTTTTTTATAGATATTAGTTATGTGTTTAACGTTCCACTGAGTAAAAAATGCTGATTTAATACATGCAATAAACTAGGTAGTGTCGATAACCAGCCAAAGAGTACCAGTGGGAAAGCCGCATCGTGTCTCTGAGCAAACATAGAGTACAATTGTTAGAGCCGTAAGCATATTTTATGTCATTTTAAGATACGTAAAAAAAAGTTGTATAATTTCGAAGTCCAAAAAAAATTTTTAGTCCAATAAAAAAAAAGTGCTACTACAAACATTATTTTTCTAATAGTAAAGGTCATGACTAACATCTATACCATTCTCATTTTGATTTTGGAAAATATTAAATGTGATTTTTTTTTTGTCTTAAGTATTTTTCATCTCATTCGAAGACATGTAAAAAAAGTTGAAAAAATATATCATGTTGAAAAAAATTAAAAAAAAAGTTAAAAAAAACTTCAAAAAAATTCAAAAAAATGGGGTAGGGGGCCTAAAAGTTGGAGGGGATTGGCGCCCTTCGAGTTTGGGGATAGGGGACCTTTGGGGGTTGAGGTCTCTGGTGATTAGGGTCGTTGGTGCTTATGATCCTTGATGGTTCGTACTCAAATACACCTTACTACTTGATTTGCAAGGATTTCTAAGGTTTGTTCTGAATTCCTTTATTAAAATTCTTTTCTTGCCATCTACATCTCTCTTAGTATCAACTTTTAGTACACTATAACGTTAGACCCAATTTTAAATTGACAACACTGTTCAAACGCCACTTGTGTATTATACAGAACACATCGAAGAAGTAAAGCTAGGTCAAGTCACAAGGTCATTCTATCTTCGTTAACCATTTTCATAGATTGATGGTGTTCCAAATTTATAAGAAATTGCCTGAGTTAACAAGCCCTTCGGGCTTACCTTAACTGGTAATTAGTTTAACCCTTTTTTCTTCACCTTCATACGACCCGTTCACTAATTATGGATTGTTCTGAATTTCATTATTAAAATTCTTTTCTTGCCATCTACATCTCTCTTAGTATCAACTTTTTAGTATACTATTTTGTTAGACTCTATTTTAAATTGACAAAACTGTTCAAACGCCACTTGTGTATTATACAGAACATATCGAAGAAGTATAGCTATGTCAAGTCACAAACATTTTATCATTGTTAACCATTTTCATAGATTGATATTGTTCCAAATTTTTTAATAAATAAGCTATGAGTTAAAAACCTCGAGGGGTTACCTTAACTGATAATCAGTTTAACCCTTTTTTCTCCACCTTCATACGATCCAATTTGCAAATGCTATCTAGCTCTGTTTTTTTCCTATTATTCAATAATTATCGTTCGTATAGTCCAATTCGCAAACGCTATTCTCTTTTTTTTTTGCAATTAGAGTTAGCTTTTAAGCAAAATGATATAAAACCATATGCCAATCAATCAATTCTGAGTGTAGCATCCTATTCTTTAATTAGCAGCGACACATTCCTAACACACTATTCATGACTAAAGGCAATTGTCCAAAAAATCAGAAACCAGTCTGATAGCACATACTTCAAAGAAATGGAACAGGGGATGATGCATGGGTGATAGACAGCTTTTCTTACAAAATCATTCCTAAATACGCAATTTGACAATTTCTAGTTTTTGTTAAAAAAACAAAAAAAAAACACGTTATGATGAAAGTGCCTCAAAAACCCGTCTGGTTGCGTTATACAATCTCAATTATACTTTCAAAACGTGTTTGATCACTTTATAGGTATATAATATAAAAGTATTGGTCGCTTTATACCATCTATCGCGAAACTGCACTGTATATTCTTGTGTAATTCAATGTGCAATTGAAACCTGCTCGCATTATACCATCTATCATGAAACCTGGTCGCATTATACCATCTATCGTAAAAACCTGGTCGCATTATACCATCTCTCGTGAAACTTTATACACTATTACTACTACTCGTATATGTCAAATATATCAAAAAAGGTTAGATCTTCATAAAATTCAAGTCTTGCCTTAATCTCAGCAGTAATAAAATTCTTTGTAAGACTCCTAACGCAGAGCCATCTCAGCCATGCAGAAATGAATTACTAATGAGGAAGCGTTTCAGAATAGAAAGCGTTCCACGCGCTAAAGGAGGGCTCTTGTCTTTTTGGTGCATAGCCACAGCTGAGCCTCCGTGATTTTGGAATTTTTGTCTCATCCCAAACTTTCAGTCGAAATAAGCCCCTTTTTTAAAAAAAGCCCACGTTCCCGCCCCACGGCCCCTACGCCCACTCCAAAATTCAGCCCACCCCTGACGGCTAAAACAAGCCCAAGGGGTGGAAAACAAGCCCACCTGGCAGCACAGACTGAAGCTACGAGCACGCGCGCACCAACACCTACGTGATCGCCGCGCACCTAGCGGCGTCAGACAGAAACGTTCCCTAGTTTCTGAATAGCCCTCGTATCATGAAACTATCTGAAGTGTTTAAAGTATATTATGGATGGCCTGCAAAAAAAAACAAACGAAAACACTACTACTACTAACAAATCACCGCAGTACCAAGCCACGATGACTCGATTAACATAGCTATGATGCTATAGCAACCAATCTATAGCAACTAGATCCAATATAAGGAGCGATTTTCATTGTAGTTCATATTAGTAAGAGAATTGAATTCAGAAAGAAGGTAGTTTATTTTTTGTACTCTATTATTTGACAAGATATTAGCATAGAAAATGAGTGCTATGTTTACACTATTGGACCTTGATGGTGGAGTAGGTAGCAGCAATAATAAAAAAGACGAGAATTCCAAACTTAGCTGTGGAAATTACACGAGGATGTCGACTAAGTCTTGAATGGGAGGATATTTGTGTGCAAGATATGTGATATCATTGAGCAAATTTAAATTGGAGGAGCAGTTATGCTTTGCGGCGAAACTAAATATAGTGCATATAAATAGACTTCAAGCTGCTTTAGATACACTAGTGAAATATATCGAGGAACATAAGTTGAATCAGTGATTTTTATTATTATTGTAATTATATTTAATAAAATTGTTTCTAAATCGAAAATATTTTTTCTATAGTAGGTTAGCGTATATTTTTAAAGTAGAAAAAGAATCTTGGTTAGTCTAAAGTTGATGGTGAGAGTTTTAGGAGTGTAAAACAATGGATAGAATTGAGAAATAGAAAATTATATTGAATCTTGTGTCTAAGAAAAAATGTTTGATTCTAGATGATGGTTTTCTGGATTTATCTCTTCAAAGGAAGATATTTTTCAGGGAATGCTTGTCGATATAATGAAAACTGATTCTCCATCATTAGACTATTGTATGAAGCTTTTACGTCGTGGTCCAAAAGCATTTACAAAATTTATTGACATATTAATCTCGACAAGACAAAATGGTATTGTGGATTTGCTTTTGAACACACTACCTTAGAAATTTAAGACTATGATTTTTTCACAAGAAAGATGTTGTTCAAAGAAGATTTACTCCTCTCTCTCTCTCTTTCTCTCCCACTCAATTGTTTTGATCGTAGCTCAGTTTCATTTTGGCAATGAGAGTGTCAACACATGAAAAAAGGATAATCGTTTAAAAAAGGATAGTCGTTTTCTACAAATACCTATACGTTGTAGAAGATGAAATCTAAAGAGTAAAAAAGTTGTTTTTATCATGTATATACATTATTTTTATTAATAAAAAATTTCACATACATTTTTAGAACATTTTATTCGTAGGGCACTAAAATCAATATTAAACATACTTGAAAGTATGTTTTTCACTAGGAAGTCGTTCAATCGAGGAAATTCGACGTAAATGTTAAGAAACTGCTTATAGGTATAGCCAAAACATCTTACCATGAAAAAGAGTAGAGCATGAAAGCCGCATGTCTTAGTCGTCAAGTCCTTTATTCTCCTTTGATTTTTAATAATAGTTTTCCCACTGCTCTCAATAAAGTTGCTGATGTGTGGTGTGTAGAATATATATGATAGACCAAGAGGATCAAAAAATTCAATATTCTTCGCTGTCTGAAAGATGCATAGCCCTGTCTTCAAAGTCGATGAACTGCTATTAACAATGATTAGGGTGTTGTTAACAATTGGAATTTTTTCAATGAATTCCGATGGTATGCAATAAGACTTGTACTGAGATATGTATAAATCCATATTAAATACGCTGATTATTTGGTTTGTGTTCATGGTGCTAGGTCTAGTAGAACACTGCCGTTGGGTGTGATTTCCCAATAGGTTTCAAATTGACTCAATGATACTAGCGTGATACTTTCAGTCAAAGCATTGGCAAATGTGCACTCTAAAAGTACATCCCCCATTCGTACTATGCTCATATCCTGGGTGCCAGACAGGTCCAAAACAATTACACCATGATTGTTTGAAAACATTTAATTGGTTATTCCATTTTCAAATAGTTGTGAATCATGATCTAGGAATTGCATGGTTAACTCATACAGAGTTCTATAGGATTTTTTATCAAATGATAGAGTGTACAGTGGAATACCATTCCCTTTGCACTCAAGGCTAGATAGATCAAAAAATTAAAATCATGGGGGGGGGGGGTGCAGTCCAGGATCCAACGGCACTGCCACTCTTCACAAATTCTAAAGCAAGTTTTGATGGGATTTCTCCATTGATAAATGATGAATCGGTATAACTGCGAGAGCCGGTGGCAATGTGACGTTGATTGGTGATCGTATGGGGGACAAGAAGTTTAATGTTGTTAGCATTGGCTATTAGCTTTCCCACTGCCAATGCAATAGAACTCATAACCTGTTGTTTTCGAACATGAAGAATTGCCGAAGTGATAATGACATTTGCATCGGGTGCTGCAGCAAGTGTTTTTTCTCAAAATGAAATTAGATGGAGAATGTTGCAACTTTATGTCAATCTTGACATTGGGGGGTAACCATTGCGATATACTGAATATCTCATGATTTAATTTTCCAACTAAATGATACTCCTGGGTCACTGTAGTAGTTAACTCACCGTCAGTATCAACACCTGATCGATATTCATAGCCCAATGACTGTCCTCTCAACTCCTTATATGCCTTTGGTGTCATCATCATAAATTGTATGTCCCTTGCATAGTTGGATAAATAATTGCTGGTGCTCACCAATGTTCCATTAATAAATACATTAATTTGTTTGAACAGGTTTTGTAGCATACAGTTTTCATAGGACAGACCACCGGCAGCAGTTGGAGTTGTAATGTCTGACTTTTTGTTCACCGCAACATTTAAATCAATAAATGTTGATGATAAATCAATGAAATAGTCTTCATTGGAAAATATCTAAAAGTGTATATTTTCCGAGAGGGGTTGTTGAGGATAAAATTGTTCGTAGTAGCCATACTTGACATTGACATCAACATTTTCAGCATTGAACAGATTCAATTAGGAGCTGATTGATGGATGCGATTCCTTGTGGGGGATATAAGTCCTCTTAAGAGAAGAAATCCTTCTTTGATCTAACAATCTTTTTCTTCTTCTTCTTCTTATTGGTCTTCTTTGTTTTATTCCTCAAAGTCATTGTTGATGTCCTTCGCTTCCCGCCTGGGTAGAGACTGATGAGTGAATGATGCCCACGCATCCTTTTTAACCCTTTCCCATTTTGATGAAATTTTAATTGCTCACCAACAGCTCTTGCTGAAGATCTAAAATTTTCCTTAAAACTCTCGTTGAAATTTTTACCCGACCCCCAGTCCTGTAGTATTGAAGCAGCAAAATTTGATGCAGCAGGTACAAAATATTTTCTGGCAAGGAGTAGTGCAGAACGAAATAGTCTAGCAAACTAGCTACCAAGACCATAGCCAGACATTGTAGTGTGCCCCTTGTAATAGTTCAATCCATGACCTATTTGGCGTAGACTCAGAGCACCAACATAGCAATTGATATCAGGACAGACAAATGGAATTCTTCTATTGTTCATGTGAAAACGACGATGGGTCGAAAATGACATGTAATCACAGCTAAACCTTTTGTTATTGCTAGAGGATCACCCAATTCACTTCTTAGTGTTAACTGACAGAGTTCCAGATACGAAGTTTTTAAAGGAACATACTGAAGATGCTTTATATTATAGTGATGAACATGTTCATGGGTTGTTTTTAGTTGCAATGTCAGGGTCACATTTCCTACAGTATAATGTAACTTCACTCTTATCAGGGCTCTTTGTATAGTCAATGATACTATTTTCATTCATATTGTAAAATTCCCGTGTTTCAATTTTCTTATTTGAAGCAATGTCACATACAGTGTCCTCAAGTGGAGAATCATATTCTGTAACAGCCAAATAAAAATCAGTAGGCTTAAAATCATAGTGGCCATTGTCTTCACAACGATGACATAGAAACCAAATTCTTTTGTTATTCCATCAGTGAATCGTAGACCTGGTTCCTCCTCCCAAAACAATTTAAAGCCACGACGATACCAGTCTCTTAGCAATAAACTAAAATCACATTTATAATTCTTTCCAATCATACCAGGATATGTATTCTCAGAATGATTAAATTTATCCTAGTGACAATTAGAGCATAGGTGTCCTCTAGGGTGAGAATCACACATCTCTTCAAGACAGGAATTATAACCTTTAATTTGTACGGCATATCTTCTATGCAATTTACACGGGTTGCATAATATGCATTTTTCATCATACTCATTAATCATTGTACAATTCTCACATGATGACCAGCTGCCCAGTGTGTACATGCATAGTGGACATGTATGGAACATTTTTTCATGTGTTGACACTCTCACCGCCAAAATGAAACTGAGCTACGATCCGCAAATTGAATGGGATAGAGAGAGAGAGTAAGAGGAGTAAATTATCCTTGAACATCGTCTTTCTCGTGAAAAAAAGTCTTAAATATCTAAGCTACTGTGTGTGTGTTTAAAAGCAAGTCCACAATATCATTTTGTCCTGTTGAGATTAATATGTCAATAAATTGTGTAAATGCCTTTGGACCACGGCGTAAAAGTTTCATGCAATAGTCTAATGGGGGAGAATCAGTTTGCATTATATCGATAAGCATTCCCTGAGAAAATATCTTCCTTTGAATGGGTAACTCCAGAAAATCATCATCTAGAATAAAACGTTTTTCCATAAACACAAGATTTCTTATGATTTTCTCCTTCTCAAATCTATCCATTTTTTAGAGTCCTAGCACTCTCACAACCAACTTCAGACTAACCATGATTATTTGTCTACTCTAAAAATATACGCTAGCCTACTATAGAAACATATCTTCGATTTAGAAACAATTTTATTGAGTATAATTACAACAATAATAATCACCGATTCAATTTGTCTTCATCAATATGTTTCACCACTTTATCTAATGCAGCTTGAAGTCTATTTATATGCACTGTGTTCAGTTTCGCTGCAAAGCATAATTGCTCCTCAAATTTAAGTTTGCTCAAAGATATCACATATTTAACATACATATCGTCCCATTCTAGGCTTAGTCTACATCCTCGTGTTATTTCCACAGCCACGTTTGGTACTCTCGCCCTTGTATCATTGCTGCCACCTGCTCACCTTCAAGTTCCAATAGTGTAAATGTACCACTCATTTTCTTTATACTAATATCGTCTCAAATAAACTATTCTCTCTGAATTCAATTCTCTTACTAATATTAATTAAAAAAAAACTTTCCGAAAAATAAGTTTTTCAAAGAAAAGTAAAGGCCATTTTAAACTTAAGCTCAGTTGATACGAATACCTGTTAAAATTCAAACTCAAAACGACCAGAAATTACTATTAAAGAATACATGAAACCCAAAACGAACAGAAATTAAATAAACAATCATAGCAAAAAAACATACAACAAGTAATAATATAAATGAAAAAATAGATCTTAAAGCGAGTAGTGCTTAGATTGAATATGAAAATCAAGCTTAAAACGAAAACAAATGTTTTGCTATTAAAGTATAAATGAAACTTAAAACGAACAGAAATTAAATATACAATCAATGCGAACAAACATACAATATATATTAATGTAAATGAATAAATAAATCTTAAAAACGAGTGAAACTTAAAAAGAATATGCAAATCAAGTTTGAATCGAATAAAAATAACTACAAACAAGAGTTTGGGTATCGCCTCACTGCAGAAGCCTAAAAACCTACTGCGTCATTGGCGCTTTACTGAAAACGAATTATATTACAAATGTTTTCTTTTGTACTTAATATTGAAAAGAAATATTAAAATTACAGTAAAATTTTGAACTGATGAGCTTTTAGCAATTAATATCATTATGCATCAAATATTCAGTTTAATTTGTTAGTTCTTTTCAAGATTGGTCAAGACAAATATAGTTTCACTACAACAAAATTTGGATACTGCCCCCTTCTTTAACTGTAAAAACCTAAAGCCTTCTGCGTCATTGGTGCTTCACTGAAAGCGAATTACTCGTATATTACAAATTTATTATTTTCCAGTTTTTACAGCATTGAAAATGAAAATAAAAATTACAGTGAAAAAAAAATTTTGAACTGATGGATCTTTCAACAATCAATATCATCATATATCTAATATTCAATTTGATTTTGTTTATAATTTCCAAGACTGTTCAAGACTCATATAGTTTTGCCATTTTTTTTTAACTCTGCCATTTTTTCTAACTAATCGTGTTAGTTTTTTATGAAAACATTGTATGGCTTCTAGGCATTTCTATTTCAAAGGAAAACTGCACCTCAAACTTTGTGGAACATGCATTTTCTTGCATGAAAGCCAGAATATAATTTGTACTTTACTGAAAAAAAATTCAAATAAGTTTACTAAAAAAAAATGTGCATTGTCAATTTAATATACATATGCTGATATTTATTCCCTAAAATCTTAATTAATTTTTGATTTCTGAAAGTTACAAAAGTGAAAACATTTCAAAGAATTGTTTTCATTAAAGCGCCAATGACGCAGTAGGTTTTTTAGGCTTCTGCAGTGAGGCGATACCCAAACTCTTGTTTGTAGTTTATTTTTATTCGATTCAAAACTTGATTTGCATATTCTTTTTAAGTTTCACTCGTTTTAAGATTTATTTATTCATTTACATTAATATATATTGTATGTTTCTTCGCATTGATTGTATATTTAATTTCAGTTCGTTTTAAGTTTCATTTATACTTTAATAGCAAAACATTTGTTTTTCGTTTTAAGCTTGATTTTCATATTCAATCAAAGCACTACTCGCTTTAAGGTCTATTTATTCATTTATATTATTACTTGTTGTATGTTTTTTTGCTATGATTGTTTATTTAATTTCTGTTCGTTTTGGGTTTCATTTATTCTTTAATAGTTATTTCTGGTCGTTTTGAGTTTGAACTTTAACAGGTATTCGTATCAACTGAGCTTAAGTTTAAAATGGCCTTTACTTTTCTTTGAAAAACTTATTTTTCAGAAAGTTTTTTTTTAATTCATTTTTGTTCGTTTTTGATTGCAAAAAGTTTCAAGTTTTTATGGCATGGAGGGGCGGGGGTACTTACTGTCCGATTATTCTTGACTTTAAAAAACAGATCTAGAACTTTCAATTTAAATCGAATGAGGCTTTTTTCAAAGTCTATACGATTACTTCTTTGATAAAAAATCTTATATATGAACAATAGACAGCTTGCATAACTTGTGGACAGCGATTGACAACAATGAATGGATTGAAAAAATCTATTTTTTTGATTGTATATTTATTATATACAATAGACAGCTTGCATAACTTGTGGACAGCGATTGACAACAATGAATGGATTGAAAAAATAGCTCCAATAAGGGGGTTTAGACCATTTCACTTGCTGACACACAGGGATCACGACTGTTTGGAATTGACCTTAATAGGATTTGTGTGCCAAAGCAATTTTGCATCTATCACAGAGTATGCATTTTAACCTTAAAGTTGGGTAATTATAATAGATTTCCTATGTGTTCTTCCCATACAAAACCCCTTCCCATAAGTTATAAAACTCCCCTTAATAAGTTATGCCCCAGGGCATAACTTAAAACGCCTACCCCCGGGCCCTGGTGGGCTGTGTCGACACTGGAGTTTTTTGTTATCAGAAATTTGAACTATTTTAACAAAATGTCTATGTCAAAATTTTTATCTGATGCATTTATGGCTAGGAGGAGGTGGGGGGGGGGCTAGTTACCCTCCAATCTCTTTTGACTCTTAAAAAGTGAACAAGAACTTTCAGTTTTCAGTCAAATGAGCCCTCTCTAAAGTTTATACGAGCATCCCTTCCATAAGGAATAATGGGAAGGATTGGGAGAATCCTTAAATTACAACCCTTGCCCTGAGGGCTGTGGGGGAGTTATCATCCTCAAAGACCTAATTTCCAGAACTTAAAAGTACGTTTAATTAAATGGCTGTCTCAAAATTTTGATTGGATGTGTTTGGGGGCGTCGGGGGGAGGGGGCTAGTTGCACTCCAATCACTTTCGACTATTAAAAAGGGCACTAGCCCTTTAATTTCCTAGCCCTTTAATTAATTTAATTTCCGATTGGAAGTGATTGGAAGTTTCTACGACAACACCTTCTATAAAAAACTTATATGCCCCCAGGGCATAATTTTAAAACCCTTGCCATGAGGGTTGTGGGGGAGTGTCCTCCTCAAAAATATATTTTCTCTCTGGAAATCAACTACGCAGAACAAAATTTTTTGATTGGATGTGTTTGGGGAAATGATCGGCGTGGGGGGGGGGGTTGCTAGTTACACTCCAATCACTTTGGACTATTAAAAAGGGCACTAGCCCTTTAATTTCCAATCGAATGAGCCTGTTTTGAAGTTTCTACGACAACGCCTTCTATAAAAACCTTATATGCCCCCAGGGCATAACTTAAAACCCTTGCCCTGAGGGTTGTGGGGGAGTGTCCTCCTCAAAATATATTTTTATCTGGAAATCAACTACGCTGAACAAAATGGCTATCTCAAAATTTTGATTGGAATGTTTTTTGGGGGAATGATGGGCATGGGGGGGGGGGCTAGTTGCCCTCCAATCATTTTCGACTATTAAAAAGGGCACTATCCTTTTAATTTCCAATCGAATGAGCCTGTTTTGAAGTTTCTACGACAACGCCTTCTGTAAAAACCTTATATGCCCCCAGGGCATAACTTAAAACCCTTGTTCTGAGGGTTGTGGGGGAGTGTCCTTCTCAAAAATATATTTTCTATCTGGAAATCAACTACGCTGAACAAAATGGCTATCTGATAATTTTGATTGGATGTGTTTGGGGAAATGATGGGCGTGGGGGGGGGCTAGTTACACTTCAATCACTTTCGACTATTAAAAAGGGCACTAGCTCTTTAATTTCCAATCGAATGAACTTGTTTTGAAGTTTCTACGACAACGCCTTCTATAAAAACCTTATATGCTCCCAGGGCATAACTCAAAACCCTTGCCCTGTGGGTTGTTGGGGAGTATCCTCCTCAAAATATATTTTCTATCTGGAAATCAACTACGCTGATCAAAATGGCTATCTCAAAATTTTGATTGGATTTGTTTGGGGGAATGATGGGAGTGGGGGGGGGAGTTGCCCTCCAATCATTTTCGACTATTAAAAAGGGCACTAGCCCTTTATTTTCCAATCGAATGAGCCTGTTTCGAATTTTCTACAACAACGCCTTCTGTAAAAACCTAATATGCCCCCAGGGCATAACTTAAAACCCTTGCCCTGAGGGTGTGGGGGAGTGTCCTCCTCAAAAATATATTTTCTATCTGAAAATCAACTACGCTGAACAAAATGGCTATCTGAAAATTTTGATTGGATGTGTTTGGGGAAATGATGGGCGTGGGGGGGGGGGTGAGCTAGTTACACTCCTATCACTTTCTACTATTAAAAAGGGCACTAGCTCTTTAATTTCCAATCGAATGAGCCTGTTTTGAAGTTTCTACGACAACGCCTTCTATAAAAACCTTATGTGCCCCCAGGGCGTAACTTAAAACCCTTGCCCTGAGAGTTGTGGGGGAGTATCCTCCTCAAAAATAATTTTCTATCTGGAAATCAACTACGCTGAACAAAAAATGGCTATTTCAAAATTTTAATTGGATGTGTTTTTGGGGAATAATGGGCGGGGGGGGGGCTAGTTGCCTCTCCAATCACTTTCGACTATTAAAAAGGGCACTAGCTTTTTGAATTTCCAATCAAATGAGCCTTTTTTGAAGTTTCTACGACAACGCCTTCTATAAAAACCTTATATGCCCCCAGGGTATAACTTAAAACCCTTGCCCTGAGGGTTGTGGGGGTTTGTCCTCCTCAAAAATATATTTTCTATCTGGAAATCAACTACGCTGAACAAAATTGGCTATCTCAAAATTTTGATTGGATGTGTTTGGGGAAATGATGGGCGTGGGGGGGGGGAGGGGGCTAGTTGCACTCCAATCACTTTTGATTATTAAAAAGGGCTCTAGCCCTTTAATTTCCAATCGATTGAGCCTGTTTTGAAGTTTCTACGACAACGCCTTCTATAAAAACCTTATATGCCCCCAGGGCATAACTTAAAACCCGTGCCCTGAGGGTTGTGGGGGAGTGTCCTCCTCAAAAATATATTTTCTATGTGGAAATCAACTATGCTGAAAAAATGGCTATCTCAAAATTTTGATTGGATGTGTTTGGGGGAATTGTGGTCGTGGGGGGGGGGGGCTAGTTGCCCTCCAATCATTTTCGACTATTAAAAAAGGGCATTAGAACTCTCGATTTCCAATCGAATGATCCCCCTTTGAAGTTTCTACGACAAACCCTTCCATATGAAGTGCCTCTGGGAAAAAAATAATAATAATAAATAATAAAACATTGGAGCCGTATGGCCTTTACTATAGGCAACGCTACAGCGTTGCCTCTGATGAACTACAATGAAAATCACTCCTTATATTTGAGTCAAATCCATAATACCTGGCGAGGGGATACTCACTCTCTTTGAAAGGTTTATAGGTCCAAGCAAATCCATATGACATTGCGAGGGGATACTCACTCTCTTTGAAAGGTATAGGTCCAAGCAAATAAATATGACGTTGCGAGGGGACAATCACTCTCTTTGAAAGGTGTATAGGTCTAAGCAAATCCATACTAAATTGCGAGGGGATAATCACTCTCTTTGAGAGGTATATAGGTCCAAGCAAATTCATACGACATTGCGAGGGGATACTCACTCTCTTTGAAAGGTATATAGGTCCAAGTAAATACATACGGCATTGCGAGGGGATACTCATTCTCTTTGAAAGGTATATAAGGTCCAAGCAAATACATACGACATTGCGAGGGGATACTCACTCTCTTTGAAAGGTAAATAGGTCTAAGAAAAATCCATACGACACATTCTACTAATGTTTACTTATCCTAAAAATGATGCAATCTTGCGTGATATGCTAGACTTCAGGGGTCCGTGGGGGATGCCCGGTTGTAATTGAGAAGGGCGTACACGAGGGATGTTGCGTAATGACAATGTACACGTTGGTTCTTACATAATACTTTAAGAGGTCTCATTTTCTTTCAAGACGTTTTTGTCCGGGAACCTTTATATTCCAAAAATTTTATGTCCACATTAGGATTCGAAAGGGATTCCCCCTCAATGGATTGGAGTGCTAACCAATTGGACTATGGAAGCCTATTGTAATATTTAGATTTGGGAAATAGGCTCTACGAAATAACGAATTCCAAGTGAGGAGAATTCCTATGTCCCGCTTAATAGGAGGGTTAAATTGATCGCATGTTTTCAACCCTTTCCACTTGAGATCGTAAAAGCATCTCAATACTATTGATTTTTTGCTCCATTAGATGTACCCGCCTATTACAATGTTACTAATTTTCTAATGTGACCTTTAACGTTGTTAAGTTAGGTATTGAATCTCACACAGCATAGCCTTAGACATTTTATTGCGTAAACGATTACGTGTTGAAGATTCCTCCTGAAATCTAAAAAGACACAGACTTTTTATTGTAAATAAAAGTTTTATTAATAAAAAAAACATGATAAAATCATGAAATCACAGAAAGAGCAGTTAAAAACTCAACAAACGGAAAAAAACAAAGCTTGTAAAGGATAAAATATAAGCAAAAATAACCGTGAAATCACAGAAAAAAAAAGCAGTGAAAACTCTAAAGACGGAAAATAGAAAACGTGAAAATCAGATGTAAATTGGTATTAGATGCAAATTTAAGCTATATAAAGATATTTTAAGGTCTTAGGCTGCAACCTAGTAAAGAGCGAACCACAGCCCATAGTAATCAAAAGTTGAAAAACGTGTTTTCGAAAAAACCGTCAGTAGATTGTACATATTGAATTTGCCGAGACATATAGCAATCTGTATGTTATTTGCCGAGACGTATACACCTTTTCAAAGAGATTCAGAACTCCCTCACATGGCCTTATACTTTGCGTACGGCCCTAGCAATCTCTATGTTATTTGCCGGGACGTATACACCTTTTCAAAGAGAGTGAGTATAACTTGATTGGTGATTGGGATTTGAATAAAAGGAATAGTTTTCTTTACAATTCATATTAGTAAGAGAATTGAATTCAAAGAGAATAGTTTATTTGAGAAGATATTAGTAGAGAAAAATGAGTGGTGCATTTACATTATTGGAGATTAATGATGGAGTCGACAACAGTAGCAACGATATACGAGTACCCAATGTGGCTGTGGAAATAACCGCTGGTTGTAGACTATGTCTTGAATGGGACACTATGTATGCTAGATACGTGATATCATTAAGCAAATTTAAACAGGAGGAGCAACTATGTTTTTGCTGGAAAAGTGAATATTCTCCATATAAATAAACTTCGGTCAGCATTAGATGTCCTATCGAAATATATTGATGAGAACAAAATGCATCAGTGAATATTATTATTATTATTGTAATTATGTTCAATAAAATTGTTTCTAAATCAATGGTATTTTCTTTCTATAGTAGACTAGCGTATATTTTTTTAGAGTAGAAAATATTCTGGTTAGTATGAAGCTGGTTGTGAGAGTGTTAGGACCAAAAAAAAAAAAAAAAAAAAAAAAAAAAAAAAAAAAAAAAAAAAAAAAAAAAAAAAAAAAAAAAAAAAGATGGATTCGAGAAAGAGCGAATCATGGGGAATCTAGTTCTTATGGGAAAACGTTTGATTCTAGATGACGATTTTCTAGAGCTGTCTATTCAAAGAAAGATATTTTCTCGGGGAATGCTTGTCGATATAATGAAAACTGATTCCATCATTAGACTATTGCATGAAGCTTCGTCGTGGTCCAAATGCATTTACACAATTTATTGATATATTGATCACGACACGGCAAAATGATATTGTGGATATGCTTTTAACATTAGTTTAGAAATTTAGGACTTTTTTTTCATTAGAAAGATGGTGCTCAAGGATGATTTACTCCTCTCTCTCTCTATCTCAGACAATTTTTTTTGTTGTTGCTAGCTCAGTTTCATTGTGGCAGTGAGAGTGTCAACACATGACAAAATGTTCCATACATGTCCGTTATGTATGTACACACTGGGCAGCTGGTCATCATATGAGAATTGCACAATGATTGATGAGTATGATGAAAAGTGTAGATTATGCAACCCGTGTAAATTGCATAGAGGATATGCTGTACAAATTAAAGGTTGTAATTCCTGTCTTGAAGAGGTGTGTGAATCTCATCCTAGAGGACACCTATGCTCCGATTGTCACTATGATAAATGTAATCAGTGGGAGAATACATATCCCGGTATGATTGGAAAGAATCCTAACCGTGATTTTAGTTTATTGCTACGAGATTGGTATCGTCGTGGTTTTAGATTGTTCTGGGAGCAGGAACCGGGTCAACGATTCAACTGTTGGAACAACAAAAGAATATGGTTTCTACGTCATTGTTGTGAAGACAATGGGTGTTATGATTATAAGCCCACTGATTTTTATTTGGCTGTGACGGAATGTGATTCGACACTTGAGGACACTTTGTGAAATTGCTTCAAATAAGCAAATTGAAACATGTGAATTCTATAGAATGAATGAGAATAGTATCATTGACTATACAAAGAGATATGACAAGAGTGAAGTCACACTCTACTGTAGAAAAACGTGACCCTGACATTGCAGTACATCAGGATCAGTACACTGTGAATTCAGATAATCTACCTGCACTAGTTGTTGTCGACAAATACCTAGTAGTGGATGAAATCTAAAGAGTAGAAAAGTCGTTTTTATCATGTATATAAATTTTTTTTTTTTATTAATAAACAATTTCACATACATTTTTAGAACATTTTATTCTTAGGGCACTAAAATCAATATTAAATACACTTGTAAGTATATTCTCCACTAGAAAGTCGTTCAGTCGAGGTAAGTCATCGTAGATGTTGAGAAACTGCTTGTAGGTATAGCCCCGACATCTGAACATGAAAAAGAGTAGTGCATGAAAGCCACATGTCTTAGTCGTTAAATCCTGTACTCTTCGTTGATTTTGAATAATGGTTTTCCCACTGCTTTCAAAAGTTACTGATGTATGGAGCGTAGAATTTATACCATAGGCCAAGAGGATCAAAAAATTCAATATTCTTCGCTGTTTGAAAGATGCATAGCCAATGGCGGTCTTCAAAGTCGATGGACTGCTATTAACAATGATTAGGGTATTGTTAACACTTGGAATTTTTTCAATGAAGTCCGAAGGTATGCAATAGGACTTGTACTGGGACATGTATGGATCCATACTAAATACATTGATTATTTGGTTTGTGTTCATGGTGCTAGGTCTAGTAGAACACTGCCGTCGGGTGTGATTCCCAATAGGTTTCAAATTGACTCAGTGATATTAGCGTGATACTCTCAGTCAGAGCATCGGCAAATGTACACTCTAAAAAACGTACATTCCCTGTTCGTACTATGCTCATATCCTGAGTCCCTGACAAGTCCAAAACAATAACCCCATGATTTTTTGAAAACATTGAATCGGTTATTCCATTTTCAAATAGTTGAGAGTCATGATCTAGGGATTGCATGGTCAACTCGTACAGAGTTCTACAGGATTTTTTGTCAAATGATAGAGTGTACAGTGGAATACCATTCACTTTGCAGACAAGGCTAGATAGACCGAAAAAATCAAAATCATGGGGGGATTCAGTCCAGGATCCAACGGAACTGCCACTCTTCACAAAGGCCAAAGCCAATTTTGATGGGATTTTCTCCATTGATAAATGATGAATCGCTATAGCTACGAGAGCCGGTGGAGATGTGACGTTGATTGGTGATCGTATGGGGGACAAGAAGTTTAATGTTGTTACCATTGGCTCTTAGTTTTTCCACTGCCAATGCAACAGAGCTCATAACCTGTTGTTTTCAGACGTGGAGAATTGCCGATGTGATAATGACATTTGTATCGGATGCTGCAGGAAGTGTTTTTCTCAAAATGAAATTCGATGGGGCCATCTGTAACTTTATGTCAATCTTGACATTGGGGGGTAGCCATTGGGATATATTGAATATCTCATGATTTAATTTTCCAACCAGATGATACTCCTGGGTCACTGCAGTAGTCAACTCACCGTCAGTATCAACACCTGATCGATATTCATAGCCCAATGATTGTGCTCTCAACTCCTTGTAAGCCTTTGGTGTCATCATCATAAATTGTATGTAGCTTGCATAGTTTGATAAATTATTGCTAGTGCTCACCAATATTCCATTAATAAATACATTAATTTGTTTGAATAGGTTGTGTAGAATACAGTTTTCGTAGGAGAGACCATCGCCAGCATTTGGAGTTGTATTATCTGACTTTTTCTTCACCGCAACATTTAATTCAATAAATGTTGATGACAAATCAATGAAATAGTCTTCATTGGAAAATATTTGAAAGTGTATATTTTCCGAGAGGGTTGCTGGGGATGAAATTGTTCATAGTAGCCATACTTGACACTGACATCAACATTTTCAGCATTGAATAGATTCAATGAGGAACTGATTGATGGATATGATTCCTTGTGGGGGAGATAAGTCATCTTAAGAGAAGAAATCCTTCTTTGATCTAACAATCTTTTTCTTTTTCTTCTTCTCTGCTTATTGGTCTTCCTTGTTTTTATTCCTCAAAGTCCTTGTTGATGTCCTTTGCTTCCTGCCTGGGTGGAGACTGATGAGTGAATGACGCGAACGCATCCTTTCAATCCCTCCCCATTTTGTCGAGATTTTAGTTGCTCACCAACGGCTCTTTCTGAAGATCTAATATTTTCCTTAACACTCTCCTTGAAATTCTTGCCCGACCCCCAGTCCTGTAGTGTAGAGGCAGCAAAATTTGATGCAGCAGGTACAAGATATTTTCTGGCAAGGGGTAGTGCAGAACGAAATAGCCTAGCAAACCAGCTACCAAGACCATAGCCAGACATTGTAGTACGACCCTTGTAGTAGTCCAATCCATTGCCTATTTGACGTGGACTCAAAGCACCAACATAACAATCGATATCGGACAGACAAATGGAATTCTCTCTATTGTTCATTTAGGTGATTGTGCTGTCGTTGACAATGGGTCGAAAATGACATGTAATCACTGCTAAGCCTTTTGTTATTGCTAGAGGATCACCCAGTTCACTTCTTAGTGTTAACTGACAGAGTTCTAAATACGAAGTGTTTACAGGAACATACTGAAGATGCTTTATATTATAGTGATGAACAAGTTCATGAGTTGTTTTTCGTTCAAGAACACGTAGGAGGGGGGACATTTGAATTACCGACTCTCGACGTTTCCACAAAGGATGCATAGAGAAATATGCAAGAGTCCGAGGCGAAACCAGGTGGATAATCAGCAAAAATAACTTGATCCATCCCGTAAACGGTGCCAGCATTTTTCCCATTGATCATATTCTGTTTTAAAGCCAAGAACGTCTCTCAGATTATCACTGAGAATAATTATTTCAGAGTCAACAGGTGAGCTAATGTAAATCCTATCATGTTCCAATGAATAATTAAAATGGAATGTACCATTCCTACGATATGAGATTTTTCTATTGATTGTACGACACAAATCTCCCATATTATCATATTCAATATATTTCGACTTGGCATGGGGATATTCGCTAGATTTAAGTGCTTCAACCCATTCATAGTCGACAAAGAGTGTCCAATCGAATGGTATAACTTTTATATCATACACACAATCCTTTCTCAGGATGTCATAGGTATTTTTGAGAATACAGTCGACAAGAGCCACTTCATACGCACCGTCAAATTTGATGGCGGGGTAGAGTTATGTCCAAAAATCACTTGTCGTATTCAAGTCGTTGTAGAGAGGATCGGAAACGTTGGACATGAAAGTTACATAGAAATCATTGGGCATTGTCCAATATCTTCAACACCGATCCAAGAATCAAAATCAGAGTTGTATCCTAGCCACCGAACAAGTAACTGTTTCTTACCCCTGCGAGTACGTGTCTTTAATATCTTTTCAATTTGATAGATTTCACTATTGTTTTAAACTTTTTGCAGTTCATAGTCATAAAAGCCACCGAGAATCTCTTCATCTTTGGTATCACGCAGGCGATAAGTTATGGGTTTAGTGTCTAGGATTTTTGCCACTTTAAAAAGTTCGGTGGACCACAAGTAATTCCCCTTTTCAAAAACATTAGTTGTTCTATTATTCGAACAGTATCACCAACATTGAATTTATGTTTCTTCTTGACAATTGATTCATTGGAATATTGTTTAAGAAAAGTGTCAATTGTATCATGATCAGAATGGTGAACTTCCGTTCGCGTAGAGTTTGACAATGATCGATGAGGTCGTTGATTATAAATGAACATGATTTTATCTAGATCATGAATAAAAGCCGATGTATTTTTCAATGTACAATATCTTGAAATTAAAAGTCGAATAGTTCTTATCAATCGTTCGGCCAATGCAGCCTTTATAGGACTGTGACTATGATAGAGCAGTGTACTATTTTCTCTAGTACTTTCGCAACATGGGGATTAACAAATTCACTACCGCGATCCGTTTGAATTTTTTTATATGAATCCTGTTCGAGAATACTTTCAATGGCCTGAGCAACTTCAACGCCTCTCTTGTGATCGCAATGGAATTGCATATGCATAGCGACTAAAAACACTGATTGCAAGTAGAATGTACTTGTACGGTGTATTGTGACGTCTTTGAATCTCATCTAGAGTCAGGAGATCTGCATGCATTATATGCAATGGGTAAAAGGCTTTAGTTTTTCGATATTGATTGGCACGAAGTCTATGATTTCTATGCAGAGTGTAACTTGATTCATTTTGTAGATAGTCTTGTAGACTTTTAGTGTGAACACCAGTGACTTTGGAAAGAGTGGTGGGGGAGCTTAAACTCCCCGCCTCACCAATATTTTCATAAACACCTTTCAGAACTTCAACCATTTTGAACGTAAACACGTTGTGTAACGTCCGCTACCCTTTTGTATACTGGATGGTGATGGTGACATGAAACGTTTTCACTTTTTCCTTTCCGCCATTGTCGAGTTTTTTCCACTAGGTGTGCTAGTATTTTCCAAGATTGATTTAAAATCTTCTTCTTCTCCTTCTTCATGTTCATATTTTAATGGTGTCAATGTTGTTGATGATGATGACGATGTCGAGTTTTTTCACTAGGTGTGCTAGTATTTTCCAAGATTGATTTAAAATCTTCTTCTTCTCGTTCTTCATGTTCATATTTTAATGGTGTCAATGTTGTTGATGATGATGACGATGCATGTTCATTTAATTTTTCAGAATTTGTCTATTGCTAATAAGACTTTTGGGGAAGTTTAATGTATTTAGAAATTTGTATAGATGAGCGTCAAATAATAATAGTCCTTTCTGATTTGTAACCATATCATAGATTAAATCAAGTAGATTATAGCTCTTGCCCTGAATTATAATCCCTTTCCCATTGCTCTCAACTTGAACATGATCTTGACTGCTTTCCATGAGATAGGTTATGAGTCGTTTACTTTGTTCACGATATGAGTGGGGCAGTAGATTTCCAATTTTCAATACAATTGAATCCAATTCCTCCTTCTTTAATTGTGTTCCAGCAGCAGCAGCAGCAGCAGGACTCTTGAGAAGATGATTCTTTTTTGTGATCAATACCAGCAGCAGCAGCAGTGGGCTTCGATCGATAGGACTTTTGTTTGTCCATTCGGCGAAGTGCATCTTGAAGTAAAAGCAGTTTTTTATCATTCTCAATATTTTCATTGTCAAGGAATTTACTCAGATTGTTCTCAAAGTGTTCCACGGGTGAGAGAGCGAGTGCTATTGGAGTCAATTTATAGGGTTTTGCCATTCTCACTAGAGAAAACTGTTTACAAGTCCTGCAATTATTGGCAGTAAAAGTGGGAAAAAAGCTACCGCCCGCCTGAAGAAGTCGTTTCCTTTTAAAATTCTTTCCTTTCTTTTTAGAGGCCAATGTACGTACAATGGAACGATGTTGCTTTGCCTGTTGCTTAACTACTTCTGGCAGTTGAACATTACCCTCGATCAAATTTAAACAAAGTTCAGATATTAGATTAATGAAATCATTGTCAATACCATGTTTGAGTATGGCTTTCCTAAGCGGAGGTTTTGAAGTGCTTAGAACTGAAAACAAATGTCTATTTTCATGTAGTTTCTTCAGTGTCATGATAGCGACTAATAGGTCTTTTTAGTGTTCACGGGAGATATATTTTAATTTCATTGTCGAAAATATCTGTGACTACACGCAGATCCTCGGGTGTATTTTGATTAAGATCCAATAGGATATAACCGTGGGGTTTTATTAGTTGCCTGATTGTATGCTGAGAGCAGAAATTTAGTGGCACCTGGATAGATTTGTTTATTGAGGGTTATTAGCGAGCTAGAATCACGAACAACTCTGTAGATGATATAGTAGGTGCAGTTCACTGAAAGTGTTCGCATACATTTGCTCTGATGAAAGAGGTTGTGTAGAACCAGAGTAACGGAAATCTGTTCATGATGAGAGTGAACAGTGAACAGTTGTAGCATTTCCTGGGACCATTGTTCAATAGATTCTGCTAGATCGTCAATGATCAGCCAAGAGTTTGGTTCAATAATGTTGAAAACATCAAGTCCCTGTATGAATTGTATCTGCACCAAACCCATGGTGGCAGCAATTGCTTTTATTTTATCGTATGACTCCTGCCAAATACTGTAACAATAGTAGATTTTTTCGGCTTTTCACAAACATTTTATCGCAACTTTTAATTATTTTAGTTAAGAGTGTTGTTTTGCCCGACATTACGGCCCACACAGAAACGATCTGAATGGTGTTTTTAAATTGATACATGTTCCCTTCAGCAGTTCACCTGGACAACTAACCGTAGACCATAGTTGTCTAATGACTAAATAATTTCCCAACTACTCCGTTCAAGAATAATAATAATAAGAAGAAGAAGACGAATAAAAGAATCATATTTTCTTTATTATATGCATAAAAAAGTAACAATACTTAAAAATACTACATTGAAAAAAAAACACATTAAACATGAAAAAAATACACTTTTTTTAAATTTATTTATAATAAAAAAAAATACACATTTACATAGACACAGAGAGAGAGAGAAAAAACACTTAAATAAATACACTTTTTTTGTTTATTTATAGAAAAAATACAACATTAGATTAAAGCACTTGAAATAATATCACTTTTTTTTTTGAATGAAACATGTATATTTACAAAAAAAAAATCTGCTCTAAGTAAAAAAAAAAGATAACTTTGATAGTGGCGGTGCGCCCCCCGCTGGCGGCCGCCCCCCTGGCGCGAGGCCCCCCCCAAAGGCCGCGAGCCCCCCCCCCCCCCCAAAGGTTTTTGGAAAAAAAATTTACTGGACTTTTTCAAACCGAGACTTTCCCTATGGATAACACATTCGGCCCGGTCTGAAGTTAAATAGTGTCCAGGGGGAGGGTAGTCACACCGTCTTGACAAACATAGACCTTGTTGGAGATGGTACTCATGGCAATTTTTTCTACATTTACAGTAAAGTTCCTGTAGTTGAGAGAACGAATTGCCAGCAATTTGGCTCGCGGAATTGTATTTTGAACAATACAATCCTATAAATGTCCATGTCGAAATTCTTATCCACATAGCGCATGGGTACTCCTTTGCAACGTTTCTTGATTTCCTCGTCGTGTGTCTGTATAAAGTACACCTTCGGACTTACAAACATACCACGGGAAATCATGTCGCTTCCCGTTTCTGATTTAAAAAATAAAAGCTGATTTGGCGCCCGACGTTTCACTAGCTCTGGGTATAGCCCACTCCAATTGGTGTAGTCCATCCGTGAGCTGATAATTTCACCGTGTGCCAAATGATCAATTAGATTTGGGTTTTTACTTTTAACAGTAGAGAATCCGTGTCCCCGTAGCAGACCTCTACTTGCCCCTTTTCCGGCCACTGTACCCTAGCCACATTGTAGTAGAATTCCAACATGAGCTTTTTAGAGATCTCCAAGATCGCACTGCCTGCAGCAATATTTTTATTTAATACAATGCGTCTTTTTTCCTATTCAATACTACCATGTCCGGACCAATGATTGTGAAGGAAGTGTAATTTGGATCGGCGATAATTCGAGCACATTGTTCGGGATCGGTCACGACGTCACAACGATTCCTATTGCGAACACTCTCACACATTTTACCGAAAGCCGAATTCAAAATGAGTTTATAAATTTCTTTTTTCGGCTTTCGTCTGCGCTGCAGAACGTTTGCATAGGGTTTTTTGGCTAAATTGGAGTGCTCTGTGAACCCTTGTGACGTCGAAACTGTTGTTGCACATCCATTTTAAAGTCACATGATGTACAACTATATTTTGTTTCGGCAAAAGGTCAGCAATAAGTTTTGTTTTGAAGGTGACCAATGCAATCCGTCCACCTCGACTAAACGCCTATTGCGAGGGCTCAAAGAGTCCTTAGTCACAGGTCTATTGATGCACGGGAAAACAAAATCCTTTACTGAATCGTGAAGCTCGACTGGTATCTCCCCATCAATTTTAAAAAACCATCCAACCGGTCCATTCTCCTCAACACTGTCAATGTTGGGGAAATGGGGAGCTTGAGGGTCATTGAGCCATTTATAGTCACCGCAAGGTAGCGCATAATGGGACATGGCCGAGGGGTAGAGAGAATTCATATCAAGGAAAACTGCATCCGATTTTGTCCCCGTCTTCTCTCCAGTTGGATCAGTTCCAAGATACGATCCCCGTGAAAAAACAAATCCACCCCTCATTGACCTATCGATGAACAGGTGTTGATCGATGTCAGTGATTAGCCCAATTTTTTCCCGCTAATTTTTAGGATGAGGTCCATCACCAAATGAGGAGATGAAAAATAATAGCCCAAATCAAGATTAAATTCCCCATAGATTTTGTCCGTATTTTTACACATAATGTCTAACAGAGTTAACACATCACTCGACAAATACAGCTTGCAGTAGTCAAACCCATTTTTACACCCTCCCTCTGCCCACACTTTTTAGCAAAACTGTATTCATCGGGGGTGCCCCTACGATCATGTAGACTGTCGTAAAAACGATTCAATCGGGGGAATAGTTTCCTCGGCGAATCTCGACGTGGAACAATAATAATCATAAGGATATATGCCCTTGACCGTCAACAAATCATATAAATCATTTGGAAATTGTTGCTTGAGAAGGGGGAAAGCGTTGCAGCCGTCATCGTTTTTCTGCACTTGAATTAATTCGCTCAATGATTTAGGGAAAAAAAAACTGTAGGAATCTAAAAAGCGAATTTTCTTCGTGTACTCAACGTCGTTTTCAACAAATTTCCACATAAATTCCAAAACAAGCAACTTTTCCGATGATTTAGGAATGATATTGTAGGAAAAGCTGTCTATCACCCATGCATCATCTACGTTCCATTTTTTTGAAGATGTGCCATTGCTGGTAGCACATACTTCAGATCGTAGTTAGAGTTATGTATAAAAACCGGAAGAAAGAGTTGCTGTTTAATTTTTAAATTTACATGAATTGTGAGCCCACCCCTGAAAGTTACTTTTTCCCGTTGAATTGGGGTCAATAAGATGATTATGATCCTGGACCGCGTCTTTTGGGGCAAGAGCACTCCTACAAACCCTACAAATTGTCCCCTTTTCTAGTGCCAGTTGCTCTTTATCTGATAATGTCATTGGGTAGTTGGTGTGACGCAATCGTGAAATTGCACCGTTTGCTGTTTTTACCCAAAGACACCAATAACTTTTCCATGCTACCCTCCTCATCTATTGCCAAAAAAAAAACTCTTCCAACTGCATTTTATTATTAGAATCGCGACGGGCATGCGCATAGTAACATGCAACTACTTTGTATTCCTTGACTATATTTGGCCTTGATGGGTCTGATACCTCCACCAGTCTTGATTCACAATCCAAAGACACTTAATCAAATTGTAGCAGGGAATTTTGGAAATTTTTAAATTGTAAAGTATCTTTGCCTTCTGCCGGTATTTCAATTCGTTGATTGCCATGAATTTTGCAATGGCTCATGTGATCCGAGAATGTTCGCTCAGATCTAAATGAGGAAAGGCACATGGGGCAATAGAGACATTATCCTTTGTTGCTTTGGGATAGGAGTCGACTTATTGCTGTAACGGGGAAAAAATGACCATAGGAATTTACATCTTTGGGGGGGCCTCATAAATAACCCAACCCAATTTTTAACATTATCCACCATCGGTGTCCTCACTGAATACAAAACCCCTTTTTTATTTGGTTTCTTTCCCCCATCTACAAATTCTGTGTCATACTGGAGAACAACCACCCCAACCCAAGATTTTCATTTGCTTTTTCAAATATGGTTATTTCTTTCAAGAACACCGGGTACTTCCCCTCTAAACAATCAAAATTAACTTTAGGGAAATTTTTTCCACCGTTACGTGCAAGTCTGTCGAGATTTTTCATGATTGACCCATTATATAATGTTTTATGGGCTGCTGCTAAAAAAATGCATATTTAAAGCATTGCAGCCCGTGTCAAAATTGAAAACTCTGAACCCCTCCTTTAGCCGTCAAATCTGGGTGGCATTTTTATTTTTCTACCCCGCCCTCCCCTTAAAATAAAGTTTTTTTTTAAATCTACTGAGATTCAGATCCATGTGTTCAATGTATAAAATTGTGGACCCACTTCCCCTCTCATTAAAACGTGTCCAAAGTTGATATTAATTTATTTATCCAGTTGAAAAAAGTTATTCTCAAATTCATTTAGACCAGGGTAAAAAGTCTGGTTGCCAGTTGAAAAATGAAAATAAAAAAATATCCCAGATGTTCCCTTTTGTAAATAAACTTTTGATTCACTGATGCTTTGACCCCCCCTTGACCCTCCCAATTCTGAATCTGAATCTCAATTTGTGCTCGAATTCTGTCGATGTAGCTATGGAGAACGTTTACAGGGTCAGTTAAAATAAATGCTCCCGTCAACCACGTTTTCCTCGGGAGGGTTAAAATCTACCCTATATGTTTGTAAGTGACTTAGAGCAGACTCTAACAAATAAAATTCACGTAATTCCGGGGACATGACACTATTTTCATGTCCTGCACCTATTTGTACAGGACTCAATTCACTAATAGTAAAACTATCGTCCAAAATATCCCCGGAAAAATTAGGCCCAACAACTTGCATTGTTGTTGTTGTATTACTACTACTACTACCACTATTATTAGCACTAGGTATATCATTAAGTGGAATGGTGGGGGGTGACATAGAATTGTCAATAACACCATCCCCCGTCTGTTCAATTACATTAGATGGATATGGCTTAAAGTCCCTAGGCTAGTTAGCATGTCTTCCAGTGTGTTTGGGGACAATTGATCGAGCCAGCCTGTATTGTCCTGTGACGTAATTTTGTAATGAGATCAATTTTCAAAAAACCCCAAAATCTCCCAATTTAAGTTACCCAAAATAAGAATAAAAATCACCTAAAATATGAACCTGGAGAGTTCAAGTAACCTACAAAATCGAGCAAGACTCAAGCTTTCAATTTAACATAGTGAAACGAATGTATCTAATTATACGTTGTAATTATACCTTGTAATAAACATTGTAAGAATCTTTCCCACAGAAAAATCCAATAAATAAATTCGCCCAGGTGTCGCCAATAAACGCAATAAATATCATTTTGACCAAATCTTATATGACAGCCAACGTATAATGTAATTTGAATCTTAAGAGCTCGAAAATACCAAACTGTCAAGAGACTAAAATTTATAATACAAAAAAATAGTCACTCAAGATGCAAAATATCTCTGTTGCATTGTTCTGGAAACTAAGTTTAGAACTAGCAATCTCAATGTAATTAAATCGTGTTAGCTTTTACCAATGTTCACAGAAATAAATTATAAGTCTTCTGAAAATCAAGAGACACCCTGCTGGGAAAAATATTACAATGTAAAACTTTGTTCGTTCGAAAAAAATTCCAAAGTAATACTTTAAAAGTCATAAATTAAGCGACACCTGCTAGCAAAATGTTGCAGTGTAAAATTTTGAATTGTTAGAAAAATTCCAAAGTGATAGCTTAAAAGTCATAAACTTTAATTAAACCCAAGTAACCCATTGGTGAAAACCGGCCACATAATGATCTAGGACGAATAATGCAACCAATAGGAATTGTAAAAACATACTTTAGCAACGCCTAAACGTAACCCCCGGCAAAATTGCAGAGAATAGATAGTTAGGACATAGCAATTTTGCGCCAGTCTATTGGGAGTTTTTCAGCAGTTTTTTTTGGAGAGTTTTATGGTCAGTCTTTGAGCAGTCCATTTGGAGTCTTATGCCAGTATTCCAGCAGTTTTTTTTTGATCAGTCTTTTACCATGATTGTGTTATAATAAACTTTTGTAGTGTGCAAACTCTGAGTGATTTCGCCTCAGTGCAATTTGTTATTTTGTTGATACAACCAAGAACTCTGCGACTATTATGTAAGTAACAATAAATGCATTACTATTTTATTTACTCTCTTGTGTTAAATATTTCTCTAGCTCGTTAGTCCTTGTGGCTCCACTCGCTCCTAAGGGAAACTGAAACTCATCAATCTGATTTCCAATCAGATTGGAATTTCAAATCTTCCGCTTGTGGGGTTTGTTGTAAGGGTAAATCCTTATCAGATATAACGGTAGAAAGGGAAAATACCTCCATTTTATTCAACATGAAATTAGGAAATTACAAAAAACAATATAAAATCCGGTACTGGTATGTTAAAGGTCCTTGCCAGACAGATTTACTACTCCTCGACAAATGTAAAAAGCAAAAATTAGTCTACAAAATTGAAGGGAATCCAAACTGTGTAAAATACCAAGGAAAACATGACCCCCTCCAAGAAATAAAATATTACAAACAGTACCTGTACAATCCAAGGAGTGTACTATATAGAGAGAGGAGAAATGAAATTGTGTTTAAAAGAATTAAAACTTATCAGTCAAAATCAAAAGTGATCAAGAAAACAAAAAAGCTGAAACAATCAAATAATTAAAAACCAATTACTCTTACGTTAAAACAATTAAATTCTTACGTGAAAGTAATTAAGATATCTATCCCCCAGCTTAAGAGTCAACAGTACGATGACCATAAGCAAAGTAACAAATTGAACGACCACAAATCTTAGTCTCACCCTGTTCCTTTGGGCAACAAAGATTATCATAAAATAATATAAATATAATATCATAATCAACACCTTCTTTCCTTCAAAAAAAAAGAGAACAAATAATAGGAACCAAAATTCATGTTCAATTATCGATCGTAAGAAGTTTTCCTATATTATGTCTAATGAAGTATTAATTCCAGAAACAGCAAAAAGGATGTGGATAACAAATGTGATAACAATCTTCATTTCCCAAACTTTAGCCCAAGATATCGTAAAACATGGAATAATTTTTAAACACGAGAATTCGTTGCTCGCAAGTCATAATGCCTGGAAAATATTTATGAAGTTGGACCCCAAACCGTTTGAGACCTTGTTCCAACAAGTAATTAGACTAGAGAAAAATACCAATGAATTAAAGGACTCCATATTCCAATTCTTAAAATCAGACAAAAGCCTGCAATCAACAAAAGATATGCACCATAAGGAAAATAAAGGAAATCTACCCCCCGTATTTCCTAAACTAAAATCGAAATTCATAATAGAAGATTTCGACAAGAAAATGGCAGAAATTGACAAGGCTCTAGGACTTAACAAGAACGAAAACCGAAGAAGGAGAGCATTAAATAATGTGGATAGTTCCATGAGCGAACAAACTACAATTAAATCTACCACAAGTTACTCCTTGACTACGTCCAAGCAAAATAAACTTTATGATGGAAACTACGCAATGTTAAATGAATTACCGAGCCTATGGACTTTTCTCAAAGAATTGTGGCAAAATCATGCTGAACAAAATGTTACGAAGCAAAATTATCAAAACTCGCGAAGGAAAAAGACTACAGACAAATTATTAACCTCAAGGAGTTGAAATTCTCAAATATACAACATGATGATAAGAATAAAAATCCTATAGAAAGAAACATAAAACGACCGCAAAGTCGTTAAACTAGAGTACGGAACTTTAGGGTAGTAACTATGTTCGAACACACAAATAGCCAGGTGCAAGGAGGCACCGGTGAAAAAGTAGTTCAACCTCAACCTGAAGTTACCCTTTTTTTTTTTCACTCAAGATTGGTTAATATGGAGCTCAGATGACTCGAATTATGGTTGAATGAATAAGTACCCGATGTATTGAGGAAATGCCGGTGAAAAGTAATTTGACCTCGACCTAGAGTATACCATGATCATAACCAATCTTGACAAAAATTATTAACTAGACAGAGACCAATAGAAACTACCTTTCATTTCAGAACAATGGCCAAAGCAATTATCGATACGGAGTACATATGTATCAAACATGCCAAAGAAAATGTCATATACTCGGCTGCAATGATCGTCGTGAATAAGTCAGGGGAGGAAGTCTTCGAGAAAAAATGGGACGTTAAGTATGATTTAAGAAAGTTTAACGTAAAATCTTATAAGTTCGGTCTAGATCTCGCAAACACCCCAAAATATCGGCCAGCGAGAGGCAAATTGGAAATCAGATTGATGAGTTTCAGTTTCCCTTAGGAGCGAGTGGAGCCACAAGGACTAACGAGCTAGAGAAATATTAACACAAGAGAGTAAAATAAAATAGTAATGCATTTATTGTTACTTACATAATAGTCGCAGAGTTCTTGGTTGTATCAACAAAATAACAAATTGCACTGAGGCGAAATCACTCAGAGTTTGCACACTACAAAAGTTTATTATAACACAATCATGGTAAAAGACTGATCAAAAAAAAACTGCTGGAATACTGGCATAAGACTCCAAATGGACTGCTCAAAGACTGACCATAAAACTCTCCAAAAAAAACTGCTGAAAAAACTCCCAATAGACTGGCGCAAAATTGCTATGTCCTAACTATCTATTCTCTGCAATTTTGCCGGGGGTTACGTTTAGGCGTTGCTAAAGTATGTTTTACAATTCCTATTGGTTGCATTATTCGTCCTAGATCATTATGTGGCCGGTTTGCACCAATGGGTTACTTGGGTTTAATTAAAGTTTATGACTTTTAAGCTATCACTTTGGAATTTTTCTAACAATTCAAAATTTTACACTGCAACATTTGCTAGCAGGTGTCACTTAATTTATGACTTTTAAAGTATTACTTTGGAATTTTTTTGAACGAACAAAGTTTTACATTGTAATATTTTCCCAGCAGGGTGTCTCTTGATTTTCAGAAGACTTATAATTTATTTCTGTGAACATTGGTAAAAGCTAACACGATTTAATTACATTGAGATTGCTAGTTCTAAACTTAGTTTCCAGAACAATGCAACAGAGATATTTTGCATCTTGAGTGACTATTTTTTTGTATTATAAATTTTAGTCTCTTGACAGTTTGGTATTTCGAGCTCTTAAGATTCAAATTACATTATACGTTGGCTGTCATATAAGATTTGGTCAAAATGATATTTATTGCGTTTATTGGCGACACCCTGGGCGAATTTATTTATTGGATTTTTCTGTGGGAAAGATTCTTACAATGTTTATTACAAGGTATAATTACAACGTATAATTAGATACATTCGTTTCACTATGTTAAATTGAAAGCTTGAGTCTTGCTCGATTTGTAGGTTACTTGAACTCTCCAGGTTCATATTTTAGGTGATTTATTCTTTATTTGGGTAACTTAAATTGGGAGATTTTGGGGTTTTTTTGAAAATTGATCTCATTACATATCATCCTCCCCATTCTTAACGATTTCCTCATCGTTGTGTTAAGTTACTCCTTCTACACTTTCAAATTTTGATTTTTTTTTTAAGGAATTTATCTTATTATTTATGACTTGAATTAGTTCTGCTTTGGCAAAAATTTATATCTTTGTTCCATATCTCGATTGCTCTATTAGACTATATATATGTGACAACATTACTTTAAAGTCCATCACCAACTCACTTTATTTGGCGAAAGGGGCAAAGAGTTTCTAATGACTAATACATAAGATTATATGGTTACATGATAGTTACTATTCCTTCACCTAATATCAAAATTACCTTCACCTGATACGTTTATCTTATCACTGAAAATGGTACTTATTTGCCTTTTCTAACACACTTGACTATACTTCCACCTGACGCTACATAGGTTATGCTAATTATATTATTATTCCTTCACCTAATATTAAAATTTTTTCACCTGATATGCTAATACTTCTACACAGCTCCAACTAGTTAAGTCCCGCTTTTGTAATTACTTTAATGTGGTACATATTCGCTGCTTCTAATTCTAATGGGCCAAATTGTAGTTATATTATTATCATCTTGATCGTACCAAATATTGTTGGCGATATATTCAGACAACGAGCTATACATTGATACATTGAATTGAAGTTATCAAGTATTTTACAATAGGTTGTATAGGTTGTGTCAAGACTGGGCTGGGTAACTGTAGGACAGAGAAAAGTCAAGACAGATAGTCCAAAGTAATTGAGAGGCAAATGTTTAAATGGCTGGGGCACGGGTAAATGGCAGGAGTATACCTTTAAAATGATAAGCCCGGGAAATGGGAGAAACATATAAAGCACATGTTAGCCGTATAAAAGGTGCCAAATACCCCCCAGTCAAGTGGGCACCCGAACCCTCATCTTCAGAAATCATCAAACGCGGAAAATCAATTTCCTAAGTCCAGGCTATCCGAACTAAAACCCTTTAACTTTAAACAAAACTATTTTGAAAACAATAGCGAAGAGGAAGATTTTGAAGAATTTTTGCCATGAAAAGCCTAGTCATCCCCAAAAGAAAAAACCTTAATACCCGTGCCTGCAAGAACCCCAAAAAAGCCCAGAAAGTTCATCCACAGAAAACTCGGAGCAAGAATTGGATTATACGCTATCGCCAAAAAACCCAATTTTTCCCGATAGAATTTCGACCCCATGTCCCCCAAAAGATTTCCTGATGACATGGTATCTCCAGCAACCCCGATAGAAAGACCCTTATCGCTACAGGAGGAGTTGAACAGAGCCGTGGAAACCCCAGGTGCAAAAAAGGAGGAAGACTCCTCCTAGGGATACAAATACAAAAAGCTTGAGAGGGGGCATGGACATTGTAAATTATCCGATAAAAACAAGGCAAAGTACCTTGCCTTGGACACAGGAACACCCGGAAGATGAAAACTTGGGACAATACCATCACATAACGGTATCTAAAGTAAAACCCAAGGAATCTTACTCCTGGAAACAGACCCTGCTACGAAATACACCTCACCCCCCGGAAGATATGGCATTCAAGCAGTGGAGACAATCTCCAAAGGTATTTGACTCCTCCCACAGTTCCCAAGAATCTTTTAACTCCCCTAAAACAGGATTTCAACGCGAGGAAATGGAAAATAAACCCTCAACCTCAAAAGCAGACGAAAATATATGAAGCAAGGGTTGGAGATACCCCTCAATCGCAAAGGACCGCCCCCGAAAGCCCAAATAATGAATCCTCAGATACTAGCTCTAATGAGTCCGACATGAATCAGATCCTGACTACCCCCATAACGCACCCAAAACAAAAACCGGCTTCTGCTGCGGCCCATGCGAAAGCCGCAAAGTTAAAAGGTCAAAAATACCTACTAAAAACAGTATAAGAAATTTGATCTGATCTCTATGGGAAAATCGAAAAAGAATAAAAAAAACAAGAAGGCGAACAGGAAGTTACAACGAAATCTGGCAGAATAAGCAAAAGGCCAGACAAATTGACATACATCTAGGATAAAAATACCCCAAAAACTTATATAGCAATATTAAATCGAAATGAACAATTTAATAAAAAAAAAAAACCTTAAAACAAGGGTACATGAGTAGAATATTACAATGAAAAATACCCATGAAAGGTCAGAAGAAGTTAATAGTCAATTTTTCCAGACAAACTATATCCTGGCTTGGTAAGGAACCCCAAAGATAGAAGAAGAACAAGAATTGTTCAAAACCATCCTCCAAAAAGAAAAAATACCTAGTGCAACCCCGTTACTGACAGAACAAGTATGGATCAACTATTTCAAATACGATCAAAACTTCTCGACGACTCGGCACAATTAGTAGCAGAAAAATTGAAAATCGACAATATGATAGAAAAACCACTCTTAAAATCCCTTAGGGAAGTGAAGGCCTCCAAGAAACAATGAACAAAAGAATAAATGAGATTTTAATAACTAAACAAATGGATAAGTTGGTTGAAACCCAGTTTATGGAAGTTAAAGAACAGACCACCAAAATCCAAAATGAAATGGAATCAATAAGCGATGCCACGCTTTTCGAGGGATATAATTATCCCGATCAAATCCAAAAATTACAAGTATTATACGATAAAATGCAGGAAATTGGTAAAAAAGTACAAGATTATAGAAACAGTACTGTTCTGTCCGCGACAATGGCAGTACAAGAAGCCTGGCACCCCAACGAGCAAAGATCCTAGACTTGCAGCATATGTACGATCATTTAAAAGCACAGAAAGAAATAATCCAACTGCAACAGGACAGCTTAGAGAAACGACTAAAGGAGAACCATGCCAAAATCACCGAAGAACTTCAGAAACAAAGAAATTTCTGCTCAAACCTAGAAAAAATAGTTGCAACATACTTCACTGTCGAAATTGACCTACCCCTCAGTCCCCATTTGGAAAATCTTCTCACTAACACCTACAACGAAGGGTCATCCCAACCGCATATTTTGCGATTCCAAATCAAGCCCGTCATCAGCACATAAGACCCCAAGTAAAAACTAATCAACAGAATCCTCCAGCGGATAATAATATAATTGTGAGGGCCCAGTACCATGACGCCCAAGAGAATGTTACTACGGGCCAAGATTCCTCAGAAATCTATGCACACCACAAGAACACCCAAAACCCAACCATTGCCAGAAGGTACAGAAAACTAAGAAATACCAGACATGAGAATAAATCAAAAAAAAAGAGGTAAAAATTCTTTTTCGTCAAAATCCCCTTCTAATACATTAAAGTGACTACATTTTGTAGAATGTGATGTATAACCGACAAAAAGTAGTAAATAAACACAATATTCGAGCGAAAAACTCGTTAAACTAGATAATTATGTTTCTGCTAGACAGAACATAGTATTTCCTTAAAAAATAAATAGATAAATAAAATGCAGATTACAAATTCAATGGTAAAAAAAAAAAGAAAAAATGCAATGAATAGCCATCCTTACATTACTAGGAATAGTTAAACAGCATTTCGGATACCCCCCTCCCCAGAGTAGGTAAACCTGACGATCACAAGGGATCGCTTAATGAGGAGATTTACTTCGGGGCACGAGGATCAAATCCGAATCCTAGGTTCGGCCGTCTATCAATCCATAACCCCAGACCACTACATCCCAAAAATTGCTTTTAACTTAAGAAAAAAAAAAAAAAATATTCGGATCGGCGCTTTAATAGATTCTACATCTTCACAAAATCAATTTTGTAGGATATTTATTTTTAATCATCATGCCAACGACATAATCAAATACGCAACTCCGAAATATATACTAAATTAATCACAAGAAAAGATGATCGGAAATAACCACCACCCCAACCCGCCGTAAAGGCTATAATATACCAAAACAACTCAAAATATTTAGTCAAAAAAGTATACACGCGAGTCATTATTGTATTAATCACCCAACTAAAAAAAAAACAATTCGAAAAACAGGTAATCAGTGGTAATACAATAAGCAAGCTTGTCATGGTTACTAGTTGGTTAAATGTCTATATATATACGTACAATATATACATATGTAAGAGAGTAATAATGCGAGGCCTGATTTAGCTCAAATATTTAGCCGAATTATAGATATAGGGCCGCTGTTAATCTAATTAACAGAAGCAGGCCTCAGTCATAATATGAACTGAAAATTCTGCAAAAAAATTAACCAATCGAAAATAATTCAAACAAACAATAATGTTAAATTGATAGACTTGCTTACATGTTCCTCCGAACAAACCACAAAACTCCAATGCATTCCAAAAAATTACAAAACCCAAAACGGCGAAATTGGCCATCCACAGCCTTATCCCCGTGTGTTTTCATTTGTTTTACCTCAAAAATGCATGTATCAACCAATTAATACGAAAAAAAAAAAAAAAATATCCTTAATACCGGTGGAAGCCGCAGTTGTCACATTAAGATGAACCATGTGTACTAGTTGGCCTCCACTCAATACAAAAGAATATGAAAATGCGCTAATTTTCACTTAATTAGCAATGCAAATTTTCGTTATTATAGACAAAGAATTCTTAATCAATCGGAACAACAAAGGCAGTCCTTACTATTCCTTCAAATCCCTTCTTATATTAAAGAGTTCACAAACCAATTTAACCAAATTTCACAATAAAGCTCGAAAAGGCTTTAGCGCAAGTAGCAATTAGAAGTATTCTTCCAAATAAAAGTCAGCAGAAATAAGGGGCCTACATAATCGTAATCGAAGCCCGCGATTTTCAAACATAGTTAAGACCATTAATATTTATGGTAGTATAGCCAAATCACATAAGCATATTGGCCTCGAGTTAACCGTCTTCACTTTTCATTTCTTCATTAACAAGAAAAATATTTGACCCGTGTGATATCGTGTACTCTGAGTTAATTGCATACCTATAATTGATAGTCTATTCGCCTAAAAACTAAGAATTAGCTTACCATACCAAGTTGTTTCTCAAATGTCAAGACCCTCACAGCAGAAAAATTGACCCTCGTAAAAATGAGGAGATTATAAAAAAAAAGATAATATAGCTCGCCATCAAGAATTGATATCAAAAATATACCCTTAATTATATATTTGGTCGTATGTTGCTTGTAGAGTGGTCGGGTATAACAAAAAATAAATAAAATAGTACAAAGTTCCGTTCCGGAATCTAAGTGAATAAAGGAAATCAATTGCTAGAAAATTGATATAAAACGAAAAATTTCAGTAACCGTAAAAAAAAAAAAAGGGAAAAATAGTTCGCAAGAAAAATGTAAAAATAAATCCTATATAAAATCCTTATAGAACTCAAAGATAAATCAACATTGTAGAACTTAAAATGCTAAATTCGATAGGCAGACTTCAGCCTATAGAAACGTAATAGAACATTTTAGTAAGGGATAAGTCCTTTCGTAGGAACTAAAGATTTCTCTTTGTTTCCTGTTTTAAAAGTCTCGACATCTTTTTCAGATAGTTGATCATATATTGGTCATAGAATAATGCAGTACAATCAAGAATATATAAAATAAATATAGAATTCTCTTTCAAAAAAGAAAAGTATCGTCAGTAATTCAACGTAAAATAACCGTAAGTGAAAAGTAAACCAAAATTGTAAAATTTAAATACCGATCTCGGGCATAAATTTTGACCCATAGAGGTGCCATATAATCCGTGTCCCCAGAGGTGCGTCCCCAGACAAAAAAAAAGACAAGAACCAAAAAAAAAGGAGACAATTTGTTTAGTTTAATTCCTGTAATGGCGTGGTCGAACGCTAATTAACATATCTTTAAGCCCGGTATGAAAAAAACCATAAATAATATTGCTTCAATAAGTAATTCCTGTAATATAGAAACTAATTTCGTGTCATTCGTGCAGATTAAACAGCTTGAATGACAAAATAAAACCTTCCTTAATCAAGAAAATACGCAAATAGTTAACAAGGTCATATAATAAACGTACCTGCGAAACACCAGTAAGACAGGCTAAAGCAAAAAAAAGAGGAATTAATTAATTTCTATTTTTTTTGCTTGTGATGACCCTCTATCGTAGAAGCGCTTCGCTATCAAAAACAGCGATACCACGAACAAAAACTATAACCAACGCCCAAGGTAATTAAACCAGTAATTGTATAAGTAATTGTAATTGTAATTGTATAAGTAATTGTATTAACAATAATGACGTTGTTGCCAAACAGCCGCTAAGGGTAGAACGAAACCAATCATAATAAAAAAAAAAAAAAAAAAAAAAACTGCCAATTGTATCAGTGATTATAACTAGAAATTTTCCTAGAAAAAGCTGTAGCAATAAATAAAAAAAAAAAATATATATATATAGAGCCGTAAGATTAGAATAGCAAAAAGTGCCAAATCATGAAATAAACCCATTCGCCAAAAATCCCAAAATCAGCCATACGCCATATGCATATATATATATATTTGAATCCTAAAATATTGCAATTGCAGAAAAAATATAAAAAAAAAAAAATGAAACTGCCACTGTTAACGAGACTAGTGGCAAATTTATTCTGCCGCGAACGATGATCAATAAGCCTCAAAGGAGGACATTCGCAAAAAAAAAAGGGAACCTATTTGCCAACCAAAATATAAGGAACCGTAAGAAATAGGCAAACTTCAGCCTAACCCTGGAGTAAGAAAAAAGAGAAAAGAAAAATAATAGCATCCTTTTGCAAAAAAAAAATTAGTTAAAAATAAGACCAATATAATTCTGCCTTGATGCGGCCTAGTAACTTCCTCACAAACCAAATAATAAAGCGATAAAATGAAAAAAAAAAAAATTTCTTTCAAAACAATTATTGCGTATACCTGCAGCAAAACAATACTTAATAAATTTTTACTAACCTTATGAACCAGCCACGACTTTCAGTCAGAGTTAATCCCTATTCCCCCCAATAAGGAATATAATATAGTAAGTCACACATATTTACAAGAGCTAAGTCTTGTCCACTATGGAACAAGTATTCTTAACTGAAATTGACAAGGCGATAATGAACTTATATATGAATAATTCAAGGATAATTTCAAAAATAATCACGCGGAAGTTAAGCTGTAAAGGAGAACAAGCAAATAAATTGTACCATCTGTAAAGCGCACCTGCCCTTTGCTCTGAGAAATGTTTCAAAAACCCTAAATCAAAAGGCAAATCAAAGCTAAATTTTTAAATTCTCTCTTTAAATCGAGTTCCGATAGACGAAAAAAACCTAATGAAGATTAACACGATAAAATGCCAAGAAAAAGGAACCACAGATGAAATGGGTAATGTTCAAATCGAAATTACGAGCCCCCCCCCCTTTTTTTTATAGTCGCACAGCTCACTTGTGTGGCACGTCCGTGGCATAACGTATAGTGCCGCGAGTTAAAGAAAAAAAAAAGATAAGAGACTATTCAGCGAATACTTTTTAGGATCATCTTAAAAATAAAGCATATACCTGTGAAATTCTTGATAACACCATACCTGCGCCATGTGGCACAACCCCTATCACAAAAAAAATGCTGAAACGTAATGAATGCAAAAAAAAGAAAACAGCTAAACGTAATTATTTGCGCACTTTCAGGCGAAAATCGGGCCAATCCGCCGATTCCTAATTATTCACCCCCAGAATAGGGATAATATGCCCTACGACAACCCAGAAGGATTATGATTGAAAATAATCTATTTTATTATATAACAAGACCGCCATATAAGACAATCCCTTGCGTGTAATGATCTGGTTTTCAAGAAACCTTAAATCAATCAAACCTTAGACAACACATTTTGATTTGATTCCCATGCTTTTCTATAGCATTTCAAACGCCTTTATAATAAAAAAAAAGAAAATGGTATCTTGTGGTGAATTATTGCACCCAAATTAGACTAAAACGGTTTCCACCCTTCAGCGAATACGCTACAAAACATAAATATATCTCAATTTTCATTTTTAAAAAAAAAGAATATACAAGGAAGATTAAAAACTTATTACGTCTTATCAAATCTTTCTTTAGGTAAACCCGTATTTAATAAAAAATGCCTCCGTGACGTGGCGTAACTCCGCCATGGGAAAAGAATAAGTTGACACCTGAGAGGTAAATAAGCCTACCTTTAACTCATTCAAGCAGGAATTTTACTTTGACTAACAAACTTTTGTATTCCACCAATTTGACATTATTTTAGAATATGCTAAAATAGGGAATTTATCCTTGCGTAATTTAAAAGGAATTAAGTAAATAGCAAAGCGCGACTCTTCACACAGTTTGACTTGAACCAAATAGCAATAGTAAATAGCTACCGAAACAACAAATTAGGAACGAGTCACATTCAATATAAAATAAATTAATCCCTTTAATTAAGCATGTAGAAAGCTGCATAAATAAATTAATAAATATTTTAATCAGAGTAGACGGAACTAAACAAAGTAATAGGGATGTATAAAGTAGTGGTAATACTTCATACGCTTCGCACGGCGATGAGAAAAAAAAAATTTCTTCTGAAAAAAAAAAACACTTAAGGCAGGAGAAGCATACCCTTAATTAAAAGTCAATAGTAGTACCTTATACGTTTCCAAGGTGACAATAAAATTCTTTTTTCTTCTCAAGAATTAATAAAAGCACAGTATACATGGCAATTCTAATTCATCAAAAACAAAATAAAATAACCATCAGCGGACAACACCATAAAATACCTTAAAATAGTATAGGAAAAAATGACTCAAATATCCACGTGACGTATAATAGTGAAAACGGATGGACCCCCAAGCATGGGAGGTTGGAGCCAGGAATGAGCGTGGAGTATATTATTCCACCGCGCAAACACTTGACTCCCACCCTCTATCGAAAAGAAAGATTACACATATTACTGAATGAGGAAATGCCAGACGTTATAACACCTGTTGCTGACTTGGCTCGACTCCTTTTGGCGGGATTTTTTTGTGAAATTTATCGAAACTTGAGGGATGTATTTTTCGTTTACCTGATATCTGATGCTCCATTGTCGGGTGGGCGGAAAATGCATCGTTCTATTGATTTGATTACGAGATTTGACTACACAACAAGAAAATCACTTGACAAATACTATAACTGCCTATTAGACAGGCTTCCTAAACAAATGGACCTTTAGTCGTGGGTAGCGGTGGCCACAGGGGAATGGCAATGGTGTTATTGTCTTTCTGTTTGCCATTGCCATTTGGCCCCAGCTCTCTTGTGAGGAACGACCATTCAGTTACAAAAAGTGATCATCACATAATGAAAAACTACAGTTTTGAAGTTGGACAAAATTACCCTAAAACATGGGGACCCGTTGGTCAACTGTTGTGACCTATGGTATGTTTTATTCCATTGGTCATTGGACTTGGCTATGGAACTCTCACGGGGAGATCAACTAACCTCTCTATAAAAAGTGACCCGCAAGAATTACCCTAACTCATCACTAGCTATGGAAATAATGAGACAAAAAAGTGGTAGTGCAAAAATACGAAATAAAGAAGACAACGAGGTTTGATATGTGAGGTATACGTTGGCATGGCGCGGGGACGCGAGTGATTAAGTTTCGTGTTCAAGTGCTATGCTGAGGTATCTCTTGCAGTGTACAATTGAAAAAAAAAATGTGTCAAAAGATTAATGAAAGGGGCAACCCGCAGAAATGACCATACCTAGCCCCGACATTAGAAGAAAAGTGACAAGGCAACGGATCATTCCAAAATATGAAATGAAAAAGGAAACGAAGTCTGACACGTGGGGAATACTTTACCCTGTAAGCCTTCCCTGTTGATTATTTGGGGGAGGCGTGCAGGGTGAGGGTATCTCTTACGAAATACAACCAGAACCGAAGGAAGAATGCCATAAAGACTAGTAAAATCAACTATGCGACCCGCTAAAATTATCCTACCTAACCCTCACAACTATAGAAAATGTGATAACACAAGTGACCATACGAGAATATGGAATAAAAATGGACAAAAATTCCGAGGCGTGGGGAATGCGTTGACGCGATGCTGGGACTCGAATAGCTAATTTTGTGTTCGGGCACTGCGCCGAGGTATTTCTTACGAAGAACAACTCTGACACGACTAGGAATCAAAGGATACCAATAGAAGTTAAATACTATAAATTAGAAAAGCCAAGTAAACAACACATATTACAATGAACCATCAAATCGATAGCGTTAAGCGACGCGCAGCGTAGCCAACTATTTAATTATCTTAATTATTACATAATCATTAATATACCTTAAACCACCATAACCAAAAAAAAAATTTTTTTTTTTACTAAGTAATCCCTTATTTATGATAAATTTTATATATAATCACGTTTACAGATACTGTACGTGAAGACCTTCAACCACTGGTTAAGGGAATAGCCGAAACAAGCGACCATACGGTATGTTGCTTATATTAGCCTAAAATCTAGTAGAATAATCAGAAAAAACGTAACCATGATAAAATACCCAAGCAATCAACAATTAAATAATCGTAGACGAGAAAATGCAATCTTTTGGAACCTTAAGATAAGACATAGCGTAGACAATATTAATGCTCCATTAAGGGAATGGGGACTTGTCAACAATTTAATGAAAGAAGAGGAACTTATTAAAGCAGTAGAAAATCTTGACTGTCTAAAACTATATTATCTTCTAAAATCTCAAAAGACAAGGTTGGAACAAAGAGTGATCCTAAGATTAACGGCAAGCCTAGTGCTTTATAATTTTAGTGCACGTGAAATGACAAGAACACTAGAGCACACTAGACGAAGTGCCAACCTGGCCTTCCGAATTTTAGTACAACATATCCCATCATCAATGTATAGCTCGTTGTCTGAATATATCGCCAACAATATTTGGTACGATCAAGATGATAATAATATAACTACAATTTGGCCCATTAAATTTCTCTCCATATTATAGACCAAGGACATATATTAAAAAGCGAAACCCTTCTTAAAATCTTGTACATCAATTGTGTAAATAACACGTATCTAAATCCGATAAACCCTTCAATGGGAGCCGCAATTTTTCAACTTACCCCAAGAGAATATAAAGACATAAAGAAAATAACCCTGAATTTCTTCCAAGGAGATGAAAATTTTGGAAGAAAAATAGTCCCTGGGTTAGACATAATCGTGCGTGAACAACTATGTTGTTGCCAATCACACGCAAATTTAAGTTTCTCTGTAGTAAAGATATTAAATGACCCATTGTCATTATCTCAGTTGTGCCGGAAAGTCATTCGTCAAAATATGCGAAGGAATGACATAACCGCTACTTTGGAAGGCCTGCACCTCCCAAACCAACTACTAGTGTATTTAATGTACCTAAATATACCCGAAAACGGTAAAAATGATATAGTATTTGAACTCCAATTTCTCAGCCCAAATGTTTCGTCATGGGAAAATTATCGACTTCTAAATATGCTTACATCTCCAAATTCAAAGGCGGCACTGCCAGATGATGCACCCATATTGAAATTAAAACCCAACCTCAGTGGGAGAAACTGTGTATATAGATAATCTTGTTAAAATAAATGATGAAAGAACCCTATAATATTACCTGAAGTGTTATAACTAAGAAAATCAATTATTATCATAATAATAAAAAAAAAAAAAAAATGCATTATAAACCAGTATTGTATTGATATTTATGGAACTATGAATTAGAGTAAATATCACAAGATCTAAGTACATTATAAATATATTGACAAGAAGGTAGTTTCTCAAAAGTCTCTATACCTTTAAGACTATAAAACGACCGCAAAGTCGTTAAACTAGAGTACGGAACTTTAGGGTAGTAACTATGTTCGAACACACAAATAGCCAGGTGCAAGGAGGCACCGGTGAAAAAGTAGTTCAACCTCAACCTGAAGTTACCTTTTTTTTTTTCACTCAAGATTGGTTAATATGGAGCTCAGATGACTCGAATTATGGTTGAATGAATAAGTACCCGATGTATTGAGGAAATGCCGGTGAAAAGTAATTTGACCTCGACCTAGAGTATACCATGATCATAACCAATCTTGACAAAAATTATTAACTAGACAGAGACCAATAGAAACTACCTTTCATTTCAGAACAATGGCCAAAGCAATTATCGATACGGAGTACATATGTATCAAACATGCCAAAGAAAATGTCATATACTCGGCTGCAATGATCGTCGTGAATAAGTCAGGGGGAGGAAGTCTTCGAGAAAAAAATGGGACGTTAAGTATGATTTAAGAAAGTTTAACGTAAAATCTTATAAGTTCGGTCTAGATCTCGCAAACACCCCAAAATATCGGCCAGCGAGAGGCAAATTGGAAATCAGATTGATGAGTTTCAGTTTCCCTTAGGAGCGAGTGGAGCCACAAGGACTAACGAGCTAGAGAAATATTAACACAAGAGAGTAAAATAAAATAGTAATGCATTTATTGTTACTTACATAATAGTCGCAGAGTTCTTGGTTGTATCAACAAAATAACAAATTGCACTGAGGCGAAATCACTCAGAGTTTGCACACTACAAAAGTTTATTATAACACAATCATGGTAAAAGACTGATCAAAAAAAAACTGCTGGAATACTGGCATAAGACTCCAAATGGACTGCTCAAAGACTGACCATAAAACTCTCCAAAAAAAACTGCTGAAAAACTCCCAATAGACTGGCGCAAAATTGCTATGTCCTAACTATCTATTCTCTGCAATTTTGCCGGGGGTACGTTTAGGGCGTTGCTAAAGTATGTTTTACAATTCCTATTGGTTGCATTATTCGTCCTAGATCATTATGTGGCCGGTTTGCACCAATGGGTTACTTGGGTTTAATTAAAGTTTATGACTTTTAAGCTATCACTTTGGAATTTTTCTAACAATTCAAAATTTTACACTGCAACATTTTGCTAGCAGGTGTCGCTTAATTTATGACTTTTAAAGTATTACTTTGGAATTTTTTCGAACGAACAAAGTTTTACATTGTAATATTTTCCCAGCAGGGTGTCTCTTGATTTTCAGAAGACTTATAATTTATTTCTGTGAACATTGGTAAAAGCTAACACGATTTAATTACATTGAGATTGCTAGTTCTAAACTTAGTTTCCAGAACAATGCAACAGAGATATTTTGCATCTTGAGTGACTATTTTTTTGTATTATAAATTTTAGTCTCTTGACAGTTTGGTATTTTCGAGCTCTTAAGATTCAAATTACATTATACGTTGGCTGTCATATAAGATTTGGTCAAAATGATATTTATTGCGTTTATTGGCGACACCTGGGCGAATTTATTTATTGGATTTTTCTGTGGGAAAGATTCTTACAATGTTTATTACAAGGTATAATTACAACGTATAATTAGATACATTCGTTTCACTATGTTAAATTGAAAGCTTGAGTCTTGCTCGATTTGTAGGTTACTTGAACTCTCCAGGTTCATATTTTAGGTGATTTTATTCTTTATTTGGGTAACTTAAATTGGGAGATTTTGGGGTTTTTTGAAATTGATCTCATTACAATTTCTATATGGGAATCCGGTTCAGTTGCACTACTATCATCACCTAAATGCTCACGCATGAATCTATCTGCCCATTCCGGATACTCAAGCATGTCAATATCACAAGTTAAGTCGTCTAGGCTAGCCATTTCCCCAAAAACATCATTAAGGAAACCCGTATGCCATTCCATATTCTCTAGAACTAATGATGGTTCGTCTCTGAACTCCACTGGTGGTGTTAGAATTGGTTCAGTAAATGCTGATGTTTCATCGCCCAATGGCGGTGGTATTTCATTAATCTATAAAAAAAGGAGCTTATTTTTTATGTGAAATAACCATTATTATTTTATAAAGTTAATAAACTATGTCAATTTTTCATAGTCATTGTCCCACCACCTGAACAATTAAAAGAAGAAAAAAAAAGTTACATGGGCATATGTCTTTCATAATGACAATTGAACATGTTAAAAATATATTTGGTTTAGTCAGGAAAATGAAGTCTTATTCTTAGAGGATAAGTTAGAACAAGAGAATGATATATAAAACTAATGGTTTTATTCAAAAAAAAAAAAAAAAATTTTTCAGAATAAAAATGCAAAATAGGGATCCAACTCTATTGCCTGTCCCTCTTGATTGTAATTCTCAATAAAACCCGACCATCGTTCAACCGAGGCAGTATGTTCTATGAAGCATTGCTCTTCAGCCTCGGTTAATGGGCATGCATCCCATACATTGGTTGCTGGTGTTGGTGTAACTTCCTCCCCTTTCTCGACAATCCGAATTTTCCTATGTTGCTTGGCGACGGATTTGATTGAAGTGCTGGACGCAGTTAACCTGGACTAAATAAATCATTGTAAGCAAAGAACTTTTTTCTCCTTCCGTATCAACAATTAAAGTGCCCCCTCCCCCGGAATTAAAGTGTCTTTGCGTAACGCCTCCATTTCGATTTCTCCCTGCACGAGCAAGAAAGTAATAAATTTTGATTTTGCTGAACATATCAGTAGCTATTCTGAAGGCGTAGCAAACTTGTTTATAAAAATATAAATAAAAAACTGACGTGGATAAACAAAATTAATGTAGCTTGTAAATAAAATACAATACCTCATTTTGCTGCAATGTCCCCCTGTTTCATAGGTCTGCATTTATTATAAAAAAAGTAAGTATGACGGTAATAGACCCTTAAGGTCCAAACCGACGGTGCTGATCTCCGTTTCGTGACCCTTCAGCCAGGAAGTGCAATGGGGGGGGGGGGCAAATGATAAAGAATTATAGAGTAAATCTTAAAAATCTTGACGGGGGGGGGGCAAAAGCCCCTTAGAAAGTCAACCCCGCTTCATCCCATCCCATCCATATGTACGTGAATGAATGATGTGAATGATGTATAATATTATTCAGTAAAAAAAAAAAAAAAAATTAACTCTCAAATGTAGCCAAAGACCTAAGCCTAGTTAAATGGTAATTGGTTTGGTTAATAGAACATTAAGCGCAACATTTATTATTTCTTTATTTACATATTGGAATTAACATTTTAAAATTAGAATCGCCAAAGCTTTTGGTGTTTTTAATATTCTCGTTTATTTGATTGAAATTGTTTAATTATAAAATAAAATAATGACCTTTCGAGATTTAGGTCTCGTTAGATTTCAGTTCAATGTCTTCTTTTGCTTTGAATATTCTCGTGTATTTAATTGAAATTGTTTTATAATAATAAAAATAACATAATGAGCTGTTGAGGCCCAGTTTGAACTTCCTGCATTCAAAATTTGGTCCAAATTCAGGATCTAGATCCACACTTATAATCCCCCTCCCCCCATCTTCTAAGAAGTAAATAGATCTCCACACACGTGACATGTGTATACAAATCAACTAGAATAATCTTCCTCATTGAATTTGAGGATGCTCAAGGTTGTATGAATCAGGATTTTATTTCATATTTATATATTTTATTTGGTATTCCACTGGTAGAGTTGATTTTCACCAAGCTGGTGTTTATAAAGGTTTTAGTAATAGCTTAAAACCATTAAAACTGGTAAAACAAGGCGAGTACATGTTCCGCAGACGATGTTTGAGTTCCAATAAAACTGGTAATTTTTGAATTGTATACAGGCCTATAAAATTTTGTAACACCCAGAAGGTTCCTGTATCTCATTACCCTAAATATATGCATAGTAATTCAGTTATATTGTGCCGCAAATTTTTACATGTCAATCACGAAATAGCATTATTCACCGCATGCATATAAGGAGTCAATTTACTAAATAATTAAAATATTTTCAGAATATCTATTGAAATCTTACGTCGATAATCACAGCTAGGTTGCCAGATTCCTTCTCTGCTTTGGAATGCGGTGCGAGACGAATTACAGTTGATCTGATTGCATTCAATGATTCAATTAATCCCGTCTCGGTGTTATCCTGAGTTTCATCCAATTTTGCACGTTTTTGCTGTGATGGCTGATCAACGACATTCTAAAATAAAAATCATTTTCAGTTTTTAAACTATTTAGCTTATGAGAGGGCACTGCCCCCCCTTCAATATCACAGTACCAAACCCCCAAAAGTTGAAAAAAAATTACACAATTTAATTAGCTACTTCAATTTTAACTTATTCAGAATATTAATGGAGGGCACTGGGCCTATCAATTCCATAGTACCAAACACAAAAAGTTGACAATTATAGATTTTTTTTTTTTATATGCATAGCTTTTAAAACTTTTTATGTACTTAAATGTGAAATACTTAAAATCACAGAAAAAAGGAAGAAGGAAGACTCCGACATAACCTAAACCAAAAAATTATTAAGTATATGAAGGGGGGTCGCCCTCTAGTCAATATCTCACCCCTTTACGCTAAAGTTTTTTTTTTAGTACTTTCAAAAGAGGTATCTACTCTAATTAACCGGCCTTTGTGATTCAAGAGTTCGTGATTTTAACAAAATTCGAACTTTAGCGTAAAGAGCGAGGTATTGACTAGGGGGTAAACCCCTTAATACATGTGATAAAAACATATAAATATAGAAGTTTCGTTATGTAAGTTAATTCGTAAGTTAATTCATAACTCAATTTTGAGAAAGCCATTTTTTAGCCAAAAAATTTGTAAACATGCTCTTCTTAATCAGATAGTGAGAAAACATCCCTTTACAGGTAGAAGAACGTAGTGATTTGATTATTTTATTGGTGAAACTACCCGCCCTGTTTGAATATTAACACCTTTTTTTTCAGGTGGAAAGGATGAAAAACGATTTGATTATTTTATAGCGAAACTGACTGGCCCTATTTTGAATATTTACCGAAATTTGAAAAAAAAACAGGGACTTTTTAATTAGAATAGGAAGCTTTTTTGAAAGCACTAACAGCTTTAGCGTAAAGAGCATGATATTGAGGAGGGGGGCGACCTTTCATATCTGCTGAAACTAATATGCAAATTCTATTTTAATTTGTTCATATACAATGAGCCAAAATCAAAGTGAACCTGCCTCTCTTTTTTTTGAATATTTACTAAAATTGAAACACATGGACTGTTTAATTAACATATGAAGCGTAAGTAAGGAAGGCAAAGGAAATTCTTCCTTAACTTAATGGCGAGACAAAAAATAGATTTCTTTTTTTATTATATAATATAAGAAAATTTTACTCACCAGAAGTCGCTTAGAAGATTCCATATCTCTATCAATGTAAATGATTGTAAAATATAGATATTAATAGAATGAATGAACTATTCAAACTGTATAAAATTATAATTTGAAACTTGAATATATACAAAAAAATAACTGAATATATTAACACCTAAACAGGACACACTGGTTTTCTGACACGGATTTACCCTAAAAGACATGTATACCATATATATTACGAAGTAGAAATTATATAAGAAACTTGTCCTTCATAACATATTGCGCAATTCCCAACTAGCACAAGATGGTAATTCGTATAGCTTCTATAGAAGTATAAGGCCATGTTAGGGAGTTCTGAATCTCTTTGAAAAGGTCTATACGTCTCGGCAAATAACATACAGATTGCTATATGTCTCGGCAAATTCAATATTTACAATCTACTACCGTCTAGTGAGAAAAAATTTCTATCTGCCACTGAATCAGAAGTGGTAACTATTGTTTCGGTTAATCTTAGAAGTATAAATAAAAGAAACAAGTTTTTTCAACTGAAAGTAAGGAACGACATTAAACTTAAAACGAACAGAAATTATTCCGCATATGAAAGGGGCTGTCCCCTCCTCAACGTCTCGCTCTTTACGCTAAAGTTTTTTATTGTTAAAAAAATAGAGTTGTGACAAAGTCAAACTTTAGCGTAAAGACCAGGGCGTAGAGGAGGGGACAGCCCCTTTCATATACGGAATAATTTCTGTTCGTTTTAAGTTTTAATGTCGTTCCTAACTTTCAGTTGAAAAAACTTGTTTTTTTTATTTAATTTTTGAACGTTTTTGAATTAATGCAGGGTTTGATTTTGGCTCACCGTACATGAATAATTAAAACAAAATTTGCATATTAATTTTTTTTTTTATTTGGTTAAATGGCTTTCTCGAAGCTAGTTCAATTTTATTTACGAACGTTTTTTATTAGTAATAAATATACTTAACTTACGAATTAACTTACGTAACGAACTTCTATATTCATATATTTTTAATACGTATATTAGGGGTTCGCCGACTAGTCAATGCCTCGCTCTTTAAGCTAAAGTTCGAATTTTGTTCTATTTATTTAAAAATAACCCCTTAATCACAAAGGCCGTTATTTAGAATAAATATACGTAATATTTTCTGTTCGTTTTAAGTTTGATGTTGCTCCTTACTTTCAGTCGAAAAACTTGTTTTTTTATGTTTAATTTCTGATCCTTTTTTGAATAATGCTGGGAAATCTGGCGCCCCCTTCATAGCAATGTCCCTTCTCCCATGAAAACTTTCTTCATGGACGATCCTCCTACATAACCCCCAACCCACCCCCCCACTACCAGAAAAAATCCCCCCTGAAAACGTCTGTATATTTCCCAATAACAATACTATATGTTAACATTGGATAAAGTTCATAACTTTCAGCCCTCCTCCCAGGGACTTCGGGGGATAAAGTCATCCTAAAGGACATAGTTAAAATGGCTATCTCAAAATTTTAATTGGGTGACTTTGGAAAAAAATGAGCTTGGGAGGGGGCCTAGTTGCCCTCGTTTGTTGTTAGGTCACTTAAAAAGGGCACTAGAACTTTTAATTTCCGTTCCAATGAGCCCTCCCACGATATTCTAGGACCATTCGGTCGTTACGATCAACCCTGGAATATATATATATATATATATATATATATATATATATATATATATATATATATATATATATATATATATATATATATATATATATATATAATATATATATATATATATATATATATATATATATATATATATATATATATATATATATATATATATATATATATATATATATATATATTATATATATATATATATATATATATATATATATATATATATATATATATATAATATATATATATATATATATATATATATATACTATATATATATATATATATATATATATATATATATATATATATATATATATATATATATATATATATATATATATATATATATATATATATATATATATATATATATATATATATATATATATATATATATATATATATATATATATATATATATATAATATATATATATATATATATATATATATATATATATATATATATATATATATATATATATATATATATATATATATATATATATATATATATATATATATATATATATATATATATATATATATATATATATATATATATATATATATATATATATATATATATATATATATATATATATATATATATATAAACACGCACTCGTGATTTTTCTTCTAGCAAAAAATGTAAAATTCCACATTTTTGTAGATATGAGCTTGAAACCTTTACAGTAGGGTTCTCTGATACGCTGAATATGATGGTGTGATTTTCATTAAGATTCTATAATTTTTAGGGGGTCTTTCCCCCTTTTTTCGAAAATGAGTCAAATTTTCTCAGGCGCGTAACTTTTGATGGGTAGGATCAAACTTGATGAAACTATATATTTAAAATCAGCATTAAAATCGTTTTCTAGAGTTTCGGTTACCATTGAGCCGGGTCACTCCTTACTTACAGTTCACCACGAACTGTTTGAAAAGTTTATTGCAAAAAGAAATTTATGGTTATTTCCGAAAAGAGCCTGAAACCCCTTGAAAATGGCGTCAAATGCAAATAAAAAGTGCACCATTGGAAATAGCATGGTCCAAAAATCTTTTTTGGGGTAATTACAGTCCCCCACCTTGAACACGAAGGAAAATGACTTTTTTGCATGGGTAGCACTGATCTGTCTCCCGTTTTTTTTTTTTTTTTTTTTTTTTTTTTTTTTTTTTTTTTTTTTTTTTTTTTTTTTTTTTTTTTTTTTTTTTTTTTTTTTTTTTTTTTTTTTTTTTTCTAGCAGGGCTAGGGTATGGCCGGAGCATCATAGAGAGGTGTGTAGTAGCTCATTCGAAAGGGAATTATATTTGTAAGTGCCCGTTTTAAGTGACCAAAAAGTACCCCCCCCCCCCCTTACAGGCCCTCTTCCCCCAAACTAGTCCTATAAAAATTTTGAGATAGCCACTTTGTCTAACATAGTTCAAAGGTCCAATATTTATGGTTTTGATGATGATATGACCCTCCATAGTCCCTGGGGAAGGGCTGTATGTGGTATCGGGCGTATCGATATCGCGCGCATTGGTATCGGTATCGGGCATATTGGTATCGCATGTATCGTATCGGGAATATCGGTATCGGTTTCCTTTGTTGTTGTTTTTTCAGTCATTTTCGGGACTTATTTTTTAAGCATGTCCGGCAAGGTATCATGGTTGCAGCAGCAGCTGCAACCTAGTAAAGAGCGAACCACAGCCCATAGTAACCAAAGTTAAAAAAACGCGTTTAAAAAAAAAAACTCCCTAGTGAAAAAATTCCCATCGGACACTCACTCAGGAATGTTAACTTATATATCGGTTCGTCTTAAAAGTAAAAGTTCATTGCGAAAAGAAATTCATGGTGATTTCGAAAAAAAAGCCTCAAACCCCTCGAAAATGGTGTCAGATCAAAATGAAAAGTTTACTATTGGAATCAACATGGTCGAAAACCTTTTACAGGGAAGTTACAGTCCCCCTCCCTGAACAACAAGGAAAATCACTTTTTTGTATCGGTAGCACTGATCTATCTCCCCTTTTTTTTGTCTTTTTTTCTTATTTTTTTTTCAAACAGGGTTAGCGGGCTGCTAGAACATCATAGGGAGGTCTTAATGGCTCATTCAAAAGCTATTTCTCACATCTACGTGCTTTTTACAAATTCTGCAATCTGCAAGTGCCATATGGCACTGAAATGACACTTTTTGTGCTATTTCTCAAGGGATGGCACTAGCAGGCTACCAGAATATCGTTGACAGATAAGGTTTTACGAAGTATTTTTTTTGCGTTAAATTTTCAGTTTTAAATTTTAATTTTAAAGTTTCAGTTTCAAAGTTAGTTTCAGAAGTTTTAGTTTTAAATTGTCAGTTTTTTGAAAGTTTATGTTTTAAAGTTTCTGTTCTAAAGTTTAATTTAGATCTTTAAATTTTTATATTATCAGTTTTAAAGTATAGGTTTCATTTTCTCTTAATTTAAAAGGTAGTTATAATTTTCTTTTATTTATAAAGTTCTACGCTTAATATTTTAGTTTTAAAGGTTTTGTTTTAAAAATTTTATTTTTATTGTTTTAGACATAAAGTTTTTGGTTTCAAATTATCACATCTAAAGTTTAGATCTTAATTCTATAAAAATATTTTTATTTTAAATTTAATAGTTTTAAAGATTTTAATTTTAAAGTTTAGGTCTTAAAGTTTTAAAAGTTTTGATTTTAAGGTTTTAATCACAAAGTTTTTGGATTAAATTATCAGTTTTAAAGTTTAGGCCTAATTTTTTTAGATTGAATATGAAAGTTGTAGTTTTAAAATTTGAGTTTTAAAATTTATATTTTATAAGCGATAGTTTTGAAAGTTTTCAGTTTTAAGGTTTTACTCTTTAAAGCTTTATTTTTAATGTTTTTATACTTTCTTTTCTGGATTGAAAATTTTTGTTATAAGCTTTTATTTTAAGTTTTGGTTTTGCAATTTTAATCTTAGGGTATTACGAATAGTTGTGGTTTTTCTTTAAAATTTCAGTTTTAAAGTTTTTGCTTTAAAGTTTCCCATTTAAGTTTTCCCGTTTAGTGTTAAAATTTCAAGTTTTAAAGTATCAGTTTTAACGTCTAGGTTTCATTTTCTCTTAATTTAAAAGGTAATTTTAAAAGTTTTTTTTTTATTTTGAAAGTTTTACGCTTAAGGTTTTGAAGTTTTAGTTTTAAAGCTTTTGTTTTAAAAGTTATTGTTTTAAAGGTTTAGACATACAGTTTTATGTTTTAAATTTTCAGATTTAAAGTTTAGATCTTATTTCTTTTATTTTAAAAGTTTTTAGTTTTAAAATATTTTATTTTAAAGTTTATAGTTTTAAAGATTTTTGTTTTAAAGTTTAGATCTTAAAGTTTCTTTCAATTTTCGTTTTACCTTTAAAAGTTTTTTCTAAGGTTTTACTTTTAAAGTTTTAAATTTAAAGCTATAGTTTTAAAAGTTTCGTGTTTTAGAGTAATTGTTTCAAAAAATTTTTTTGGGTTTTAAGGTTTGTTTTGAAGTCTTAGCTTTAATATTTTACTTTTCTAATTTTTAAGTCTTAGTTTTAGACTTTTATTTTGAAGTTTTAGTTTTAAAGTTTAGCTATAAAATTTTAGTTTTAAAGATTCAATTATAAAGGTTTTAGTTTAAAAGTATTGGTTTAAGGTTTTACTCTCAAAGTTTTTGGATTCAAATTATCAGTTTTAAAGTTTAGGTCTTAATTTTTTTTTTATTTTACATGCTTTAGCTGTGAGTTGTTCCAAAAGTTTCAGTATTAAGAGTTTAGTTTTAAAGATTTTTAATTTATCAGTTTTAAACTTTAGACCTTAAAAGTTCTATTTCCTTTTCTAATTTAATTTTTTTTAATCAAAATTGTTTAGATTTAATATGAGTTATAGCTTTAAAGTTTGAGTTTTAAAGTTTTATTTTCAAAGTAAGTTTTTAAAGTTTTGGTTTTAAGGTTTACCTTTAAAGTTTTAGTTTTTAATGTTTTTATTTTTTCCTGGTTTTAAAATTTTTATTAAAAACTTTTATTTTGAAGTTTTGGTTTGCAGTTTTAGTTTTAAGGTTTTACCTGTAGTTTTGTGTTTTGAAGTTAGTTTTAGAAGTTTTAGTTTTAAGTTTTTAGTTTTAAAGTTTAGGTCTTAAAGTTCTTTTTAATTTAAAAGTGCCGTGTCAACCTAGGGTAAACTCGCCTAACTTGTATGGTTTAAACCTTAAAACAAACGTAAACGAAGTATATTATGTTTTATGAGAAGTTTTTTTTTTTTTTATTTTGTGGGAATCTGTACTAAAGACTTTGTAATTAATACGTAAAAACTAAGAGCTATTAAAGCAAAAACCTTTAAAACTAAAATTATAGGACTAAAATATTCAAACTAAGACTTTAAAACTAGAACTTTAAAACTAGAACTTCAAAACTAAAAGTTTAACACTAAAACTTAAAAGTAAAAAATTTAAAAATGAAACTTTGAAACTAAAACTTTAAAACCCTAAAAAAAGCTTTTTAAGACTATTACTCTAAAACTTAAAATTTCCAAACTAAAAATTTAGTAACTGAAACTTCAGATAAAAACTTTAAGAGTAGAACTTCAAAACTAAAAAAGATCTTTCAAAACTACAAATTTTAAATTAAAAAGAACTTTAAGACCTAAACTTTAAAACAGACAATTTAAAACTAAAACGTCGAAACTGACTTTAAACCTGATTATTTAAAATTTTAAAGCTAAAACTAGACTTTAAAATGGAAACTTTAAAATAAAAACTTTATAACCTTAAAACTGACAATTTGAAACTAAGACTACTTAAACTAACTTTAAAATTAAAACTTTAAAACTGAAAATTTAATGCAAAAAACTTCGTAAAACTTTAAAACTAAAACTAAAAAACCAAAACTTCAAAATGAAAGTTTACAACAAAAATTTAAAATCAATTAAAAAAAAAACTTTAAGATCTAAACTTTAAAAGTAAATCTTTAAAAACTATAGCGTAAAAAAAAAAAAAAAAAATAAAACTGAATTTCTTAAGTTGAAACCTTAAAACCTATAACTTCTTGAAATTAATCAATGGCAATTTTCCGCTGTTGAAATAAAAAAATGTTCATTTTTGGTTTATAAAGTTATTTTTGAGGGAGAAGGTTGAAAAATCCTCTATGTTTGATAATATGTGCCAGGGGGTATCACCGGGTTGGTATATTCTGCTACGCTGGTCTCAATTGCTAGGAGTCATCAGAATAAACGTTAATGAGGACTTTTTCAATAGGTTTAAACGACCGATTTTTTAGTGTAAACGAATATCTTTGCAGGAAAATGCCCGAAAAATGCCATATATGATTATGCCTGCTAGAGGGTGCCTTGTGTCAGCCATTCAGTGTTACGGGTTGGGAATTGGCAATCTAGATTGCCAATTCCCAACCCGTACCCGAGATTGCCCAACCCGAGATTGCCATGGAAGATGGCAATCTAGCAATGAAATGACAGGTTTCCCCTGTTCAAATAAAAGAAATGGTCATTTTTTAGTTTATAAATTTATTTAAGAGAAAAAGGTTGAAAAAGCCTAAGGTGTGATAATGTACCTAAGAGGGTGTCATTGGGGCTGGTACATTGTGTCACTCTGGCCTGACTTTCTAGGAGTCATCAGAAGAAACTCTAATTGGGAATTTTTCATTAAGTTTAAACTATCGATTCTAGTATAAACTAACATTTTTGCAGAAAAATGCCCGAAAATGTCATATGTGTGATAATGCCTGATAATGGGTGCTGTGTGCCAGCCATTCAGTGTTACAGGCAAGGAATTGCCATGGAACATCGTAATCTAGCGATGAAATGGCAAGTTTCCGATATTCAAATAAAAATAATGGTTATTTTTTTTCATTTTTGAATTTATTTTTGAGAGAAAAAGGAATGAAAAACCCTTAAGTGGGATATAATGTCCCCAGAGGGTGTCATCGGGGGTGGTACATTGTGCCACGCTCGCCTCAATTGCTAGGAGTCATCAGAAGAAAAGCTAATGGGGATTTTTTCATTAAGTTTAAACGATCGATTCTAGTGTAAACAAATATTTTTCAGGAAAATGCCTGAAAATTGTCATATGTGTGATAATGCCTGCTAGGGGGTGCTTTGTGTCAGCCATTCGGTTTCACAGGCTTGGAATTGCCATGGAAAATCGCAATCTAGCAATGAAATGGCCAGTTTCCGCTGTTCAAATAAAACAATGGTGATTTTTAGTTTATACATTTTTTTTTAAGAGAAAAGGGATGAAAAACCGTTAGGTGTGATAATTTGCCCCCAGAGGGTGTCTTCGGGGCTGGTGCATTGTTCCACGCTGACCTCAATCGCTGGGAGTCATCAGGATCTCAATGGGGATTTTTTCATTAGGTTTAAACGATTGATTCTAGTGTAAACGAGTATTTTTGCAGGAATATGCCTGAAAAATGCCATATTTGTGATAATGCTTGCTAGAGGGTGTTGTGTGTCAGCCGTTCAGTGTCACAGGCTGGGAATTGAGAGAAAATAATACCAGAAAAAATGAACAAACTGTAGAACTAAGTTACATGTCTTGTGTCCCATTTTTCCTAAGTTTTGAGCAAACTTAGATCATTCTCTAAGAAAACATCTCTAAAATTCCCTTAGAAGGACCCCCCCCCCCCAAAAAAAATACCAGGACCATATCGTCAAGAAGGGAAGAATCGCTTTGTCTCGGTTTATTCAGAGTTCATTGATCCTCAAAAATGCATTCGCTAAAAAACTCTTTTCGCTGTTATGTCTACATGATAATCCCCTGTGTTGTTTACATAGCCCTGGTAACGTGGAAGAGTAATAGGGATAGTATTGATCCAAGCAACTACATATAAAATTATGTAACAACAGGTGGTTTGCGCTCGGGGGGCAATGGATATGAAACACGCGATTCGTAGCTTATTCATTAAAACCTCTAAAGCTCAGTCTAAGAAAAGAGGCATTTTCATTAAAAGCCCTCAAAAATATCTTAAGATGGCTTAAATTAACTCTTATATCAATCCTCCATCCCTCCCCCTGAAATTGCTTGCTAAGAACCCTGCCTTTCTTTAATTCACACTTCTTTTAGCTTATATTATATCCTACATCAGGTTTTTTACATTTTGTTTTTTCCATTTGTTTAGTTTTAACTGCTTTTTCTGTGATTTCATGGTTCTTTTTGCCTATATTTTATCCTTTATAAGCTCTTTCAAGTTTTGTTTTTTCTGTTTTTGCTTAGTTTTAACTGCTCTTTCTTTTTGTTTAGTTTTAACTGCTCTTCTTTTAGATTTCATATTCCAAGACGAATCTTCAATATGTAATCGTCTACGCAATGAAACATCTAAAGCCAATGCTATGTAACATCTCATTGATTCAATACCTAACTTATCCTGTCTAGGTCGCATTAGAAAATTGATAACACTGTAATAGGCAGGTACATCTAATGGAGCAAAAGTCAATAGTATTGGGATGCTTTTGTGCTTTCATCTGGAAAGGGTGAGAAACATGCGATCAATTCAATCAGTCTATTAAGCGGGACATGGGAATTCTCCGTGCCTGGATTTGGTTATTTCGTAGAATCTTTTTCCCAAATAAAAATATTAGAAAGTTCTTCATAGTCCAACTGATTAGCGCTCCACCCCTTGAAGGGGAATCCGTTTCGAATCCTGTTGTTGACATAAAATCTTTAAAATATAAAGGATCCTAGAGAAAAACCTCTTGAAAGAAAATAAAACCTCTTAAAGTATTTTGTAAGAACACTCGTGTGCATTGTCATAACATAACACCACTTATGTGCGCCTCCGGTCACAACCGGGGCTGTTCCACAGGCCCCTAAAGTCTAGCATGTCACGCGAGATTGCGTCATCTTTAAAACAAGCAAACATTCCCTAATACATAAAAATCAAAGAAATCTTGAAAAAAATCTTGTTGAAAAATGTCTTAAAAACGTCTTGAAATGTTTTGAGACTTCTTGAAAAACATCTTGAAGAAAAATGTCTTAAAACGTTTTGATATTTCTTGAAACGTCTTGAAATACGTTTTGAAGGAAAATGTCTGAAAACGTCTCGAAATATCTTGAACGTCTTGAAAAACGTCTTGAAAAAACGTCTTAACGGAAAAAGTCTTAATAAATATGTTGAAATGTCTTGAAACTTCTTGAAAAATTTCTTGAAGAAAAATGCCTTAAAAAGGTCTTGAAATGTCTTGAATAAAACATTTCCTGTTACGTTACAGCTAAAAGTAAGCAAACCCTATTATGTAATAACCACCTGCATCTTTTAGAAAACATTCCCTATGATGTAATTAACACCTGCGTCTTGAAGAAACTTAAAAAAAGTGTCTGGACTGGAATTCGAACGGGGTACTGGCCCTTTAAAGTGCCTATGGCCTCACTACTGCCTTTATGGGTGGATAAAGGATGAATTATGTTTAAGTTACAGAAAATGTAGATAGAAATTTGTTAGAAAACTTCTAGACTATTAGAAGCGCTGTGAGGCATTTTTGGAAAATGTTTAAGATACGCCCTTCGGTTCCTATAATTCTGATGTTTTCCTGAATTCCCACATTTGGATTTTCTTTGGTCTTTTTTTTATTGTAATAATTATTTGGACTGTGTAATAAATGAGTCTGATCAATTTTATCTAGATGTCTCGGAAGACGGAGCTATTCCATCTGATTTTGAGAAATTAATCCCTTGTTTCGATATTCTCATCACGAACTGTGTTAATAATTTAATTCTTTTTTTTTTTGCAATTAACCTTGAAAGACAGCTATCTCAAATGAAATGTGATTTACAACTATGCTAGTTTTCTTTCGGAGTAGTAAATTGCTTATTTGGAGATTTGTGTATCGTATGCAGAAGCTGCATATTCTTAGCAGAACAATACAAAGCGCTGATATTTTAATATTTTGATATTACATATTATAATGGCTGTTTTTCATATACTAAACCAAAAACATAATATGGTGCTTCTTTTTTGTAACTTTTGGAAAATATGTAAGATATGCCTTTTTTTTTGGGTACCACGATGTTATCGCTGTATCCTAAATTTCCCCGTTTATGTTTTATTTGTTCTCCCTTTTTTGCAATTAATATTTAGAGTGTCGCATTAAGAGAAGAGATCAACTTTCTCTAGACGTCTCAGAAGATGGAATTGCCTTGGTTGGTTCCCTAGAAATTAATTTTTGTTTTAATATACTCATCACGGACTGAGTTGATCATATGTCCTTTTTTTCAATCAACCTTGAAATGATGGTCTCAGATGAATTATGGTGCCATTCATAATAATTTGCTATAGACGTGGTTAATTTCAAAATAGAGATTTGCGTGGCATATGCAAAAGGTCCACAGGATTAGCAGAGAATAACATATCAAAGAGAACTTGATACATTTAACATTTGGTATTTTAATAAATATTTTTGGTATATTAGGCTAATATATCAGTTATTAATTTTACCCATCATGCGAGTTTAATCACTTCTTTTTTGTAATTCTTTGCAAATGTGTCAGTTACACCCTCTGGTTCTTGATACTACGATCTCATTCTTGTCGTAGAATACCTACTTTTTTCTGAATTCTACTGTGTGTTTTTATTTCATCTCATCTTTTGCAATTAATACTTGGAATATCGTAGCGAGTGAAAGGGATAAATTTTCTTTAGACGTCTCAGAGGATGGAATCCATCTGATTTCCTAGAAATTAATCTCTTATTTTAATGTACTCATCACGGATTGAGCTGATCATTTCTTTCTTTCTTTTTTTTGCAATCAACCTCGAAAAGGGACGGTCACAGATAGACTACAATTCCAAATATGATAAATATGGTTAGTTTTTCTAAATGGAGGTTTTTATGGCACATGCAGGAGCATGTGCCACGCATGGCACTGCAATACTTCAGCGATATATTAAAACATTTTATATAATATATTAATCTAATTTACGTTTGATTTAATATAGGTTTCTGACATATAGTAATAAAACATAATATGACTTTTTAACATTCTCGTCACAAACTAAAATAATAACTTCTATCTTTTTCTGGAACTAAACCAGAAAGATATCAGATGGACCGGGATTGCAATGGAACTTTTTAAGTGTCCGAAGGCCCATACACAATGAGATTTAACTAATACCGAAATTCAGCCTCTTCCGAAACTCGGTATTAACTGATGCTATTGATTAGACTTTTCCATTCGGGATTGATAATGTACATACTGAAATCAACTAATACCGTAATTATCCCATGTATTTGTTTTTATCTCAGACCTCATTTATTCTATTTATTTATTTATTTATATCTATTTATTTATCTATATATTTTTATCTCAGACCTCATGTAGTTCTTGTTTCCTCTTCTTACGCAAATGTTCTTTGCGGAATTCAGAAGCTCCTCCCAATATTTAATTTCCTTTTTTGTTCCATTTTTTTTATTTATTATTTATTTGTAGTTTTTTTCTTTGTTTCAATAAGGTTAGGGTATTGGACAATCAGAAAATCCTGTGAAAAATTCTAAATTTAAATCTATTAAAAAAACTAAATATCGGTATTAGTAAATTTTTATTGTGAATGGGGCTTAAATCAAACGAAAAGTGTATGAAATGGAGATTTTTATGGAACTTGCGTAAGCCGCATAGATTTAGGAGACTTCAGCATTACGTCATTACCAAAAAGAAGGGGTATATGCTATACTCTTTTCAAAAAACTAGAATTTGAAAAAAATCCCCCTCCCCTTGATAGGTCTTAACCTTAGTCTTTTCTTAGCGAAGGTCTTATCCTTGTATGGTATGCCAAACAAATATATTAAAGTGATTAGTGCCATGTTGGACGATAACACTGCTGTGGTTAAGGTAGGAAATGAGGTTAGCAGCTGGTTTCGTATTAAATGGGATTTAAGCAGGGTTATTATGTACCCCCCTTTACATGGATCATTTAGATGGACTTTGTCTTAAGGAGCACAAGAAAGGGAATGGGAGAACACGGAACCAAATGGGGAGGAAAACTTTAGTTCAGGGTGCTAGAATAAGTATGAAAAGTAATGCTAAGGAGACTAAGTCGCTAAGGCTAGGAATAAGTGAAGGTGAATAGGTAACGTTGGGTAACGAAAAGATTGATCAGGTAAACAGCTTCACTTACTTTGGTAGTATTATTAGTAAAGACGGTGGGAGCAGTACAGATGTTAAAAGTAGAATAACCAAGGCTCAGGGTGTTTTTTCACAGCTGAAAAAAGTTTAGAAGAATAGAAAGGTTAGTGTGCAAACCGACACTAGAATATTGGAAGCTACAGTTATGACAGTGGTCAAATATGGTTTTGAAGAGTGGATCACCCAAAAGCGGATAAAGATTTGCTAGATGTTCTCCAGATAAATTGCCTAGGGATTGTTCTGGGTACCCGGCTTTTTTACCGTATTTCAAACAGTAGGCTGTAGGAAAAGTGCGGTTCAATCCCGTTTTCTAGGGCTATAATGAGAGAAAGGTTTAGATGGCTATGGCTTGTTTTGCGGACGAAAGATGACAGATTGCCAAAGATTGTCCTTTTCAAATGGGCAACCAACCGTCTAGGGCTAAACGGAATGCAGGTCTTCCGCGGTTGGGGTGAGAGGATGTCATAAAGGAATATTTAAGGGAAATGAGAACTTCCTCGGAGGGTGTAAAGAAAGAGGCTTTGGATAGATTTGGATAGAGGAGGAGCGTGCTTAACTGTGTTGGCCTCATGCGGCGTGGTGCTGCAGTGAGTTGTTGGTAGTAGTAGTAGTTGATGGGCCTTATTGCAGAGCCTTAGGCTATATACTTCATGGACAAAAAACTAGCTCTCACTTTAGGACTAAATTTACCAATTAATTCATCTTGCCATATACGAATTTGAAGCTGTATTATCATGATTATATATTTTGTTTTATAATGATTATGATGATTAACTATTATGATTTTATGGATTTCATTGTTTTTAAAAACGCTTATAAAAGTTTCTCATTTAAACCCAGGAAAAAAAATAATGTGTGATGCATTTAAAACCCAATCTCTGTTCTTCTGTAAGATTATGAAAATATAACGTATGCGCTTTTACATTTGGCAGCATATGCCTTGTGTTCACTCTCAAACCATACTTTAGGCTTACTTTAGGTAGGACATTTGTGTTTCTAGTGTCCTATTCTGTTGTCCTATCTTGACAATCATCTTCTAATATTATGTTTCTCAATTCTAATTTAGATTCTACTTTTAATCCTAAAGTGGAAGTAAGAGTGATGGATTCAGAATGAAAGCTCAGTAATTTAGTTATTATTTTACTCACTCCTATTGCTCATTTTCAAGCTTACTCATTTCTCAATTCTAGTTTTCACTTGAGCATTGATGCTCACTTCTATTTTCTCGTAATTATTAAATATTTAAGTATTTTATCCTAGATGAATTGAAGATTGACACTGATGACAATCCAGGTGAAGCTCTTTTGGTGTCTCAATCGGTCTGGGGTATCTTAAGAGGTCTTGAGACTTTTAGCCAGCTAATTTACTCTTCTCCAAACGGTATTGCTGTAAGTAAACTACAACTATTTTAAGTTTTATGTTACAACAGATTTTCAAAAATAATTAAAATCTGTTAAAATTTTTTATTGAGGTCATTGTGTATGGTCCTTGACACTTTAATGCTAACTAATAAAAATCCTTAAGGTCAGAATAGGTATATCCAGTTTTTATTAGGACACTTCCGGTTTCTATTCTTCCGGAATACCCGGTTTCTATTCGGTGACTTTCCGGACAGATAAATGCTTAAATACTAACTTAATAGTATTATTTATTTTCATTAATGGATATTAGCCAAATTAGTAACTGTGGCTGTTACTTTGCAGAGCTAATCTAATATTCAATAACGTAAGAAGTTTTGATATTTTTAGTTTTTTTTTTTATTGGCTGAAAAGCCAGAATTCTTTAGAAAACTTACAGAAGTTTGTAATTCCCAAGAACATTAAAGACTAGCTATCACGCAAATTTTTTCTTCAGCTCTTGCCATACTATTAATGGGGTTCCCCTTTTTTTCTACTTGCTTATGTCACTTTCTCCCCGCTTGGTATTGACCATTTAGGAGTGCCATGTTTTTTTCTTCTTAAATATGAGATGTTTTGTTGTGAATTTAAATCGATTGGGTGTTGAAAAAAAAAAAAAAAAACTCTACAGAACTGAAATATACACTAAAACTTAGTGTATTGTTCAATTTTTATAGAAAAAAGATGTTTAGAAAATGAATTTGAAATTTTTGCACCATATCGAAGCAAGGTTCTGTTGGCATTAAGTAGCCAATTTACTCTAGATACCTAGTTGACTGAACCAAATTTGTTAATATAAAAAAACCTTTCGATGACGAAATTTTGTAATATTTTTTTTTTATGATAGTCCTTGTTTTAAAAAATATCGTTTCGATTGTACCAGTTAAATGATTTATTGCTAAAACTTAAAAAATATATAAACAAGTAGATTTGATCAGGTTGGCTTCTTAAAGTCTTAAATAGAAGAGACATGAGCTGATCGGAACAAAAGGATTGTAGAGAATATGGAATCATGCCCCCTCTAACTCTTTTCTAATTAAAAAAAAAAAAAATAATAATTGCACTGTATTAACGGAAAATTTCTGGGACAAATAATCTTTAGGCCTACCTCATTCTGCTGGAAAATCCTTTGCTTGGGCCAACAGTGTTTAACTCTGCTAAAACTATGAACCCTGAATTTTTATGACATTTGATCAATGCTTAAAAATTAATTTCTGATGTTTCTTTCCATTCTACTCCTTTAATCTGAACGCCTTTTAAATTTTCTTTTAAAACTTCTTGTAACTGCAGGCTACGTTATTCTGTTCAATAGTTTCCTCATTCTTTCTTATACCCTATAAACACCAGTCGTTTTTTCTCTGGTTATGGATTCCTTTTTTGTTTTGGAGTCCTTCCATACATTATAAATTTCTATAGTTGTCTGATCCTCGAATATTACCTTATTGAAAACCTCCCAGGAGATTTTTTTTTTTTCATAGTGAATATGATTCTTTCAAGGGAATATTAGTGGTTATTCAGGACGGATGAATAGGTAAGATATTCTCTACTTTTTATTGTTTTGAAGGCGAGAAGCTCTTAATAGGGTAATGTTTAATTTATTAAGTTTTAATGAACCAATAATGGGGTGTTACTTTTTTTTACGACATTGCTTCTTGGATAAATGGAAAATTTGTTTGGAAAGTGTATCCAACCCCCCTTTTCCAAGGAACTTTCTCTTCTTTGTGAGCGTCTGTAAAGACAACTAGGCAAACTCGTGACAACTGCCGTATCGATGACAATCTGGATGGACTTGATATACAAAGAAACTGTATGGAGCTAGGTGGTTAAAAGGGCGTGTCTGCTGTATCTCAGAAACTGCTAAGGGCTTTGAGTTTGAATTTTCAGGGCAAATTGAGGGGGATGTTGAACTAAATCAAAAGACGGTATGTACATCTTTGTTGTCATAAGGGTGTCGGTGCAATATCATAGGCAGCACAATAGCGCTGCCTAAGTAAAGAACGATGTTGGCACAATGTATTATTTATTTATGTTTTTTTTCCTTGGTCTTAGACTAGGGCACTTCATATCGAAGGAGTTGTCATAGAAACTTAGAAAAGGGCTCATTCGATTGAAAATTGGAGTGGCTAGTGGCCTTTTTAATATTCGAAAGTGATTGGAGGGCAACTAGCCCCCCCCCCCCCCGCCCATCATTCCCCCAAACACATCCAATCAAAATTTTGAGATAGCCATTTCGTCCAGCGTATTTGATTTCCAGATAGAAAATAGGTTTTTGAGGAGGTCAATCCCCCACAACCCTCAGGGCAAGTGTTTAAGTTATGCCCTGGAGGCATATAAGAACGATGTTGGCACAATGTATTATTTATTATTTTTTTCCTTTAGACCAAGGCACTTCGTGTCGAAGAAGTTGTCGTAGAAACTTCGAAAAGGGCCCATTCAATTGGAAATTGGAGTGGATTGTGCCCTTTTTAATAGTCGAAAGTGATTGGAAGACAACTAAAACCCCTTCCACGCTCCCTATTTCCCGAAACACATCCAATCAAAATTTTGAGATAGCCATTTTTTTCAGCGTAGTTGATTTCCAGATGGAAATTTTTTTTTTTGAGGAGGTCACTCCCCCACAACCCTCAAGGCAAGGGTTTTAAGTTATGACCTGGGAGGATATAAGAACGATGTTGGCACAATGTATTATTTATTTTTTTTTTCCTTTAGACTAGGGCACTTCATATCGAAGAAGTTGTCGTAAAAACTTCAAAAAGGGCTCATTCAATTGGAAATCGGAGTAGCTTGTGTCCTTTTTAATAGTCGAAAGTGAATGGAAGGCAACTAACACCCCTTCCACGCCAAGCATTTCCCGAAACACATCCAATCAAAATTTTGAGATAGCCATTTTGTTCAGCGTAGTTGATTTCCAGATAGAAATTATGTTTTTGAGGAGGACACTCCCCCACAGCCCTTAGGGCAAGGATTTTAAGTTATGCCCTGGGGGCATATAAGAACGATGTTGGCACAATGAATTATTTATGATTTTTTCCTTTAGACCAGGGCATTTCGTATCGAAGAAGTTTTCGTAGAAGCTTCGAAAAGGGCTCATTCAATTGGAAATTGGTGTGGCTTGTGCCCTTTTTAATAGTCGAAAGTGAATGGAAGGCAACTAACACCCCTTCCACGCCCAGCATTTCCCGAAAACACATCCAATCAAAATTTTGAGATAGCCATTTTTTCAGCGTAGTTTTTCCAGATAGGAATTATGTTTTTGAGGAGGACACTCTCCCACAGCCGTCAGGGCAAGGGTTGTAAGTTATGGCCTGGGGGTATATAAGGTTTTTATAGAAAGTGTTGTCGTAGAAACTTCAAAAAAGGCTCATTCGATTGGAAATTCATAGGGCTAGTGCCCCCTGTAATAGTCGAAAGTGATTGAGGGCAACTAAACCCTCTCTCACGCCCACCTTTTCCGCAAACACATCCAATCAAAATTTTAAAATTGCCATTTTGTTCAACGTAGTTGAAAGTTCTGGAAATTAGGTGTTTGAGGATGACAACCCTTCCCACAGGTCTCTGGGTAACAGTTGTAAGTTATGACCTTTGGGGATATAAGGTTTTATAGAACGTGTTTTCGTAGAATCTTCAAAAAGGGCTCATTCGATTGGAAATTGAAATGGTTAGTGCCCTTTTTAATAGTCGAATGTGATTGGAAGGCAACTGACACCCCTTCCATGCCCACAATTTCCCCAAACTCATTCAATCAACATTTTGAGAGGGTCTTATTGTTCCACGCAGTTTAAAGTTCAGGAAATTATACCTTTGACCAGGACACTCCCCCTACAATCTTCAGGGCAAGGGTTATAAGTTATGGCCTGGGGGCATATAAGTTTTTTATTGAAATCTGTGTCGTAGAAACTTGAAAAAGGGCTCATTCGATTGGAAATTAAAGGTCTAGTACCATTTTTAATGAGGGCAAATAACCCCCCTCTCACGCCCACCTTTTCCCAAAACACTTGCAATCAAAGTTTTTAGATAGCCATTTTGTTCAGCGTAGTTGATTTTCAGATAGAAATTATGTTTTTGAGGAGGACACTCCCCCACAGCCGTTAGGGCAAGGGTTGTAAGTTATGCCCTGGGGGCATATAGGTTTTTTTTTTTATAGAAATCGTTGTCGTAGAAACTTCAAAAAAGGCTCATTCGATTGGAAATTCAAAAGGCTAGTGCCCTTTTTAATATTCGAAAGTGATTGGAGGGCAACTAACCCCCATCTGACGCCCACCTTTTCCCCAAACACATCCAATCAAAATTTTAAGATAAATATTTTGTTCAACGTAGTTGAAAGTTCAGAAAATTGAGGTTGAGTACCCAACCCCCCTCCCACAAACCTCAGGGCAAGGGTTGTAAGTTATGCCCTGGGGGCATATAAGGTTCTTATAGAATGGATTTTCGTATGCCCTGGGGGCATATAAGTTTGCAGTGAAATCTTTGTCGTAGAAACTTGAAAAGGGGCTCATTCGATTGGAAATTCAAAGGTCTAATGTCCTTTTTAATAATCGAAAGTGATTTGATGGCAACTGACCCCCCTCACGCCCACCTTTTCCCCAAACACATGCAATTAAAGTTTTTAGATAGCCATTTTGTTCAGCGTAGTTGATTTTCAGATAGAAATTATGTTTTTGAGGAGGAGACTCCCCACAGCCGTCAGGGCAAGGGTTGTAAGTTATGCCCTGGGGTAATATAAGGTTTTTATAGAAAGTGTTGTCGTAGAAACTTCAAAAAAGGCTCATTCGATTGGAAATTCAAAGGGCTAGTGCCCTTTTTAATAGTCGAAAGTAATTGGCTGGCAACTAACCCCCTTCTCACGCCCACCTTTTCCCCAAACACATCCAATCAAAATTTTAAGATAGCCATTTTGTTCAACGTAGTTGAAAGTTCAGGAAATTAGGTCTTTGAGGTTGACTCCCCCCCCACAACCCTCAGGGCAAGGGCTGTAAGTTATGCCCTGGGGGCATATAAGGTTTTCATAGAACGCGTTGTCGTAGAAACTTCAAAAAGGGCTCATTCGATTGGAAATTGAAATCGCCAGTGCCCTTTTTAATAGTCGAAAGTGATTGGAAGGCAACTAACACCCGTTCCACGCCCACGATTTCCCCAAACTCATCCAATAAAAATTTTGAGTTAGCCTTTTGTTCCACGCAGTTTAAAGTTCAGGAAATTATACCTTCGAGCAGGACACTCCCCCCACAGTCTTCAGGGCAAGGGTTATAAGTTATGCCCTGGGGGCATATAAGTTTGTTTTTGAAATATTTGTCCTAGAAACTTGAAAACGGGCTCATTCGATTGGAAATTCAAAGAACTAATGCCCCTTTTAATAGTCGATAGTGATTTGAGGGTAACTAACCCCCTCTCACGTCCACCTTTTCCCCAAACACATGCAATCAAAGTTTTTAGATAGCCATTTTGTTCAGCGTAGTTGATTTCCAGATAGAAATTATGTTTTTGAGGAGGACACTCCCCCACAGCCGTCAAGGCAAGGGTTGTAAGTTATGCCCTTGGGGCATATAAGGTTTTTATAGAAAGCGTTGTCGTAGAAACTTCAAAAAAGGCTCATTAGATTGGAAATTCAAAGGGCTAGTGCCCTCTTTAATAGTTGAAAGTGATTGGAGGGCAACTAACCCCCTTCCACGCCCACCATTTTCCCCAAAACATCCAATCAAAATTTTCAGATAGCCATTTTGTTCCACGCAATTTAAAGTTCGTGAAATTATACCTTAGATTAGAACACTCCCCCTACAGTCTTCAGGGTAAGGGTTATAAGATATGCCCTGGGGGCATATAAGTTTTTATTGAAATTTTTGTCGTAGAAACTTGAAAAAGGGCTTATTCGATTGGAAATTCAAAGGGCTAGTGCCCATTTTAATAGTATCGCGATTGATTTAAGGGCAAGTAATCCCCATCTCACGCCCACCATTTCGCGAAACACATCCAATTAAAAAAAGCTCATTTGATTGGAAATTCAAAGGGATAGTGCCCGTTTTAATAGTCGAAAGTGATTGGAGGGCAACTAACCCCCTTGTCATGCCCACCTTTCCCCAAACACATCCAATAAAAATTTTAAGATAGCCATTTTGTTCAACGTAGTTGAAACTTAAGAAAATTAGGTCTTTGAGGTTGATTACCCCCCCCCCCCACAACCCTCAGGGCAAAGGTTATAAGTTATGCTCTGGGGGCAAATAAGGTTCTTATAGAACGCGTTTTCGTAGAAACTTCAAAAAGGGCTCATACGATAGGAAGTTGAAATCGCTAGTGCCCTTTTTAATAGTCTAAAGTGATTGGAAGGCAACTAACACTCCTTCCACGCCCACGATTTCCCCAAAAACATCCAATCAAAATTTTTAGATAGCCCTTTTGTTCCACGTAGTTGAAAGTTTTGGAAAAGGATGACAATCTTTAAGGATGACAACCCCTCCACCCCACAGCCCTCAGGGCAAGGGTTGTAAGTTGTGCCCCTGGGGCATATAAGGTTTCTATAGAATGCGTTGTCGTAGAAACTTCAAAAAAGGCTCATTCGATTTGAAATTGAAATGGCTAGTGCCCTTTTTAATTGGCGATAGTGGTTGGAAGGCAACTAACACCCCTTCTACGCCTACCATTTTCCCAAACACATCCAATCAAAATTTAGAGATATCCATTTTGTTCAACGTAGTCGAAAGTTCTGGAAATTAGGTCTTTTAGGATGATAATCCCATCATCCTAATCATCATCAGAGCCCTCATTGCAAGGTTTGTAAGTTATTCCCTGGGAGCATATAAGGTTTACGTAGAAAGTTGTTGTAAAAATTTCAAAAAGGGCTCATTTGATTGGAAATTGAAATTGCACTTTTTAATAGTCGAAAGTAAGTGGAGAGTTATTAACCCTATTCTCATGCCCTCCATTCCCCAAACATATTCAATTAAAGTTTTGAGATAGCCATTTTGTTCAACGTAGTTGAAAGTTCTTGAAATTCGCCTATGTATTTAAGGATGACAAAACCCCCAGAGCCCCCATGGCAAAGGTTGTATGTTATGCCCTGGGGGCATATAAGGTTTTTATAAATAGAATTGTCGTAAAAACTTCAAAAGGGGCTCATTCAAGTGAAAATTGAGAGGGCTAGTGCCTTTTTAATAGTTGAAAGTGATTGGAGGGTAGAGAGAGAGAAGAGAGAGAGAGAGAGAGAGAGAGAGAGAGAGAGAGAGAGAGAGAGAGAGCTAACCCCCGTCTCACGCCTACCATTCTCCCAAATATCCAATCAAAATTTTCAGAAGCCATTTTGTTCAACGTTGCAGAAAGTTCTGGAAATTAGGATTTTGAGGATGACACCCCCCCCCACCCAGCCCTCAGTATAAGGGTTTTAAGTTATGCCCTGGGGGCATATTAGGTTTTTATTGAAAGCGTTGTCGTAGAAACTTTAAATGGGCTCATTTGATTGGAAATTGAAAGGCCTAGTTCCTTTTTTAATAGTTGAAAGTGATTGCAGAGCAACTAACGCCCCTCTCACGCCCACCATTTTCCCAGACACATGCAATCAAAATTTTGAGACAGCTATTTTGTTTAACGTAGTTAGAACGTCTGGAAATTATGTCTTAGAGGATGACAACCACCCTCACAGCCCTTAGGGTGAGGGTTGTAATTTATGCCCTTGGGGCTTATAAGGTCTTTATAGAAAGCGTTGTCGTAGAAACTCAAAAAGGGCTCATTGGATTGGAAATCGAAAGGCCTAATGCCCTTTTTAATAGTCGAAAGTGATTGGAAGGCTTGACATTTTTAAAGTAAAGATTGATGTGGGTATAATGTATTATTATTTTTGTTGTTGTTGTTGTTGTTTAGACCAGGGCGTTTTGAGTTTGACTCGGTTATTTATTGTAATTTCTGTTCGTTTTGGGTTTCATTTGTTTATCGATGCTGATTTGTGGTAGTTTCACGCTTGGTAGATTATTTGATTTTATTTTTGCTCATTTTTTGTTTTTTTGAGTTCTTTACTTTTCTTTGAAAAACTTATTTTGTGGAAAAAGTTTTTTTTTTTTTAATTAATGTTAGGAAACGGCTATGCGTCTAACTTATAGAAAATATAAGGGGGCTGTCCAGCTAAATCAAAAGGCACTGAATTTATCGATATTATTCAGAAGACATATCCAGGGCTCGGAATTAGTCCTTAAAAGTCTCTAAAGTCCCTTTTTTTGGCTGAAGTCTGTTGACTCTCCAGTCCCTAAAAATTTCCTATTTGGGAGCATGGTATTTTTGAAATTAAAGCAAGATATAATTTAAAGATTCTCTTTAGATAATGTAAAATCTCCACATATCTGGCTGTACTGATCTCATGGTTATAGTGTCATAGTTCAGTAAGGAGCAACAAAACAGTGGGAATTTTGTATGTGGCCAAAGTGTCTATTAACTGTTGTAAACATAGGTAGCTAATAACAGCACAAAATTATGTTGGGTATAAAAGATGGGTTACATTGTGTTACCAGTCAAGGATAGCGAGTAACATTGTCCTATAGGGTGGGTTGGATAATTAGTCATATTATAGTAATGTTCAAGGATAGATAATTTCCCTTAGCTTCATGAAAGGAATCATACCATTATAAGTTTTTTCAAATCGACTTGTATTCCAATGGTACAAATTATATATTCTTTCCCTCTAAAGGTTAGTTGATAAACTAATAGCAGGTTGAGTGAGAAGAGTAGAGTACCATGGGTGGAATATTCAGATGCCCAATACCACCATACTTGATGGTTTTCCTGATGAATTTAAACCTAGTTCTCTTTAGTGTATTTAGGAAAAACAATGGCCAAGTGCAAATTTTGTTGCTCCTGGTTAAGTAAAGAAGACATGGGTGGCAGAAAGATAAATGAATGGTGTAGGATTGGTGATGATGAGTTTTCTTTTTACTGCAAAATATGCGGGAAAAACCTTAGCTGTCTCAAAGGCTTTTCCACCTCGACTCAACATGCTTGATCAGATGAGTGCTAGAAATAGGTTGCAATCTATCTCAATCTATTATAGTTATGATTCTGTGGATCTGCTAGGTAACAATCCCAATCAGAAAAGCCATCAGCTAGCAATGGAAGTAAAATTCTTGAACTGTTTAGTGACAAAGATCCCAAGCCATCAGCTAGCAATGGAAGTAAAATTCTTGAGATGTTTTGTGACAAAGAGGCTGCTTACAAAGCAGAAATCATCGGGGTGCTCGAGTCCTTGCAAGCTTCCATGTCTGCAGGTCTGTGTGATGGATTCATTGATGTGTTTGAAGCCATGTTCCCTGGTAAGCCACCGCCCAGGATATCAATGAGTTCAAAGAAAGTTATGTACATGATAACTGATGCGCTTCACCTACATTGTAAACTGAATCTTGTGAAGGACATAGGTGAAGCTCACTTTTCGTGGTTATGACAAAACTACAAACAGTGGAGGAAAAAAGGGCTAAAGACTAGAGTGTGCTTTTGGTCCTGTTAAAGAGATCAATTTGTGAGCCACAATCTGGTGACGTATTTCATGAGGCATGCAAATGGTGATGACATTACAAAAAAGCAGATATCATGGATTTGGAGCTAGATGTTACCTCTTGAAAGACTAATAATCATAGGTATTAATGGGCGTAATGTCAGCTAAAAGGTATGGTTGCAAATGAATGCACTGAAGAAGGAAGAGGCTTTGAAAGAGCTTATAGAAGCATTCAAAGGTAAGATCCATGTTGTGCACAATGCATTTATGAAAGGGCTCCAGGAATTTTGCAAGGTGTCATCCAACTTTGTTGTCATCTTGAGGCATTTTTTCCTAGGCTGGCCTGCATGACATAAGGATTTTAGAGAATACCAGAAAAATAAAGGTGTCCTATACAATAGTTCCATTCAGTACGTCCCAACAAGGTGGCTGCCGTTGGGTCCTGCTGTTCGCCAAGTGGTTGTTCACTGGCCAGCACTTTTGGAGTATTTTTGCATCATATGCCATTGATGAGACATTTGAAGAATGTCGTGTCGTCAGAAAAGTACTTCAAGATTATAAGCCACCTAAAAAAGGAAAGATATACTTGCAGAACTCGAATTTGTGTATGCATGGTCTGAGCTTTTTTCGAAATTCCCAGCTGCATTTCAGAAGAATATACCCCTTGTGCACACTTTTCATGCCTCGCTGAAAAACTTACTTCTGACTGTTTTGGCGAGACTTTGGACAAGCTGTAACAGCTTGCTTGTGAACTTGCACAACTATTCGCAGGACAATATTGTAGGTGAACAGGTTGAGCTTGCTTTAGATGCTCAGAAACTTGCCTTGGCAGATAAACAGGGAATCCGTCAAAGGGCGCAAAGACATTTCAAGGCAACTGTTTTTGATCAAGAAGTACCCAACTCTTCTTATAGCCTTCTCGAAGTGCTTAGGTGCCTGAATTGCATGGAAAGGAAAGGAGCTAGACGTTTATAAGATATAGTTGTGTCTGCTTGAGAGATCCTATTAGGAGTAAGCCGAGGACTCAGTAGAACCGACGCCATCACGCATCAACCATTACTGGCATCAAATCTTCTCTATAACAGTTGCTTTTGGTGGGCAAAAGTATACGCTTTTGTCGAAGCTTGTAGAAGCTTTGTTGGCATTGTCGCATGGTAGTACTGATGTAGAAAATGTTTTTTTTTTTTTGCTGTCAGGAACACTTCTTCCATCAGACAGAACCTCCATGTCAGAAAGATGTCTGAATGCGAAACTAAATGTGATTGACTAATTGAACACATATGGAGGCAAACCGAAATGTTGGCATGGTCAAAATACCAAGACTGTTTGGAGAGCAAGGCAAAAGAACAAGCTTCTGAACATAGCGGCCATGACAAAGAGAAAGAAAGGGAGCCTACCTTCGTTGGCATATCTAGCAAAAAAGAGCTAGATAGGGCTGAGGAATTATTTCAAGAAAAGTAGGCATCATAAAGATAAAAACGAGTAATTGTTGATGCCCTCTTGAAAGAGGCCACCAATAGTTTACAGAGAGCGATGGCTTCAAAGGATTCTGTGGACATTGTCTTGGCCAATTCCCTACTAGAGAGTGCCATGAAAATGTGAGAAGACGGTAAAAACGAAACAGATGAAAAAAGAGCAGGCTGAGAAGGACACACAAAAGAGGAAGTTGAACCTGATAAGCAAGCTCCCCAGTCTATGAAAGAAGTGAATGAGGTGAATGAGTTAGCTTGTTAGCTGAAGTCTTATGGATTGTTTTTACATTATTCTAGTATTGAAATTGTTTTTTTTGTGTTTTAAAGAAACATAACTGAGAGTTTGCTAAAAAATAAAATGGAAGAACAAAGACTGCTGACCCGTCTCCATGAAAAATGAGCTCCTTCCAAGGCTCATGAATAGGATAATTCTTAGGGTGACTTGGCCACCATTTCTGATTCATGAGCAAAGCAATATTTTGACCATGGATGACAATCAGAATCCCTACTCACTCTGGTCCCTATTGGTTTCTTTTTTTACTCCTAAAAGTCCCTTGACAGGTGGTCAAGTCCCTTTTCTACTGAGCATGAATCAGTCCGAGCTCTGCATATCTAAAATATGTTCAGAAATGCTTAGTTCAAACTTCATGGAATGCTGAGGGGGATAATGAACTGAATCAAAAGACTTTAAGCGAATCCAGGTTATCAAATGACATATCTGCAGTGTCTCAGAAGCAGCTTAGGGTATCAAGTTGGAATTTTCAGGAAAATTTGAGGAGGATATTCTAGCTGCAACTACCTGCGACTGCGACTGCAACTACTTGTGACAATGACTGCGAATGCGTATGATTGTGATTGTGACTACTTGTGAGGGCGACTGAAACTACTTGCAACTGCCACTACTTCGTCTGCAACTGCTTGTGACGGTGATTGCGATGACTCGCGACTACCACTGCTGCTACTGCGGTTGCGATTGAGACTGTAATCTGGACTGTTACTACTACTACTACTACTACTGATTCTACATCTACTACTACTTCTTCTACCTCTACTATTGTACTACTTATACTACTACTATTGAACTGAATCAAAAGAGTTTAAGTGCATCCAGCTTGTCGAAATGCCATAGATTTAATATCTTTTGAACGGCTAAGAGTATTAAGTTTAAAGTCTCAGGGATTGTTAAGGGTTATATTGAACTAAATCTAAAAAAGCTATGTCGATCCAGGTTTTTAACAGGGCATATCCGCAAATCCTTAAAGTATAGTTGAAGGTGTTAAGTTGGAACTTTCTGGGAATGTTGAACTAGATTACAAGACACTATGTGCATCTGTGATCAAAAGGACTTATCTGTAATATTTCACGGGATATTGAACTATGTCCAAAGACACTATATGCATCCAAGGTTGTTAAAAGGGTGCATCTGCGATACCTAAAAATGGCTAAGAGTGAATTTGAAAGTTTCAGGACATGTTAAAGGGGATGTTCGATTAACATTTGTCTATACTCATGGTTATCACGTTATGGGGGTGAAAATAGCTTCAGTCCAAAAGAAACCCAAAAATTCTGCACACATTCAATACTTTTCTAATAAAATTCCCCGTACCCATCCATTTTAAGTTCTATAGTACAATTATTATTTAAACTTGTGGCAATTTTTTTTTTACAAAATATGAGTAGGTAGCCGAAATCTTGATTCTTAAGGAGAAAAACTGAATAATCTTTGCAAACACTCATTTAAATAACCGAAAAGAGTATGTCTGTTTAAAATCAGTAGAAGTTAATAAAATAATTTCTGTACAAAACAAGCTTTTTCAGAGAAAAGTTAAAAGTTACTTTAAACCAAGACGAGTAGAAACAAACTCAAATAGTAATTCAAGGGTCAAACGAACATAAATCACTATCAGTAAATAAATAAATCCCAAAACGAATACAAAGTACAATAAATAAGTCAAACTGAAAACGAACAGAAATCACCACAAACAGGATGGAAGGGGTTAACCCCAGTCCCTATCATGCCTTCTAAAGATCATAACGTCATTTGTTCAACGTAGTTGAAAGTTCTTGAAAATAGGTCTTTTAGGATGATAACCCCCTCATAGCCCTTATCGCAAGGGTTGTAAGTTATGCCCTGGGGGTATATAATGTTTATATAGAAAGTTGTTGCAGAACTTTTACAAAGGGCTCATTTGATTGGAAATTGAAAGGGCTAGTGCCCTTTTTAACAGTCGAAAGTGAATGGAGAGTAATTAACCCCACTCTCACGCCCACCATTTCCCCAAACACGTTCAATCAAAGTTTAGAGATAGCCATTTTGTTCAACGTAGTCGAAAGTTCTGGAAATGATGAATTTAAGGATGACAAACCCCCCAGAGCCCCCAGGGCAAAGGTTGTAAGTTATGCCCTGGGGACATACAAGGTTTTTATTGATAGCGGTGTTGTAAAAACTTCAAAAGGGGCTCATTCAATTGGAAATTGAGAGGGATAGTGCCCTTTTTAATAGTCGAAAGTGATTGGAGGGTAAATAACCCCCCTCTCACGCCCACCATTCACCCAAACACATCCAATCAAAATTTCAGATAGCCATTTTACTCAACGTAGTAGAAACTTTCTGAAATTAGGTCTTTGATGATGACAAGCCCCCAGCCCTCAGGGATAGGGTTGTAAGTTATTCCCTGGGGGTTTACAAGGTTTATATTGAAAGCGTTGACGTAGAAACTTCAAAGGGGCTCATCTGACTGAATCATCATCGAATCATCATCATCATCGATCATCATCGAAAGGGTTCTTTCGATTAGAAATCGAAAGGCCTAGTCCCCTTTTAATAGTCGAAAGTGATTGGAAGGCTTGACATTTTTATAGTAAAGGTCTATGTTGGTACAATGTATTATTTTTAATTTTTTGTTTAGACCAAGGCACTTCGTATCGAAGACGTTGTCGTAGAAACTTCGAAAAGGGCTTATTCGATTGAAAATAGAAATGTCCTTTTTAATAGTCGAAATTGATTGGAGGGTAACTAATTCCCCCCCCCCACTTCTACCCTCCCATTTGCCCATTATGTTTAAAAACTAAGTGTTGTCTTAAGATTAAATCAAAATGCACTGTGTTAATGCTAACTCCCAATAAGGCATTTCAGCAGTATCTCAAGAACGACTGAAGGTATTATGTTCAAACTGTCGGGGGTACTTCTTCTCTTAAAATTTAACCAAATCAAAATAGTGTAAGTGTATCCAAGCTATCAAAGAAAGTAGACAGATTTTTTTGCGACTGGTATCAAGTTTTCCATTTCAGGTCAACTAGAGGAGGTATGAAACTAAATTAAATACTACTATTTGTGTCCAGATTTTTAAAAGGGTTTATCTTGATAAAAACTGCTGAAAAATTTTCTCCAGCATACAAATAGCAGGCCAAACTATAAAGTCTTAAAAAAAACGAAAAGATATAAAGTATTATTTTCTTTTTCCCTGAAAAGACCATTTCAATATAAAATGAACAGAAATTAATTAAAAAACTTTTTCCTCAAAATAAGTTTTTTAAATAAAAGTAAAGAACTCCATTAAACCAAAAATGAGCAAAAATAAAATCAAATAATCTAACAAGCGTGAAACTACCACAAATCAGCATCGATAAATAAATGAAACCCACAACGAACAGAAATTACAATAAATAACCGAGTCAAACTCAAAAGGAGCAGAAATTAACACGAGTAGGGCTCAAAACCCCTGTGCCTTCGCAAGACCAGAACATAATTTGCACTGTACTGAAAAAATACAAATGAATGTGCAATCAGTTAAATATACATATACTGATATTCAGTAATCAAGATGTTAATATTATTTGATTTATTAAAGTCATAAAAGTAAAAACATTTATATTGGTGTGAATTGTCCATTGGAGGTGTGAATTGTTCAGAGGATATTTCTGTTGGGCGGGGGATTTTCCCGTGGAGGTGGAGCCAGGTATCCTGGCGTTATTAAAAAAAACAATCAGATATTAAATAAAAAAAACAAGTTTTTTAACTGAAAGTAAGGAGCGACAATAAAACTTAAAACGAACAGAATTATTGAATATATGAAGGGGGTTGCCCCCTCCTCAACACCTCGCTATTTACGCTAAAGTTCAAATTTTGTCTCAGTTCTTTAAAAACAACTACTGAAGCACAAGGGTCGTTTAAATAGAACAATAAGTAACTTTTTTTTTTAAAGTGCTGAAAAACTGTAGCATGAACAGCAAGGTGTTGAGGAGGGGGGCAACCCCCCTCATATAAGTAATAATTTCTGTCCGTTTTAAGTTTTAATGTTGCTCCTTGCTTTTAGTTGAAAAAACTTCTTTTTTATTTAATGAAGCTTAGAGAGAAACATTTTGCTAAAGGCAATGAAAAAAGTATGTCAATTAAAGTAAAAGTAGATAAAAATGGAAAAAGTAATTAATTAAAAAAAATACACAAAACAACAGCCCACTTACAAAAACTAATATATAAACTCCCAGTATTCAGTTCTGTTGAGCAATGCCGAAGCATTGGACGGATATTTTTTAATGATATCGACAGTTTTGAACTTGGTTAACAAACACCAAAATATTTAATACCAAAATATTTAATTTTTTTTTTAATTTAACGCATTATCAAAGTAGTTTGTTCAAAGTAAAACATTAAAACTAAGATTAAAAAAATCAAATAAAGATTTTTTAATTCAATGTTTTTAGTTTAATTTTGAACACCAAAGCCAATTTATTTGACACCTTTACACTTCATAACTGTAAAAATTTAATCTTTTTCAAAGCGGCAACTAGATAAATACAATCCCTCCTCTAAAAAATAAATAAATGACAATAAAACACAAAAAACCTATCCGTTCAGGGGGAAAATACAAATATTCCCACCGTTTCGTTCAGGAGAAACATTTCTGATTATAGTGGCTTCATATATCAGCTCATGGGTGCTCTTGCAATGCAAGCAAAAGTTGATGGCATATTTTTACCGAAATTGTTCCCTATTAAGTTGTTTTCCTTGTCTTTTCTTTGATTTTATGATTTTTCTTGGGTACTAATAACAGCACTAATTACTAATAAACAAATACATATTTAGGATCACCATAAAAAACTGATTCTTTGGTCGAATGTTAACAATAGTGTTGCTCTTACACTTTCATTATAGGGTCAAAATCTATTGGCAGGCAGTCAACAATGGGGCAACACACATTTTTCTATTGTTTTTACACATTCTGTTTTTTTTTTTTTGGTTTCCTAATAATTACTTTATAGTCCCAAATATCAAGGGGGGCTTGGCCCTCCTGACCCCCCCCCCTTTCCGGTGCCCATCAACGTGTGTATACTTTCCAATAACCAATACTATATGTAAACAATGGACAAAGCTCATAAGTTGCAGCCCTCCCCCCCGGAACTGCGGGGGACTAAGTCATCCTCAAAGACATATTTATTTGATTTTCGACTATGCTGAACAAAATGGCTATCTCAAAATTTCGATTTGGTGAATTTGGGAAAAAATGAGTGTGGGAGGGGAGCAAGTTGCCCTCCAATTTTTTTGGTCACTTAAAAAGGGCACTAGAACTTTTAATTTCCGTTCGAATGAGTCCTCTCACGATATTCTAGGACTACTGGATCGATACGATGACCCCTGAAAGAAAAAACACGCATCGGTGATCTTTCTTCTGGCAAAAATATAAAATTCCATATTTTTGCAGATAGGAGCTTGAAACATCTACAGTAGGGTTTTCTGTTAAGCTGTATCATATGGTTTGATTTTCACTAAGATTCTATCACTTTTAGGGGGTGTTTCACCTTTTTTTCGAAAATAAGGCAATTTTTTTTCAGGCTCATAACTTTTGATGAGTTAAACTAAATTTGATCAAACTTATATATTTTAAATCAGCATAAAAATCCAATTTTTTTGCTGTATCTACTGGTATCAAAATTCTGGTTTCTAGAGTTTCGGTTACTATTGGACCGGGTCGCTCCTCCTTACTTACAATTCGTTACCATGAACTGTTTGATTAAATAAAAAAAGAAGTTTTCTTTTTAACTGAAAGTAAGGAGTGACATTAAAACTTCAAATGAACAGAAATTATTCCGTATATGAAAGGGGCTGTTTTCTCCTCAACGCCTCGCTTCTTATGCTAAAGTTTTTTATTGTTTTAAAAAAGAAAATTGTGAGACAGAATCAAACTTTGGCGTAAAGAGCGAGGCGTTGAGGAGAGGACAGTCCCTTTCATATACGGAATAATTTCTGTTCGTTTTAAGTTTTAATGTCGCTCCTTACTTTCAGTTAAAAAAAAAACTTGTTTTTTTATTTAATTTCTGAACGTTTTTGAATTAATGCAGCTTTCATTTTGACTCATCGTACATGAATAATTAAAACGAAATTTGCATATTGATTTTACTTTTATTGGCTAAATGGCTTTCTCGAAATTTTGTTCTGACGTAACTCACGAATTAACTTACGTAACGAACTTCTATATTCGTATATTTTTATTACATATATTAGTGAGTTCGCCCTCTAGTCAATACCTCGCTCTTTACGCTGAAGTTCAAATTTTGTTCCAATTCTATAAGAATGACCCCTTAATAACAAAGGCCGTTAATTAAAATAAATAGCTCTGATGAAAGTACAAAAACAAACTTTAGCGTGAAGAACGAGATAATGACCAGGAGGCGAACCCAGTCATATACGTAAAATTTCTGTTCGTTTTAAGTTTTGATGTTGCTCCTTACTTTCAGTTGAAAAAAATGTTTTTTATTCAATTTCTGATCGTTTTTTTAAATAACGCTGGGAAATCCAGCGTCCCCTTCATAGCCATGTCCCATGAAAACTTCCCCATGAAAACTTCCTCCATGGAAAGATCCGCCCACGTAGAAAGATTATTCCATAAAAATGTGGAATGGAAAGATCATTACACATTTTTGCAGATAGGAGCTTGAAACTTCTATAGTAGGGTTCTCTGATACGCTGAATCTGATGTTAGGATTTTCATTAAAGTTCTATGAGTTTTAGCGAGTGTTTCCCCATTTTTTTTAAAAAAATAAGGCAAATCTTCTCAGGCGCGTAACTTTTGATGGGTAGGACTAAACTTGATGAAACTTATATATTTGAAATCAGTATAAAAATCTTATTCTTTTGATGTATCTGTTGATATCAACATTCTGTTTTTTAGAGTTTCAGTTACTATTGAGCCAGGTCGCTTCTTACTTACAGTTCGTTACCACGAACTGTTTGAAAACTTCTTTTGTGGGAAAATTTTTGTTCTAATTAATTACCATACAAACCATAAAAACGAAGAAATTATTTTATTTTTATTTGGTAGTACAACTAAAAGCTTTAAAGTATTTAGAATATCCAAAATATTTAAAATATTTAGAATAGCCATTTTACAGTTCATAATATTATCAAACAGTTCGTGGTAACGATCTGTAAGTAAGGAGTTACCCAGCTCAATGGTAACCGAAAGTCTAAAAAACTGAATTTTGATACCAATAGATACATCAAAACAATCAGATTTTAATTGTGATTTCAAATATATAAGTTTCATCAAGTTTAATCTTACCCATCAAAAATTACGCGTCTGAGAAAGTTTGGCTTTTTTTCGAAAAAAGGGGAAAATACCCCCTAAAAGCTATAGAACCTGAATGAAAATCAAACCATCATATTCAGCGTATCAGAGAATCCTACTGTAGAGGTTTCAAGCTCCTATCTACAAAAATGTGGAATTTTCCATTTTTTGCCAGAAGAAAGATCATGGATGCGTGTTTATTTGTGTTTTTATGTTGTTTTTTTTTTTCTTTTTCCCAGGGGTAATCGTATTGACCCAGTGGTCCTAGAATATCGTAGGAGGGCTCATTGGAACGGAAATTAAAAGTTCTAGCGGCATTTTTAAGTAACCAAAAAATGGAGGGCAACTAGGCCCCCTCCCACGCTCATTTTTTTCCAAAGTCACCCGATCAAAATTTTGAGATAGCCATTTTGTTTTGTATGGTCGGAAATGTGATAACTATGTCTTTTAGGATGACTTCATCCCCCGAAGCCCCCGGGGGGAGGGCTGAAAGTTATGAACTTTTCCCAATGTTAACATATAGCATTGGTTATTGGGAAGTATACAGACGTTTTCAGGGGGAATTTTTTTTGGTAATGGGGGGTAGGGGTGGGACGGGATTTTTACGTGGGAGGAGGATCTTTCCATGAAGGAGGTTTTCATGGGGGAAGGGACATTGCTATGAAGGGGGCGCCGGACTCCCAAGCATTATTTTAAAAAAAAAATCAGAAATTAAATGTAAAGAAACAAGTTTTTCAGCTGAAAGTAAGGAGCAACATCAAAACTTAAAACGAACAGAAAATATGAGCTATATGATTGGGTTCTCCCCCTATTCAATACCTCGCTCTTTAAGCCAAACGTTTTTTAGTACTTGCATATGAGCTATTTATTCTAATTAACGGCCTTTTTGATTAAGGGGTCATTTTTAAAGAATTGGAACAAAATTCGAACTTTAGCTTAAAGAGCAAGGTATTGACTAGGGGGCAAACCCCCTAATATACGTATTAAAAATATATGAATATAGAAGTTCGATACGTAAGTTAATTCGTAAGTTACGTATATTTATTACTAATAAAAACGTTCGTAAATAAAATTCAACAAGTTTCGAGAAAGCCATTTAACCAATTAAAAGTAAGAGTAATATGCAAATTTTGTTTTAATTATTCATGCACGGTGAGCCAAAATCAAAACCTGCATTAATTCAAAAACTTTCAAAAATTAAATAAAATAAACAAGTTTTTTTTACTGAAAGTAAGGAGTGACATTAAAACTTAAAACGAACAGAAATTATTCCGTATATGAGAGAGGCTGTGCCCTCCTCAGCGCCTCGCTCTTTACGCTAAGGTTTGACTTTCTCACAACTCTATTTTTTTAACAATAAAAAACTTTAGCGTAAAGAGCGAGGCGATGAGGAGGGGACAGCCCCATTCATATACGGAATAATTTCTGTTCGTTTTAATGTCGCTCCTTACTTTCAGTTAAAAAAACTTGTTTTTTTTCTTTAAGAATAAAGAAGAAACGAATGGGCAAGTACTAATGAAGCAATGGGCAAATTCTCTACAGTCTTCTACACTTTATATTACACTTACAGCGTTCTTCACTTTTAATATATTGCTGCGAAACTATATCTAAAATTACAACTGCAGTCTGTATGGCTCACGTATTTTATGGGTCATTGAGAGAGAGAGAGAAAAGGTGGGGGAGGAAATTAAATTTTTTCCTAATAATTGTGGGGATTTTCACCCCCTTCAGCATCCAAAGTCTTGTTATCTTTACGTTTTTTTCTAGTTTCAGGTAAATAGAACGTATGTAAACGATTTTCCCCCCGGTTTCCTCATCGTGGCCTTCTACTAGACACTTCGAGACATTACTTATCACTTCGAATTATAAAGAAGAACCTTGACTTGATGGCACAGAGTAAACTTAATGTATTTCACTGGCACATTACGGACGATCCATCTTTTCCATTTGAGAGTCAGAAGTTTCCACAGTTGAGGTGATTGTTTTACTGTTTTCTTACAAAACGTCATTACCGATGTTGTACTTCGAAAGGCGTTATTCCCCGGACCATTAATTTCACACTCAAAAAGATACTGCCTGAAAAATTATATTAAAGATTTCTTATGGTGGAGGACAAATACGGACCTTGGGGGAATTGCAACGGAATTTTTTTTTTACACCAAAATGTTCAAAAAATCAGCTTAATCACATAAAAAAGGGGAAATCGGAAATTGTATTTAGACGTATTTTTGGGTTTAAGTTTTCTTGTTTTCTTGATAGTTTTCTAGATATTTGATTGTTTTCTATCAAATCAAGCATGATGAATTCGTATTCCACGTAAGAAATCAAGTTTGCCATCCCCTGGTATAAATTTTCACCTTCACGGAACGGAGGGGTGGGGGTAAAGTACGCAGATCATTATGTGCCAGATCCCTATGGCTAAAGAATCATTTTATATCAGACAAAGTACAGTATTGCCAAAAATGAGGTCAAAAGCAGTGTTTTTTACTATTTACCTTATTTCTACCTCTAAGGGGCCTGCAGTATGAGGTTATGCTAAATATAACATCTTGAAAAAACCAATTCTTTAATCGAGGTCAAACTTCAGATCTACCAGTTAAAAAAAGAAGTTTTAGAACCCAAGTAAATTAATCGCAATAATGTTTTGATTTTAAAGTACCCCCTAAAGTTAATTCTTCTTCCTGCTCGTCTTTGTTATCGTCCTCATCCTGTCTAGCTGGAACGTTAGCAAATAAAGCCTCTTTACAATCCCCGCAGGTGAAGCTGCAGGGAAAAATGTTCTGACGGCAGCTTCTTCTGTGCGACTCGCACCGTCTTTAGCCTGTCTCCGGTGAAGCATCTGTCATAATGTGAAGATACATATTCCGTGACGAAGAGAGGCGTCAACCCCACTCTTCAGGGTTTAATGAGTTGGGCGTGTCTTGCCACTTTATTATTTGCAAATAGCTCCTGTAAAAGTGGTACTTTGTGGCAGCCAACGTAGGCAGTAGCCACATTGCCTTAATCAAAGCATTTACACTGTAAATGCTCGCACCCGGACATCCTTCAGGGTCATTGCTTTCCCCTTTGTATACGGGAAGCAAAGCTTTCTCTCCAGCTTCGGCGATATCCTGGTGGTTGAATCCTAGTGTCATGAAGATCTTGCAAGCATCCTTGAAAATCCCATCTTCAAGTGACAAGGAACCCATTGCTGGTTTCTCTACGCCGTGAAGTGCAGATGTTGTATCGTGACCAGATATTAATATCGGAGAGCCGATAGAAGATATTAGACGAGTCGTGTCAACTCCGGAGAATACCCTCCAGAAATTACTCCCCCCCCTATACCCCCTCCCCCTCCTCCCGAAAAATATATCCTTGTTGAAAGGAAATTATTCCCAAAAATTTGTTCCCCACTTAAAGTTCACCAAGACAGTCCCCCCCTGCAGAAAACTCCCAATAAAAAATACTACGTGTAAGCAACGGACAAATTACAACACTTAAAAAGGGACTTACACTTCTACAATGGGGTTCTCTGATTGTTTTGTAGTTTGGGAGGGAGGGAGATACATTAAAGGGTGCATTTTAATGCCAAAACATCCCAGCTCTCATTGAGCCATCAGACAAATACCGAATCAGTTGCAAGGGAGAGATGAGGGGGGGCGGGTTAAAGTTGATATATAATCCCCAGAGCCGTAACCAGGATTTTGTTGGGGGGTGACACAAAAGAAACTTTAAAAAGCGCATCAAAAATGCAAAATTGATATCTATTCCTTTATAGTTTTGGGAATATTTCTGATCTGCGCTGTTATTATGAAATTAAAGGGTAATATTAAACCCCAAAACGAGCAGAATGTATTCTGTATAGGAGGGGGACTGCCCCTTCTTCATGCACACCTCCACATCATGGTTGCAGAAACTTCGGAAATTGAGAGTTCAAGTCCTTTTTTTTATAAATCGAAAGTTATTGAAGACCAACCAGCTGCGGGAGGAGGGTATTTTCCAGGGTGGTATTTTCGAAGGGAGTATTTTCCATGGGGATATTTTTGGTGAAGGGGGGAGGGGTTATATTTTTGGTGTTATTTTCCTGGGGGGTATTTTCCGCGGTGGGGTATATTCCGCGGGGAATTGCTTACGGGGGGTATATTCTGCGGGGGATATTATCTGGGGAGTGTTTTCCAGGGGGTATTTCTGGGGGTATTTTCCGCGATGGGTGTTTTCCAGGGGGGGGGGGTAAATGCCGGCCACTGATAAAGTAGCAGACAAATAGATGGCCCACAAAGTTCAAGCTCTTTTCTACTGATATCTACTCTTCTCTATTCGTTAAGAAATTCATAGGAATCCTTCCTTGTCGTAATGGATTTGATTTCACTTCTTATTTTCTTTCCAACGACTTTGATGATCTGGTCCCTTTTTCCATTTTCAGTATTTGCTGTCACCTCTTGGTGAAATTCTCGCAGTATCCTGTTAACCATATCTCTAAATGTTACGAGTGAATCTTTCCCGTTTGAATTGGACACGACCACCCGTTCGCTATACTCGCTGACGAACAAATCCTTGGCTTGACGAAAGTTGTAGGCCAAATTATCACAGTTAGTTTCAGAGAGAATATCTGTCATATTTCTTAAAATTATCGTCAAAGGTAGAGGCTCTTCTCTGTTGACATAGCACCGAAGCGCTTCTTCGAGAGCGGTTTTCCCTGCACTATCGCACGCTCTTCCTTTCCGTTTCTTTGGTGGACGCTCGTCACTCACTTCTTCTTGACCATAGGATTTTTGTAGAATCTTTCTTCCTGTCACGAAGTTGACTGAGCATATTTGATGATAGACGTCAACCTCGGCATGAAGCTCATAAGTCTTTGAATTCATCCGACCAATGAATGTCATAGCCCACTGATCGTTCCTGTCCTTACACATTTCACTAATCGAGTAGTCGAAGCTATGTGTTTGTACTACATAAGCTTCAGCGAAAGTAGTAACCAAGGTTCCATTTTGCTTACGCCTATAGCAATTTCCATGCTATTTGCTTGCAGGTATAGGACCATGCTATTTGCTTAGGAAATACTTTTGCGGAGACATATAGCAATTTCAATGTTATTCTGGACCTTGTATACACCTTTTCAAAGAGAGTGAGTATCCCCATGCATATAGGTAATACTTCTACAGGGCATTATGACAAGTTTCTGGGTCAACTCTAGTTTGAGGGTCGATAAAGTGAAATTATGTCACTATTCTAGTTTTTCTAAACCAGAATTGCCTATAACTTAATATATTCAAATATTTTTTGATAACTTGATAGGTGTTTTGAATAAAAGGAATTCAAATATTTTGCCTATGAAATAGAAGCTAACTCAATTTGCGAAAAGGTATTCCATTTGCACAACTCTGATCTGATTGAATTGTCGCCCGACAATGAGATGTAATCACTGCTAAGCCTTTTGTTATTGCGAGAGGATTACCCAATTTACTTCTTAGTGTTAACTGACAGAGTTCCAAATGCGAACATTTTGAAAAGCAGACAAAAAATTGGACACTATAATCAGAATTATTTGATTAACATTTAAAAAGGGGTAATGAGATATGTGATCTATATAATACACAAGTGATGTTTGATAAGTATTGTCAATTTAAAATAGGATCTAACGTTCCCTTCATTCCCCCATTTCTGAGGGCAGGGAGGGGAGGGGTCAATTTTGGAGGGAAAACATCTGCATCAAGGGGAAGGCTCAGAGGCCCTTCGTTCCCACATTTCCGAGGGCAGGGTAGGGGGAGAAGGTGATAGTATTCCAATACAATAATTCAAGCATAATAGAATTTATGCTCCTAGTGGAAGCTCGTAAAACCCTTCCCCCTCCCCGCGCTAGGATTATTGCCTGGCTGTGACAATGGATATTACCTCTAAATACACAGAATTAAGGTGATAGTATTCCGATACAATAAGTCAAGTATAATAGAATTGATGCTCCTAGTGGAAACTCGTAAAACCCTTCCCCCTCCCCGCGCTAGGATTATTGCCTAGCTATGACAATGGATATTACCTCGAAATACAGAGAATTAAGGTGATAGTATTCCGATACAATAAGTCAAGTATAATAGAATTTATGCTCCTAGTGGAAGCTCGTAAAACCCTTCCCACTCCCCGCGCTAGGATTATTGCCTAGCTGTGACAATGGATATTACCTCTAAATACAGAGAATTAAGGTGATAGTATTCCGATACAATAAGTCAAATATACTAGAATTTATGCTCCTAGTGGAAGCTTGTAAAACCCTTCCCCCTCCCCGCGCTAGGGTTATTGCCTGGCTGTGACAATGGATATTATCTCTAAATACAGAGAATTAAGGTGATAGTATTCCGATACAATAAGTCAAGCATAATAGAATTGACGCTCCTAGTGGAAACTCGTAAAAACCCTTCCCCTTTCCCGTGCTAGGATTATTGCCTAGCTGTGACAATTGATATTATCTCTAAATACAGAGAATTAAGGTGATAGTATTCCGATACAATAAGTCAAGTATAATAGAATTGATGCTCCTAGTGGAAACTCGTAAAACCCATCCCCCTCCTCGTGCTAGGGTTATTGCCTGGCTGTGACAATGGATATTACCTCTAAATACAGAGAATTAAGATGATAGTATTCCGATACAATAATTCAGGCATAATAGAATTGACGCTCCTAGTGGAAACTCGTAAAACCCTTCCCCCTCCCCGCGCTAGGATTATTGCATGTCTGTGACAATGGATATTATCTCTAAATACAGAGAATTAAGGTGATAGTATTCCGATACAATAAGTCAAGTATAATAGAATTTTTGCTCCTAGTGGAAGCTCGTAAAACCCTTCCCCCTCCCCGCGCTAGGATTATTGCCTAGCTGTGACAATGGATATTACCTCTAAATACAGAGAATTAAGGTGATAGTATCCCGATACAATAAGTCAAGTATAATAGAATTTATGCTCCTAGTGGAAACTCGTAAAACCCTTCCCTCCCCGCGCTAGGGTTATTGCCTGGCTGTGACAATGGATATTACCTCTAAATACAGAGAATTAAGGTGATAGTATTCCGATACAATAAGTCAAGTATAATAGAATTGATGCTCCTAGTGGAAACTCGTAAAACCCTTCCCCCTCCTCGTGCTAGGGTTATTGCCTGGCTGTGACAATGGATATTATCTCTAAATACAGAGAATTAAGGTGATAGTATTGCGATACAATAAGTCAAGTATAATAGAATTTATGCTCCTAGTGGAAGCTCGTAAAACCCTTTCCCCTCCCCGCGCTAGGATTATTGCCTAGCTGTGACAATGGATATTACCTCTAAATACAGAGAATTAAGGTGATAGTATTCCGATACAATAAGTCAAGTATAATAGAATTGATGCTCCTAGTGGAAACTCGTAAAACCCTTCCCCCTTCTCGTGCTAGGATTATTGCCTGGCTGTGACAATGGATATTACCTCTAAATACAGAGAATTAAGGTGATAGTATTCCGATACAATAAGTCAAGTATAATAGAATTTATGCTCCTAGTGGAAGCTCGTAAAACCCTTCCCCCTCCCCGCGCTAGGATTATTGCCTAGCTGTGACAATGGATATTACCTCTAAATACAGAGAATTAAGGTGATAGTATTCCGATACAATAAGTCAAGTATAATAGAATTTATGCTCCTAGTGGAAACTCGTAAAACCCTTCCCCCTCCCCGCGCTAGGGTTATTGCCTGGCTGTGACAATGATATTACCTCTAAATACAGAGAATTAAGGTGATAGTATTCCGATACAATAAGTCAAGTATAATAGAATTGATGCTCCTAGTGGAAACTCGTAAAACCCTTCCCCCTCCTCGTGCTAGGGTTATTGCTTGGCTGTGTCAATGGATATTATCTCTAAACACAGAGAATTAAGGTGATAGTATTCCGATACAATAAGTCAAGTATAATAGAATTTATGCTCCTAGTGGAAGCTCGTAAAACCCTTCCCCCTCCCCGCGCTAGGATTATTGCCTAGCTGTGACAATGGATATTACCTCTAAATACAGAGAATTAAGGTGATAGTATTCCAATACAATAATTCAAGCATAATAGAATTGACGCTCCTAGTGGAAACTCGTAAAACCCTTCCCCCTCCCCGTGCTAGGGTTATTGCCTGGCTGTGACAATGGATATTATCTCTAAATACAGAGAATTAAGGTGATAGTATTCCGATACAATAAGTCAAGCATAATAGAATTGACGCTCCTAGTGGAAACTCGTAAAACCCTTCCCCTTCCCCGTGCTAGGATTATTGCCTAGCTGTGACAATTGATATTATCTCTAAATACAGAGAATTAAGGTGATAGTATTCCGATACAATAAGTCAAGTATAATAGAATTGATGCTCCTAGTGGAAACTCGTAAAACCCTTCCCCCTCCTCGTGCTAGGGTTATTGCCTGGCTGTGACAATGGATATTACCTCTAAATACAGAGAATTAAGGTGATAGTATTCTGATACAATAATTCAGGCATAATAGAATTGACGCTCCTAGTGGAAACTCGTAAAACCCTTCCCCTCCCCCGCGCTAGGATTATTGCATGTCTTTGACAATGGATATTATCTCTAAATACAGAGAATTAAGGTGATAGTATTCCGATACAATAAGTCAAGTATAATAGAATTTATGCTCCTAGTGGAAGCTCGTAAAACCCTTCCCCCTCCCCGCGCTAGGGTTATTGCCTGGCTGTGACAATGGATATTACCTCTAAATACAGAGAATTAAGGTGATGGTATTCCGATACAATAAGTCAAGTATAATAGAATTGATGCTCCTAGTGGAAACTCGTAAAACCCTTCCCCCTCCTCGTGCTAGGGTTATTGCCTGGCTGTGACAATGGATATTATCTCTAAATACAGAGAATTAAGGTGATAGTATTGCGATACAATAAGTCAAGTATAATAGAATTTATGCTCCTAGTGGAAGCTCGTAAAACCCTTCCCCCTCCCGTGCTAGGATTATTGCCTAGCTGTGACAATGGATATTACCTCTAAATACAGAGAATTAAGGTGATAGTATTCCGATACAATAAGTCAAGTATAATAGAATTGGTGCTCCTAGTGGAAACTCGTAAAACCCTTCCCCCTTCTCGTGCTAGGATTCTAAATACAGAGAATTAAGGTGATAGTATTCCGATACAATAAGTCAAGTATAATAGAATTTATGCTCCTAGTGGAAGCTCGTAAAACCCTTCCCCCTCCCCGCGCTAGGATTATTGCCTAGCTGTGACAATGGATATTACCTCTAAATACAGAGAATTAAGGTGATAGTATTCCGATACAATAAGTCAAGTATAATAGATTTTATGCTCCTAGTGGAAACTCGTAAAACCCTTCCCCCTCCCCGCGCTAGGGTTATTGCCTGGCTGTGACAATGGATATTACCTCTAAATACAGAGAATTAAGGTGATAGTATTCCGATACAATAAGTCAAGTATAATAGAATTGATGCTCCTAGTGGAAACTCGTAAAACCCTTCCCCCTCCTCGTGCTAGGGTTATTGCTTGGCTGTGACAATGGATATTATATCTAAACACAGAGAATTAAGGTGATAGTATTCCGATACAATAAGTCAAGTATAATAGAATTTATGCTCCTAGTGGAAGCTCGTAAAACCCTTCCCCCTCCCCGCGCTAGGATTATTGCCTAGCTGTGACAATGGATATTACCTCTAAATACAGAGAATTAAGGTGATAGTATTCCGATACAATAATTCAAGCATAATAGAATTGACGCTCCTAGTGGAAAATCGTAAAACCCTTCCCCCTCCCCGCGCTAGGATTATTGCCTAGCTGTGACAATGGATATTACCTCTAAATACAGAGAATTAAGGTGATAGTATTCCGATACAATAATTCAAGCATAATAGAATTGACGCTCCTAGTGGAAACTCGTAAAACCCTTCCCCCTCCCCACGCTAGGATTATTGCCTGGCTGTGACAATGGATATTATCTCTAAATACAGAGAATTAAGGTGATAGTATTCCGATACAATAAGTCAAGTATAATAGAATTTATGCTCCTAGTGGAAACTCGTAAAACCCTCCCCACTCCCCGCGCTAGGATTATTGCATGGCTGTGGCAATGGATATTACCTCTAAATACAGAGAATTAAGGTGATAGTATTCCGATACAATAAGTCAAGTATAATAGAATTGATGCTCCTAATGGAAGCTCGTAAAACCCTTCCCCCTCCCCGCGCTAGGATTATTGCCTAGCTATGACAATGGATATTACCTCTAAATACAGAGAATTAAGGTGATAGTATTCCGATACAATAAGTCAAGTATAATAGAATTGATGCTCCTAGTGGAAGCTCGTAAAACCCTTCCCACTCCCCGCGCTAGGATTATTGCATAGCTGTGACAATGGATATTACCTCTAAATACAGAGAATTAAGGTGATAGTATTCCGATACAATAAGTCAAGTATACTAGAATTTATGCTCCTAGTGGAAGCTTGTAAAACCCTTCCCCCTCCCCGCGCTAGGGTTATTGCCTGGCTGCGACAATGGATATTATCTCTAAATACAGAGAATCAAGTTGATAGTATTCCGATACAATAAGTCAAGTATAATAGAATTTATGCTCCTAGTGGAAACTCGTAAAACCTTCCCCTTCCCCGTGCTAGGATTATTGCCTAGCTGTGACAATTGATATTACCTCTAAATACAGAGAATTAAGGTGTTTATTCTGTGTGATTTTTTCTTTACTTGGTGGCCATTCAAAAAGCGAGGATTTCTGTTAAATAAATAATTCTTATACCTTTTAAAATAGCTTTACGGGGTGTTTGAGAGACTCTGTGTAAATATTTATCGGGGTTTTTATTTTTTCTGTTCAATTATTTTTAGTGTAAGCCAATATAATTACCTCATTCTTTTATTCTAACTTAACTTGTAGGAATAGGACTTCTAGAATAAGGATTTATTCCCTCGACTAAATCAGTTTATTCATGTATAATGGTGAACAAAAGACTATTAATTCACCGTATTCTTCTTCTTCTTATCTAGCTAAACGTTGCGCTGTGTTTGTCACACCAACTAGTAACTATTTATCGGGATTTTATTTTTTCCGTTCAATTATTTTCAGTGTAAGCCAATATAATGCTAGGGGGAGTAAAAATGGTAGTTATTTAGTACCCGGTAAACAGGTGACTTGATATGCTTCATTAGAAGTAGGTTATTGCTAATGATACGTCCTCGACAGATATTTTTATGGCTCTAACAATTGTACTCTATGCTTGCCCAGAGACACGATGTGGCTTTCCCACTATTGCTCTATGGCCGTTTATCGACACTACCTAGTTTATTGCATGTATTAAATCAGTATTTTTTACACAGTAGAGCGATAAACACATAACTAATATCTCTAAAAAAGTGAAGATGAAGCATTTTAAGAAAGTGTGTTCACATGATAGTGTTATTGTAGCATTGAATGCTGACGAGGAGAAGTATTTAAACTATGAAATAAGTACAAGTGGTAGTACTATCGGAAACGTATGCGTGCATTGTCATGACAGTAAGGAATTGAATTTCTTTGGAGTACCAAAAAAATTCAACTCTTAGTGCATTGTGCATTTTTATTATTGTCTATGAAACTCGAAGAAATTGACTGTTATCATTGGATAGTGAACTATAACATGTTTGAGTATGATAAAAGCTTGTGGAGTACTACATTACGTCATATAAACAGACTGGGATTCTACGATAGAGTGATTACACCACTTAATAATGCTGGTCAGGAACTGAGAAATGTTCAGGAGGAAGTCAGTGAAATTTGCAGCTTTTTTGGGGTTGAAGCACTCTACGTAAAGGGCAATGTACCTACTGATAAAGTTTTAATTCAAAAGTGTGATCCTAGGATTCCACTTTTCAATCTAGAAGAGTTTAAGTGTCCTAAATTTGAAGGGGGTTATCACCGTCCTGAAGACGAGGTTAGGTTCTTCGCACAGTGGATACCTAAGAACATACCTGATCGTGATAAATCCATAAGACATGGTAAAAACTATTCTATATCATGGGACCATCGTTTGTGGATGTTTAAGAGTGAAATCTAAGTACTATTTTTATGTAAACATTTGTTGTTGTGTTTTTTTTTCTCAAAAAAAAAAAAAAATCTGTTATTACGTTTAAGCAATAAATATCTTTAAGCTTTACCCGTCTTTATTCTTTAGAATAGTTATATTCTTTTCATTAAATTGTGAAGAAATTGTAAGTAACAATCGCTTTCTTGAATTCGCTTCCTGGACACAATACAGATATTTAATTCGAGAAATCATGATAAAATCGCAAGTAAGTAATAAACTCTTTATTGTTTTGATATTTAATTTCGAGAAATCCCATGAGTTGACTTCAAGAAAGAGTTTGCTACTTACGATACTTTGATTTTTTCAATGCTATCCCAAGTATCTGTCAATAGATGTGGATAGAGAATTTATTCATTCTTATACTTAGATTTTCTCTATGTTAACTTATCTATCCAATATATGATGTATTTAAATTCCTTTTCTTACATCTCCGATGTTTTAATAGACATTCTAAACTTTCGATATGCTAGCTTACTCTAAAAATAATGAACACATAACAATGTAAGGCATAATATATTTTTAATGAAATAATGTCATGTAGAATATCAATACAAAAATATATATTATTATACATTATTAATATCAATGAACAACTTTGGACATTTTGAATCTGTTCCATAAAATGGTTCACCATGTTCTCTCTTGATACTATAGCTATTGTCTTCTCTTAGTTCGTAATCAGTAGAATAATCATTATTCCATTTTGACTCATACACATTTTTATAGGTGTGTCATCGACAGGGTCAATATGCTTTTCGTCTTGGTATTATTTGATTCATTGACTGTTTGATCAATGGCAGTAACGTTTGCTGGTACTTTGTTTTTCATCGATTCATCTTTGTATTCCTTAGTGATATTTTCTTCTGCAATGCCCTTTTTATTTTTCTAGCAATTTCACTGTCTATTATCACACTATTTTTACACAGGTAACAGTTTCGGCACGTAGACAGGATATGGTTTATGATATTAGTAGAAGAGTAGGCCTTTCTTTTCGTTTTTGCTTTCATTTGAATGGTAATACCCGAAAGTTGACGATATGGTTTAACACTAGGTAACATGTTACCACAAGCACTAGCAAGAAGATGCCCCTCTTTATCAACTATTATTTTTATGTTGGCATTCTCTTTGAGTGCAATCATCTCCGGAGATCTCAATCTCGCATATCCACCATCTTAAGAGTTGAATTTTTTTGGTACTCCAAAGAAATTCAATTCCTTACTACTGTCATGACAATGCACGCATACGTTTCCGATAGTACTACCACTTGTACTTATTTCATAGTTTAAATACTTCTCCTCGTCAGCATTCAATGCTACAATAACACTATCATGTGAACACACTTTCTTAAAATGCTTCATCTTCACTTTTTTAGAGATATTAGTTATGTGTTTATCGTTCCACTGTGTAAAAAATACTGATTTAATACATGCAATAAACTTGGTAGTGTCGATAACCGGCCATAGAGCAATAGTGGGAAAGCTACATCGTGTCTCTGGGCAAGCATAGAGTACAATTGTTAGAGCCATAAAAATATCTGTCGAGGACGTATCATTAGCAATAACCTACTTCTAATGAAGCATATCAAGTCACCTGTTTACCGGGTACTAAATAACTACCATTTTTACTCCCCCTAGCATTATATTGGCTTACACTGAAAATAAATGAACGGAAAAAATAAAATCCCGATAAATATTTACTAGTTGGTGTGACAAACACAGCGCAACGTTTAGCTAGATGAGAGAAGAAGAAGAATACGGTGAATTAATAGTCTTTTGTTCACCATTATACATGAATAAACTGATTTAGTCGAGGGAATGAATCCTTATTCTAGAAGTCCTATTCCTACAAGTTAAGTTAGAATAAAAGAATGAGGTAATTGTATTGGCTTACACTGAAAATAATTGAACAGAAAAAATAAAACCCCGATAATATTTACACAGAGTCTCTCAAACCCCCCGTAAAGCTATTTTAAAAGGTATAAGAATTATTTATTTAACAGAAATCCTTGCTTTTTGAATGGCCGCCAAGTAAAGAAAAAATCACACAGAATAAACAGCTAGGCAATAATCCTAGCGCGGGGAGGGGGAAGGGTTTTACGAGCTTCCACTAGGAGCATAAATTCTATTATACTTGACTTATTGTATCGGAATACTATCACCTTAATTCTCTGTATTTAGAGATAATATCCATTGTCACAGCCAGGCAATAACCCTAGCACGAGGAGGGGGAAGGGTTTTACGAGTTTCCACTAGGAGCATCAATTCTATTATACTTGACTTATTGTATCGGAATACTATCACCTTAATTCTCTGTATTTAGAGGTAATATCCATTGTCACAGCCAGGCAATAACCCTAGCGCGGGGAGGGAGAAGGGTTTTACGAGTTTCCACTAGGAGCATAAATTCTAATATACTTGACTTATTGTATCGGAATACTATCACCTTAATTCTCTGTATTTAGAGGTAATATCCATTGTCACAGCTAGGCAATAATCCTAGCGCGGGGAGGGGGAAGGGTTTTACGAGTTTCCACTAGGAGCGTCAATTCTATTATGCCTGAATTATTGTATCGGAATGCTATCACCTTAATTCTCTGTATTTAGAGGTAATATCCATTGTCATAGCTAGGCAATAATCCTAGCGCGGGGAGGGGGAAGGGTTTTACGAGCTTCCACTAGGAGCATCAATTCTATTATACTTGACTTATTGTATCGGAATACTATCACCTTAATTCTCTGTATTTAGAGGTAATATCCATTGTCACAGCCAGGCAATAACCCTAGCGCGGGGAGAGAGAAGGGTTTTACGAGTTTCCACTAGGAGCATAAATTCTAATATACTTGACTTATTGTATCGGAATACTATCACCTTAATTCTCTGTATTTAGAGGTAATATCCATTGTCACAGCTAGGCAATAATCCTAGCGCGGGGAGGGGGAAGGGTTTTACGAGTTTCCACTAGGAGCGTCAATTCTATTATGCCTGAATTATTGTATCGGAATACTATCACCTTAATTCTCTGTATTTAGAGGTAATATCCATTGTCACAGCCAGGCAATAACCGTAGCACGAGGAGCGGGAAGGGTTTTACGAGCTTCCACTAGGAGCATAAATTCTATTATACTTGACTTATTGTATCGGAACACTATCACCTTAATTCTCTGTATTTAGAGATAATATCCATTGTCACAGACATGCAATAATCCTAGCGCGGGGAGGGGGAAGGGTTTTACGAGTTTCCACTAGGAGCGTCAATTCTATTATGCCTGAATTATTGTATCGGAATACTATCACCTTAATTCTCTGTATTTAGAGGTAATATTCATTGTCATAGCTAGGCAATAATCCTAGCGCGGGGAGGGGAAGGGTTTTACGAGCTTCCACTAGGAGAATCAATTCTATTATACTTGACTTATTGTATCGGAATACTATCACCTTAATTCTCTGTATTTAGAGGTAATATCCATTGTCACAGCCAGGCAATAACCCTAGCGCGGGAGAGGGGAAGGGTTTTACGAGTTTCCACTAGGAGCATAAATTCTATTATACTTGACTTATTGTATCGGAATACTATCACCTTAATTCTCTGTATTTAGAGGTAATATCCATTGTCACAGCTAGGCAATAATCCTAGCGCGGGGAGGGGGAAGGATTTTACGAGTTTCCACTAGGAGCGTCAATTCTATTATGCTTGAATTATTGTATCGGAATACTATCACCTTAATTCTCTGTATTTAGAGATAATATCCATTGCCACAGCCAGGCAATAACCCTAGCACGAGGAGGGGGAAGGGTTTTACGAGTTTCCACTAGGAGCATCAATGCTATTATACTTGACTTATTGTATCGGAATACTATCACTTTAATTCTCTGTATTTAGAGGTAATATCCATTGTCACAGCCAGGCAATAACCCTAGCGCGGGGAGGGGGAAGGGTTTTACGAGTTTCCACTAGGAGCATAAATTCTATTATACTTGACTTATTGTATCGGAATACTATCACCTTAATTCTCTGTATTTAGAGGTAATATCCATTGTCACAGCTAGGCAATAATCCTAGCGCGGGGAGGGGGAAGGGTTTTACGAGCTGCCACTAGGAGCATAAATTCTATTATACTTGACTTATTGTATCGGAATACTATCACCTTAATTCTCTGTATTTAGAGATAATATCCATTGTCACAGACAGGCAATAATCCTAGCGCGGGGAGGGGAAGGGTTTTACGAGTTTCCACTAGGAGCGTCAATTCTATTATGCCTGAATTATTGTATCGGAATACTATCACCTTAATTCTCTGTATTTAGAGGTAATATCCATTGTCACAGCCAGGCAATAACCCTAGCACGAGGAGGGGGAAGGGTTTTACGAGTTTCCACTAGGAGCATCAATTCTATTATACTTGACTTATTGTATCGGATACTATTTCACCTTAATTCTCTGTATTTAGAGGTAATATCCATTGTCACAGCTAGGCAATAATCCTAGCGCGGGGAGGGGGAAGGGTTTTACGAGCTTCCACTAGGAGCATAAATTCTATTATACTTGACTTATTGTGTCGGAAAACTATCACCTTAATTCTCTGTATTTAGAGATAATATCCATTGTCACAGCCAGGCAATAACCCTAGCACGAGGAGGGGGAAGGGTTTTACGAGTTTCCACTAGGAGCATCAATTCTATTATACTTGACTTATTGTATCGGAATACTATCACCTTAATTCTCTGTATTTAGAGGTAATATCCATTGTCACAGCCAGGCAATAACCCTAGCGCGGGGAGGGGGAAGGGTTTTACGAGTTTCCACTAGGAGCATAAATTCTATTATACTTGACTTATTGTATCGGAATACTATCACCTTAATTCTCTGTATTTAGAGGTAATATCCATTGTCACAGCTAGGCAATAATCCTAGCGCGGGGAGGGGGAAGGGTTTTACGAGCTTCCACTAGGAGCATAAATTCTATTATACTTGACTTATTGTATCGGAATACTATCACCTTAATTCTCTGTATTTAGAGATAATATCCATTGTCACAGACATGCAATAATCCTAGCGCGGGGAGGGGGAAGGGTTTTACGAGTTTCCACTAGGAGCGTCAATTCTATTATGCCTGAATTATTGTATCGGAATGCTATCACCTTAATTCTCTGTATTTAGAGGTAATATCCATTGTCATAGCTAGGCAATAATCCTAGCGCGGGGGGGGGGGGAAGGGTTTTACGAGCTTCCACTAGGAGCATCAATTCTATTATACTTGACTTATTGTATCGGAATACTATCACCTTAATTCTCTGTATTTAGAGGTAATATCCATTGTCAAAGCTAGGCAATAATCCTAGCGTGGGGAGGGGGAAGGGTTTTACGAGCTTCCACTAGAAGCATAAATTCTATTATACTTGACTTATTGTATTTGAATACTATCACCTTAATTCTCTGTATTTAGAGGTAATATCCATTGTCACAGCCAGGCAATAATCCTAGCGCGGGGAGGGGGAAGGGTTTTACGAGCTTCCACTAGGAGCATCAATTCTACTATACTTGACTTACTGTATCGGAATACTATCACCTTAATTCTCTGTATTTAGAGGTAATATCCATTGTCATAGCCAGGCAATAATCCTAGCGCGGGGAGGGGGAAGGGTTTTACGAGTTTCCACTAGGAGCATAAATTCTATTATACTTGACTTATTGTATCGGAATACTATCATCTTAATTCTCTGTATTTAGAGATAATATCCATTGTCACAGCCAGGCAATAATCCTAGCGCAGGGAGGGGGAAGGGTTTTACGAGTTTCCACTAGGAGCGTCAATTTTATTATGCTTGAATTATTGTATCGGAATACTATCACCTTAATTCTCTGTATTTAGAGGTAATATCCATTGTCACAGCTAGGCAATAATCCTAGCGCGGGGAGGGAGAAGGGTTTTACGAGCTTCCACTAGGAGCATAAATTCTATTATGCTTGACTTATTGTATCGGAATACTATCACCTTAATTCTCTGTATTTAGAGATAATATCCATTGTCACAGCCAGGCAATAACCCTAGCACGAGGGGGGGGGAAGGGTTTTACGAGTTTCCACTAGGAGCATCAATTCTATTATACTTGACTTTTTGTATCGGAATACTATCACCTTAATTCTCTGTATTTAGAGGTAATATCCATTGTCACAGCCAGGCAATAACCCTAGCGCGGGAGGGGAGAAGGGTTTTACGAGTTTCCACTAGGAGCATAAATTCTATTATACTTGACTTCTTGTATCGGAATACTATCACCTTAATTCTCTGTATTTAGAGGTAATATCAATTGTCACAGCTAGGCAATAATCCTAGCGCGAGGAGGGGGAAGGGTTTTACGAGCTTCCACTAGGAGCATAAATTCTATTATACTTGACTTATTGTATCGGAATACTATCACCTTAATTCTCTGTATTTAGAGATAATATCCATTGTCACAGACAGGCAATAATCCTAGCGCGGGGAGGGGGGGGAAGGGTTTTACGAGTTTCCACTAGGAGCGTCAATTCTATTATGCCTGAATTATTGTATCGGAATACTATCACCTTAATTCTCTGTATTTAGAGGTAATATCCATTGTCACAGCCAGCAATAACCCTAGCACGAGGAGGGGGAAGGGTTTTACGAGCTTCCACTAGGAGCATAAATTCTATTATACTTGACTTATTGTATCGGAATATTATCACCTTAATTCTCTGTATTTAGAGATAATATCCATTGTCACAGACATGCAATAATCCTAGCGCGGGGAGGGGGAAGGGTTTTACGAGTTTCCACTAGGAGCGTCAATTCTATTATGCCTGAATTATTGTATCGGAATACTATCACCTTAATTCTCTGTATTTAGAGGTAATATTCAATGTCATAGCTAGGCAATAATCCTAGCGCGGGGGGGGGGAAGGTTTTTACGAGCTTCCACTAGGAGCATCAATTCTATTATACTTGACTTATTGTATCGGAATACTATCACCTTAATTCTCTGTATTTAGAGGTAATATCCATTGTCACACCTAGGCAATAACCCTAGCGTGGGGAGGGGGAAGGGTTTTACGAGTTTCCACTAGGAGCATAAATTCTATTATACTTGACTTATTGTATCGGAATACTATCACCTTAATTCTCTGTATTTAGAGGTAATATCCATTGTCACAGCTAGGCAATAATCCTAGCGCGGGGAGGGGGAAGGGTTTTACGAGTTTCCACTAGGAGCGTCAATTCTATTATGCTTGAATTATTGTATCGGAATACTATCACCTTAATTCTCTGTATTTAGAGGTAATATCCATTGTCACAGCTAGGCAATAATCCTAGCGCGGTGAGGGGGAAGGGTTTAAACGAGTTTCCACTAGGAGCATAAATTCTATTATGCTTGACTTATTGTATCGGAATACTATCACCTTAATTCTCTGTATTTAGAGATAATATCCATTGTCACAGCCAGGCAATAACCCTAGCACGAGGAGGGGGAAGGGTTTTACGAGTTTCCACTAGGAGCATCAATTCTATTATACTTGACTTATTGTATCGGAATACTATCACCTTAATTCTCTGTATTTAGAGGTAATATCCATTGTCACAGCCAGGCAATAACCCTAGCGCGGGGAGGGGGAAGGGTTTTACGAGTTTCCACTAGCAGCATAAATTCTATTATGCTTGACTTATTGTATCGGAATACTATCACCTTAATTCTCTGTATTTAGAGATAATATCCATTGTCACAGCCAGGCAATAACCCTAGCACGAGGAGGGGGAAGGGTTTTACGAGTTTCCACTAGGAGCATCAATTCTATTATACTTGACTTATTGTATCGGAATACTATCACCTTAATTCTCTGTATTTAGAGGTAATATCCATTGTCACAGCTAGGCAATAATCCTAGCGCGGGGAGGGGGGAGAAGGGTTTTACGAGCTTCCACTAGGAGCATAAATTCTATTATGCTTGACTTATTGTATCGGAATACTATCACCTTAATTCTCTGTATTTAGAGATAATATCCATTGTCACAGCCAGGCAATAACCCTAGCACGAGGAGGGGGGGGAAGGGTTTTTACGAGTTTCCACTAGGAGCATCAATTCTATTATACTTGAATTATTGTATCGGAATACTATCACCTTAATTCTCTGTATTTAGAGGTAATATCCATTGTCACAGCTAGGCAATAATCCTAGCGCGGGGAGGGAGAAGGGTTTTACGAGCTTCCACTAGGAGCATAAATTCTATTATACTTGACTTATTGTATCGGAATACTATCACCTTAATTCTCTGTATTTAGAGGTAATATCCATTGTCACAGCCAGGCAATAACCCTAGCGCGGGGAGGGAGAAGGGGTTTTACGAGTTTCCACTAGGAGCATAAATTCTATTATACTTGACTTCTTGTATCGGGTATCACCTTAATTCTTGTATTTAGAGGTAATATATTGTCAGAGGTAGGTTTAATTCCTAGGGGGAGGGGGGGGAGGGTTTTAAGAGAGGGGGAATAATTCTTGTATTAGAGTGGGAGGGGGGGGGGGGGGAGGGGGGGGGGACAAGGGTGGGGAGAAAAGGGGGGGGGGGGGGAAGAGGGGGAAGGACCCTAGTGTATCGGAGCATAGCACACTTAATTCTCTGTATTTAGAGGAAGGGGGGAGGGGGACGGAGGGGGAATAAAGGAGAGGGGGGGGGGAATATTTTTTTTAATTATCTGTATTTTAGAGGGATAATATCCATTGTCACAGCCAGGCAATAATCCTAGCGCGAGGAGGGGGAAGGTTTTACGAGCTTCCACTAGGAGCATAAATTCTATTATACTTGACTTATTGTATCGGAATACTATCACCTTAATTCTCTGTATTTAGAGAGTAATATCCATTGTCACAGACATGCAATAATCCTAGCGCGGGGAGGGGGAAGGGTTTTACGAGTTTCCACTAGGAGCGTCAATTCTATTATGCCTGAATTATTGTATCGGAATACTATCACCTTAATTCTCTGTATTTAGAGGTAATATCCATTGTCACAGCCAGGCAATAACCCTAGCACGGGAGGGGGAAGGGTTTTACGAGCTTCCACTAGGAGCATAAATTCTATTATACTTGACTTATTGTATCGGAATATTATCACCTTAATTCTCTGTATTTAGAGATAATATCCATTGTCACAGACATGCAATAATCCTAGCGCGGGGGGGGGAGGGGGGGGGGAGGGTTTTTACGAGTTTCCACTAGGAGCGTCAAATTCTATTATGGCTCCTGAATTATTGTATCGGAATACTATCACCTTAATTCTCTGTATTTAGAGGTAATATTCATTGTCATAGCTAGGCAATAATCCTAGCGCGGGGAGGGGAAGGGTTTTACGAGCTTCCACTAGGAGCATCAATTCTATTATACTTGACTTATTGTATCGGAATACTATCACCTTAATTCTCTTTATTTAGAGGTAATATCCATTGTCACAGCCAGGCAATAACCCTAGCGTGGGGAGGGGGAAGGGTTTTACGAGTTTCCACTAGGAGCATAAATTCTATTATACTTGACTTATTGTATCGGAATACTATCACCTTAATTCTCTGTATTTAGAGGTAGTATCCATTGTCACAGCTAGGCAATAATCCTAGCGCGGGAGGGGGAAGGGTTTTACGAGTTTCCACTAGGAGCGTCAATTCTATTATGCTTGAATTATTGTATCGGAATACTATCACCTTAATTCTCTGTATTTAGAGGTAATATCCATTGTCACAGCTAGGCAATAATCCTAGCGCGGGGAGGGGGAAGGGTTTAACGAGCTTCCACTAGGAGCATAAATTCTATTATGCTTGACTTATTGTATCGGAAATACTATCACCTTAATTCTCTGTATTTAGAGGGGGGGGGGGGGTCACAGCCAGGCAATAACCCTAGCACGAGGAGGGGGGAAGGGTTTTACGAGTTTCCACTAGGAGCATCAATTCTATTATACTTGACTTATTGTATCGGAATACTATCACCTTAATTCTCTGTATTTAGAGGGGGGGGGGGGTCACAGCCAGGCAATAATCCTAGCGCGGGGAGGGGGAAGGGTTTTACGAGTTTCCACTAGGGGGGGGAGCATAAATTCTATTATACTTGACTTATTGTATCGGAATACTATCACCTTAATTCTCTGTATTTAGAGGTAATATCCATTGTCACAGCTAGGCAATAATCCTAGGGAGGGGGGAGGGGGAAGGGTTTTACGAGTTTCCACTAGGAGCATAAATTCTATTATACTTGACTTATTGTATCGGAATACTATCACCTTAATTCTCTGTATTTAGAGATAATATCCATTGTCACAGACAGGCAATAATCCTAGCGCGGGGAGGGGGAAGGGTTTTACGAGTTTTCCACTAGGAGCGGAGGGGGGGATTATGGGAATTATTGTATCGGAATACTATCACCTTAATTCTCTGTATTTAGAGGTAATATCCATTGTCACAGCCAGGCAATAACCCTAGCACGAGGGAGGGGGGAAGGGTTTTACGAGTTTCCACTAGGAGCATCAATTCTATTATACTTGACTTATTGTATCGGAATACTATCACCTTAATTCTCTGTATTTAGAGGTAATATCCATTGTCACAGCTAGGCAATAATCCTAGCGGGGGGGAGGGGGAAGGGGGGGGGAGGGGGGGACTAGGAGCATAAATTCTATTATACTTGACTTATTGTATCGGGAGAATACTATCACCTTAATTCTCTGTATTTAGAGGTAATATCCATTGTCACAGCCAGGGGGGGGGGGGGCGGGGAGGGGGAAGGGGGGGGAGTTTCCACTAGGAGGGGGGGGGGGGGGGGGACTTATTGTATCGGAATACTATCACCTTAATTCTCTGTATTTAGAGGTAATATCCATTGTCACAGCCAGGCAATAACCCTAGCGCGGGGGGGGGGAAGGGTTTTACGAGTTTCCCACTAGGAGCATAAATTCTATTATACTTGACTTATTGTATCGGAATACTATCACCTTAATTCTCTGTATTTAGAGGGGGGATATCCATTGGGGGGGGACAGCTAGGGGGGCGGGGAGGGGGGGAAGGGGGGGGGGGGAGCTTCCACTAGGAGCATCAAATTCTATTATACTTGACTTATTGTATCGGAATACTATCATCTTAATTCTCTGTATTTAGAGAAATATCCATTGTCACAGACATGCAATAATCCTAGCGGGGGGGAGGGGGGGGGGGGCTTTACGAGTTTCCACTAGGAGCGTCAATTCTATTATGGGGGACTTATTGTATCGGAATACTATCACCTTAATTCTCTGTATTTAGAGGTAATATCCATTGTCATAGCTAGGCAATAATCCTAGCGGGGGGAGGGGGAAGGGTTTTACGAGCTTCCACTAGGAGCATCAATTCTATTATACTTGACTTATTGTATCGGAATACTATCACCTTAATTCTCTGTATTTAGAGGTAATATCCATTGTCACAGCTAGGCAATAATCCTAGCGTGGGGGGGGGGAGGGAAGGGTTTTACGAGCTTCCACTAGGGGGGGGGGGCATAAATTCTATTATACTTGACTTATTGTATTTGGGGAATACTATCACCTTAATTCTCTGTATTTAGAGGTAATATCCATTGTCACAGCCAGGCAATAATCCTAGCGCGGGGAGGGGGAAGGGTTTTACGAGCTTCCACTAGGAGCATCAATTCTACTATACTTGACTTATTGTATCGGAATACTATCACCTTAATTCTCTGTATTTAGAGGTAATATCCATTGTCACAGCCAGGCAATAATCCTAGCGCGGGGAGGGGGAAGGGTTTTACGAGTTTCCACTAGGAGGGGGGAGGGATTATACTTGACTTATTGTATCGGAATACTATCACCTTAATTCTCTGTATTTAGAGGGGGGGGGGGGGGGTCACAGCCAGGCAATAATCCTAGCGCGGGGAGGGGGAAGGGTTTTACGAGTTTCCACTAGGAAGCGGGGGGGGGGATTATGCTTGAATTATTGTATCGGAATACTATCACCTTAATTCTCTGTATTTAGAGGTAATATCCATTGTCACAGCTAGGCAATAAGGGGCGGGGGGGAGGGGGAGGGTTTTACGAGGGGGGGGGGGAGCGTCAATTCTATTATGCCTGAATTATTGTATCGGAATACTATCACCTTAATTCTCTGTATTTAGAGGTAATATCCATTGTCACAGCCAGGGGGGAAGGGGGGAGCACGGGGGGGGGGGGGGGGGTTTTACGAGGGGGGGGGGAGCATCAATTCTATTATACTTGACTTATTGTATCGGAATACTATCACCTTAATTCTCTGTATTTAGAGGGGGAAGGGGGGGGTCACAGCTAGGGGGGGGGGGGGGGGGGGGGGGGAAGGGGGGGGGGAGCTTCCACTAGGAGCATAAACTCTATTATACTTGACTTATTGTATCGGAATACTATCACCTTAATTCTCTGTATTTAGAGGGGATATCCATTGTCACAGCCAGGGGGGGAGGGGGGGCACGAGGAGGGGGGGGGGGGGGGGGGAGGAGAGGGGGGAGGGGCATCAATTCTATTATACTTGACTTATTGGGGGGGAATACTATCACCTTAATTCTCTGTATTTAGAGGTAATATCCATTGTCACAGCTAGGCAATAACCCTAGCGCGGGGAGGGGAAGGGTTTTACGAGGGGGGGGGGGAGCGGGGGGGGGATTATGGGGAATTATTGTATCGGAATACTATCACCTTAATCTCTGTATTTAGAGGTAATATCCATTGTCACAGCTAGGCAATAATCCTAGCGCGGGGAGGGGGAAGGGGAGGAGCTTCCACTAGGAGCATCAATTCTATTATACTTGACTTATTGTATCGGAATACTATCACCTTAATTCTCTGTATTTAGAGGTAATATCCATTGTCACAGCTAGGCAATAATCCTAGCGGGGGGGAGGGGGAAGGGGGGGGAGGAGGGGGGGGGGGGAGGGGAGGGGAGGGGGGGGGGGGGGGGGGACTTATTGTATCGGAATACTATCACCTTAATTCTCTGTATTTAGAGGGGGGGGGGGTCACAGCCAGGGGGGGGCGGGGGGAGGGGGAAGGGTTTTACGAGCTTCCACTAGGAGCATCAATTCTACTATACTTGACTTATTGTATCGGAATACTATCACCTTAATTCTCTGTATTTAGAGATAATATCCATTGTCACAGCCAGGCAATAATCCTAGCGCGGGGAGGGGGAAGGGTTTTACGAGTTTCCACTAGGAGCGTCAATTCTATTATGGAGGGAATTATTGTATCGGAATACTATCACCTTAATTCTCTGTATTTAGAGGTAATATCCATTGTCACAGCTAGGCAATAATCCTAGCGCGGGGAGGGGAAGGGTTTTACGAGCTTCCACTAGGAGCATAAATTCTATTATACTTGACTTATTGTATCGGAATACTATCACCTTAATTCTCTGTATTTAGAGGGGGGGAAGGGGGGTCACAGCCAGGCAATAACCCTAGCACGAGGAGGGGGAAGGGTTTTACGAGGGGGGGGGGAGCATCAATTCTATTATACTTGACTTATTGTATCGGAATACTATCACCTTAATTCTCTGGATTTAGAGGGGGGGGGGGGGATTGGGGACAGGGGAGGGAGGGGGGCGCGGGGAGGGGGGGGAGGAAAGGGGGGACGAGTTTCCACTAGGAGCATAAATTCTATTATACTTGACTTATTGTATCGGAATACTATCACCTTAATTCTCTGAGATTTAGAGGGAGGGGGGGGGTCACAGCTAGGCAATAATCCTAGCGCGGGGAGGGGGAAGGGTTTTACGAGCTTCCACTAGGAGCATAAATTCTATTATACTTGACTTATTGTATCGGAATACTATCACCTTAATTCTCTGTATTTAGAGAGATAATATCCATTGTCACAGACAGGCAATAATCCTAGCGCGGGAGGGGGAAGGGTTTTACGAGGGGGGGGAGCGTCAATTCTATTATGCCTGAATTATTGTATCGGAATACTATCACCTTAATTCTCTGGGGAGAGGTAATATCCATTGTCACAGCCAGGCAATAATCCTAGGGGGAGGGGAGGGGGAAGGGGGGGGGAGGGGGGGGGAGGAGCGTCAATTCTATTATGCTTGAGGGAGGGAAATCCATTGGGGAGGGGGGGGGGGGGGAGGGAATAATTCTATCAATACTATCACCTTAATTCTCTGGATTTAGAGGGGGGGGGGGTCACAGCCAGGCAATAATCCTAGCGGGGGGGGGGGGGAAGGGGGGGGGGAGTTTCCACTAGGAGCATAAATTCTATTATACTTGACTTATTGTATCGGGGACTATCACCTTAATTCTCTGTATTTAGAGATAATATCCATTGTCACAGACAGGCAATAATCCTAGCGGGGGAGGGGGGGGGGGGAGGGGGGGAGGGGGGGGGGGGGAGCGGGAATTCTATTATGGGGGGAATTATTGGGGGGGGAATACTATCACCTTAATTCTCTGGGGGGGGAGGGGGGATCCATTGTCACAGCCAGGCAATAATCCTAGGGGGGAGGGGGAAGGGGGGGAGGGGGGACTAGGAGGGTCAATTCTATTATGGGGGAATTATTGTATCGGAATACTATCACCTTAATTCTCTGTATTTAGAGGTAATATCCATTGTCACAGGGGGAGGGAGGGATAATCCTAGCGCGGGGGAAGGGGGAAGGGGGGGGGGGGAGCTGGGGGGGGGAGCATAAATTCTATTATACTTGACTTATTGTATCGGAATACTATCACCTTAATTCTCTGTATTTAGGAGGGGGGGGGGGAAGGGGGGGGCAATAATCCTAGCGCGGGGAGGGGGGGGGAAGGGGGGGGACGAGTTTCCACTAGGAGCGTCAATTCTATTATGCCTGAATTATTGTATCGGAATACTATCACCTTAATTCTCTGGGAGGGGGAGGTAATATCCGTTGTCACAGGGGGGGGGGCAATAACCCTAGGGGACGAGGAGGGGGAAGGGTTTTACGAGTTTCCACTAGGAGGGGGGGGGGGGGGGATACTTGACTTATTGTATCGTAATACTATCACCTTAATTCTCTGTATTTAGAGAGGTAATATCCATTGTCACAGCTAGGCAATAATCCTAGCGCGGGGAGGGGGAAGGGGGGGGGGCTTCCACTAGGAGCATAAATTCTATTATACTTGGGGAGAAAGGGGGGTATCGGAATACTATCACCTTAATTCTCTGTATTTAGAGATAATATCCATTGTCACAGCCAGGCAATAACCCTAGGGGGGGGGGGGGGAAGGGGGGGGGGGGGAGTTTCCACTAGGAGGGGGGGGGATTATACTTGACTTATTGTATCGGAATACTATCACCTTAATTCTCTGTATTTAGAGGGGAGAATATCCATTGTCACAGGGGGGGGGAGGGGGAGCGCGGGGAGGGGGGGAAGGGTTTTACGAGTTTCCACTAGGAGCATAAATTCTATTATACTTGACTTATTGTATCGAATACTATCACCTTAATTCTCTGTATTTAGAGGTAATATCCATTGGGGGGGGGGGGGGGCAATAATCCTAGCGCGGGGAGGGGAAGGGTTTTACGAGCTTCCACTAGGAGCATAAATTCTATTATACTTGGGAGGGGGGTATCGGAATACTATCACCTTAATTCTCTGTATTTAGAGATAATATCCATTGGGGGGGGGGCAATAATCCTAGCGCGGGGAGGGGGAAGGGCTTTACGAGTTTCCACTAGGAGCGTCAATTCTATTATGGGGGGAATTATTGTATCGGAATACTATCACCTTAATTCTCTGTATTTAGAGGTAATATCCATTGTCATAGGGGGGGGGCAATAATCCTAGCGGGGGGGGGGAAGGGTTTTTACGAGCTTCCACTAGGAGCATCAATTCTATTATACTTGACTTATTATATCGGAATACTATCACCTTAATTCTCTGTATTTAGAGGGGGGGGGTCACAGCTAGGCAATGATCCTAGCGGGGGGGGGGAAGGGTTTTACGAGCTTCCACTAGGAGCATAAATTCTATTATACTTGACTTATTGTATTTGAATACTATCACCTTAATTCTCTGTATTTAGGGGGGGGGGGGGGGGGGGGGGGCCAGGGGGGGGGGGGGGGCGGGGGGAGGGGAAGGGGAAGGGGAGCTTCCACTAGGAGCATCAATTCTACTATACTTGACTTATTGTATCGGAATACTATCACCTTAATTCTCTGGGGGGGAGGTAATATCCATTGTCAGGGAGGGGGGGGGAATAATCCTAGCGCGGGGAGGGGAAGGGGGGGGGGAGTTTCCACTAGGAGCATAAATTCTATTATACTTGACTTATTGTATCGGAATACTATCACCTTAATTCTCTGTATTTAGAGATAATATCCATTGTCACAGCCAGGCAATAATCCTAGCGCGGGGAGGGGGAAGGGGGGGGGACGAGTTTTCCACTAGGAGCGTCAATTCTATTATGCTTGAATTATTGTATCGGAATACTATCACCTTAATTCTCTGTATTTAGAGGTAATATCCATTGGGGGCTAGGCAATAATCCTAGGGCGGGGGGGGGGAAGGGTTTTACGAGTTTCCACTAGGAGCGTCAATTCTATTATGCCTGAATTATTGTATCGGGGGGGGGATCACCTTAATTCTCTGTATTTAGAGGTAATATCCATTGTCACAGCCAGGCAATAACCCTAGCACGAGGAGGGGGAAGGGTTTTAACGAGTTTCCACTAGGAGCATCAATTCTATTATACTTGACTTATTGTATCGGAATACTATCACCTTAATTCTCTGTATTTAGAGGTAATATCCATTGGGGGACAGCTAGGCAATAATCCTAGCGCGGGGAGGGGGAAGGGGGGGGAGGGGGGGGGGGGAGGGGGAGGGGGGGGGGGGGGAGGAAGGGGATTGGGGGGGGGGACTTATTGTATCGGAATACTATCACCTTAATTCTCTGTATTTAGAGATAATATCCATTGTCACAGCCAGGCAATAACCCTAGGGGACGGAGGGGGGGGGGAAGGGGGAGTTTCCACTAGGAGGATCAATTCTATTATACTTGACTTATTGTATCGGGGGGGGGGACCTTAATTCTCTGTATTTAGAGGTAATATCCATTGTCACAGCCAGGCAATAAGGGGGGGCGCAGGGGGAGGGGGGGGGGGGGGGGGGGAGGGGGGGGGGGGGGGGGAGCATAAATTCTATTATACTTGACTTATTGTATCGGAATACTATCACCTTAATTCTCTGGGGGGGGGAGGGGGGGGGGGGGGGGGGGGGAGCTAGGCAATAATCCTAGCGGGGGAGGGGGGGGGGGGGGGAGAGGGGGGGGGAGGGAGCATAAATTCTATTATACTTGACTTATTGTATCGGAATACTATCACCTTAATTCTCTGGGGGAGGGGGGGGGGGGGGGGGACAGAAGGGGGGGGGGGGGGGGGGGGGCGGGGGGGGGAAGGGGGGGGGGGAGGGGGAGGTCATGAATTCTATTATGCCTGAGGGGTATCGGAATACTATCACCTTAATTCTCTGTATTTAGAGGTAATAGGGGGGGGGGGGGCTAGGGGAATCCTAGCGCGGGGAGGGGGAAGGGTTTTACGGGGCTTCCACTAGGGGGGGGATCAATTCTATTATACTTGACTTATTGTATCGGAATACTATCACCTTAATTCTCTGTATTTAGAGGGGGGGGGGGGGGGGATTGTCACAGCTAGGCAATAATCCTAGGGGGGGGGGAGGGGGAAGGGGGGGGAGGGGGGGGGGGGGAGGATAAATTCTATTATACTTGACTTATTGTATTTGAATACTATCACCTTAATTCTCTGTATTTAGAGGTAATATCCATTGTCACAGCCAGGGGGGGGGGGGGGGGGGGGGGGGGGAGGGGGAAGGGGGGGGGGGGGAGCTTCCACTAGGGGGGGGAGGGGGAATTCTACTATACTTGACTTATTGTATCGGGATACTATCACCTTAATTCTCTGTATTTAGAGATAATATCCATTGTCACAGCCAGGGGGAATCCTAGGGGGGGGGGGGGAAGGGGGGGGGAGTTTCCACTAGGAGCGTCAATTCTATTATGCTTGAATTATTGTATCGGAATACTATCACCTTAATTCTCTGTATTTAGAGGGGGGGATATCCATTGTCACAGCTAGGGGGGGATAATCCTAGCGCGGGGGGGGGAAGGGTTTTACGAGCTTCCACTAGGAGCATAAATTCTATTATACTTGACTTATTGGGGGAGGAATACTATCACCTTAATTCTCTGTATTTAGAGATAATATCCATTGTCACAGCCAGGCAATAACCCTAGGGGGGGGGAAGGGTTTTACGAGGGGACTAGGAGCATCAATTCTATTATACTTGACTTATTGTATCGGGGGATACTATCACCTTAATTCTCTGGGGGGGGAGGGGGGGGGGTCACAGCCAGGCAATAACCCTAGCGCGGGGAGGGGGGGGAGGGGGGGGGGGGAGGGGGGGGGGGGAGGGAGGGGGGGGGGGGGGGGATACTTGACTTATTGTATCGGAATACTATCACCTTAATTCTCTGTATTTAGAGGGGGGGGGGGGGGGGGGGGGGGGGGCAATAATCCTAGCGGGGGAGGGGGAAGGGTTTTACGGGGGGGGGGGGGGGAGCATAAAATTCTATTATACTTGACTTATTGTATCGGAATACTATCACCTTAATTCTCTGTATTTAGAGGGATAATATCCATTGTCACAGGGGGAGGGGGGGAGATCCTAGCGGGGGGGAGGGGGGGAAGGGGGAGGGGGAGTTTCCACTATGAGCGTCAATTCTATTATGCCTGAATTATTGTATCGGAATACTATCACCTTAATTCTCTGGATTTAGAGGTAATATCCATTGTCACAGCCAGGCAATAAGGGCAAGGGGAGGGGGAAGGGGGAGTTTCCACTAGGAGCGTCAATTCTATTATGCTTGAATTATTGTATCGGAATACTTTCACCTTAATTCTCTGTATTTAGAGGTAATATCCATTGTCACAGCTAGGCAATAATCCTAGGGCGGGGGAGGGGGAGAGGGGGGGGGTTTTACGAGTTTCCACTAGGAGCATCAATTCTATTATACTTGAATTATTGTATCGGAATACTATCACCTTAATTCTCTGGATTTAGAGGTAATATCCATTGTCACAGCCAGGCAATAAACCCTAGCGCGGGGAGGGAGAAGGGTTTTACGAGTTTCCACTAGGAGCATAAAATTCTATTATACTTGACTTATTGTATCGGAATACTATCACCTTAATTCTCTGTATTTAGAGGTAATATCCATTGTCACAGCTAGGCAATAATCCTAGCGCGGGGAGGGGGAAGGGTTTTACGAGCTTCCACTAGGAGCATAAATTCTATTATACTTGACTTTTTGTATCGGAATACTATCACCTTAATTCTCTGTATTTAGAGGGGATATCCATTGTCACAGACAGGCAATAATCCTAGCGCGGGGGGGGGGGAAGGGTTTTACGAGTTTCCACTATGAGCGTCAATTCTATTATGCCTGAATTATTGTATCGGAATACTATCACCTTAATTCTCTGTATTTAGAGGTAATATCCATTGTCACAGCCAGGCAATAACCCTAGCACGGGGAGGGGGAAGGGGGGAGTTTCCACTAGGAGCATCAATTCTATTATACTTGACTTATTGTATCGGAATACTATCACCTTAATTCTCTGTATTTAGAGGTAATATCCATTGTCACAGCTAGGCAATAATCCTAGCGCGGGGAGGGGGAAGGGTTTTACGAGCTTCCACTAGGAGCATAAATTCTATTATACTTGACTTATTGTATCGGAATACTATCACCTTAATTCTCTGTATTTAGAGATAATATCCATTGTCACAGCCAGGCAATAACCCTAGCACAAGGAGGGGGAAGGGTTTTACGAGTTTCCACTAGGAGCATCAATTCTATTATACTTGACTTATTGTATCGGAATACTATCACCTTAATTCTCTGTATTTAGAGGTAATATCCATTGTCACAGCCAGGCAATAACCCTAGCGGGGGAGGGGGAAGGGTTTTACGAGTTTCCACTAGGAGCATAAATTCTATTATACTTGACTTATTGTATCGGAATACTATCACCTTAATTCTCTGTATTTAGAGGTAATATCCATTGTCACAGCTAGGCAATAATCCTAGCGCGGGGGGGGGGAAGGGTTTTACGAGCTTCCACTAGGAGCATAAATTCTATTATACTTGACTTATTGTATCGGAATACTATCACCTTAATTCTCTGTATTTAGAGATAATATCCATTGTCACAGACATGCAATAATCCTAGCGCGGGGGGGGGAAGGGCTTTACGAGGGGGGGGGAGGAGCGTCAATTCTATTATGCCTGAATTATTGTATCGGGGGAATACTATCACCTTAATTCTCTGTATTTAGAGGTAATATCCATTGTCATAGCTAGGCAATAATCCTAGCGCGGGAGGGGGAAGGGTTTTTTACGAGCTTCCACTAGGAGCATCAATTCTATTATACTTGACTTATTATATCGGAATACTATCACCTTAATTCTCTGTATTTAGAGGTAATATCCATTGTCACAGCCAGGGGGGGACCCTAGCGAGGGGGGGGGGGAAGGGTTTTACGAGTTTCCACTAGGAGCGTCAATTCTATTATGCCTGAATTATTGTATCGGAATACTATCACCTTAATTCTCTGTATTTAGAGGTAATATCCATTGTCACAGCTAGGCAATAATCCTAGGGGCGGGGGGGGGGAAGGGGGGGGGGGGAGCTTCCACTAGGAGCATAAATTCTATTATACTTGACTTATTGTATTTGAATACTATCACCTTAATTCTCTGTATTTAGAGGTAATATCCATTGTCACAGCCAGGCAATAATCCTAGGGGGGAGGGGGAAGGGGGGGGGGGAGGGGGGGGGGGAGCATCAATTCTACTATACTTGACTTATTGTATCGGAATACTATCACCTTAATTCTCTGTATTTAGAGGTAATATCCATTGTCACAGCCAGGCAATAATCCTAGCGCGGGGAGGGGGAAGGTTTTACGAGTTTCCACTAGGAGCATAAATTCTATTATACTTGACTTATTGTATCGGAATACTATCACCTTAATTCTCTGTATTTAGAGATAATAATCCATTGTCACAGCCAGGCAATAATCCTAGCGCGGGGGGGAGGGGGAAGGGTTTTACGACGAGTTTCCACTAGGAGCGTCAATTCTATTATGCTTGAATTATTGTATCGGAATACTATCACCTTAATTCTCTGTATTTAGAGGTAATATCCATGTCACAGCTAGGCAATAATCCTAGCGGGGGGAGGGGGAAGGGTTTTACGAGTTTCCACTAGGAGCGTCAATTCTATTATGCCTGAATTATTGTATCGGAATACTATCACCTTAATTCTCTGTATTTAGAGGTAATATCCATTGTCACAGCCAGGCAATAACCCTAGCACGAGGAGGGGGAAGGGTTTTACGAGTTTCCACTAGGAGGGGGATCAATTCTATTATACTTGACTTATTGTATCGGAATACTATCACCTTAATTCTCTGTATTTAGAGGTAATATCCATTGTCACAGCTAGGGGGAAGGGGGGGGGGCGCGGGGAGGGGGAAGGGTTTTACGAGCTTCCACTAGGAGCATAAACTCTATTATACTTGACTTATTGTATCGGAATACTATCACCTTAATTCTCTGTATTTAGAGGGGGGGGGGGAATATCCATTGTCACAGCCAGGCAATAACCCTAGGGGGGGAGGAGGGGGGGTGAAGGTTTTACGAGTTTCCACTAGGGCATCAATTCTATTATACTTGACTTATTGTATCGGAATACTATCACCTTAATTCTCTGTATTTAGAGGTAATATCCATTGTCACAGCCAGGCAATAACCCTAGCGCGGGGGAGGGGGAAGGGGGGGGGGAGGGGGGGGGGGGGCGTCAATTCTATTATGCCTGAATTATTGTATCGGAATACTATCACCTTAATTCTCTGTATTTAGAGGTAATATCCATTGTCATAGCTAGGCAATAATCCTAGCGCGGGGAGGGGGGGGGGGGGGGGGGAGCTTCCACTAGGAGCATCAATTCTATTATACTTGACTTATTGTATCGGAATACTATCACCTTAATCCTCTGTATTTAGAGGTAATATCCATTGTCACAGCTAGGCAATAATCCTAGCGTGGGGAGGGGGAAGGGTTTTACGAGCTTCCACTAGGAGCATAAATTCTATTATACTTGACTTATTGTATTTGAATACTATCACCTTAATTCTCTGTATTTAGAGGTAATATCCATTGTCACAGGGGGGGGCAATAATCCTAGCGCGGGGGGGAGGGGAAGGGTTTTACGAGCTTCCACTAGGAGCATCAATTCTACTATACTTGACTTATTGTATCGGAATACTATCACCTTAATTCTCTGTATTTAGAGATAATATCCATTGTCACAGCCAGGCAATAATCCTAGCGCGGGGAGGGGAAGGGTTTTACGAGTTTCCACTAGGAGCGTCAATTCTATTATGCTTGAATTATTGTATCGGAATACTATCACCTTAATTCTCTGTATTTAGAGGTAATATCCATTGTCACAGCTAGGCAATAATCCTAGCGCGGGGAGGGGGAAGGGGGGGGGGGGGGGGGGTGAGCTTCCACTAGGAGCATAAATTCTATTATACTTGACTTATTGTATCGGATACTATCACCTTAATTCTCTGTATTTAGAGATAATATCCATTGTCACAGCCAGGCAATAACCCTAGCACGGGGAGGGGGAAGGGTTTTACGAGTTTCCACTAGGAGCATCAATTCTATTATACTTGACTTATTGTATCGGAATACTATCACCTTAATTCTCTGGGGGATTTAGAGAGGGGTAATATCCATTGTCACAGCCAGGCAATAACCCTAGCGCGGGGAGGGAGAAGGGTTTTACGAGTTTCCACTAGGAGCATAAATTCTATTATACTTGACTTATTGTATCGGAATACTATCACCTTAATTCTCTGTATTTAGAGTAATATCCATTGTCACAGCTAGGCAATAATCCTAGCGCGGGGAGGAGGAAGGGTTTTACGAGCTTCCACTAGGAGCATAAATTCTATTATACTTGACTTATTGTATCGGAATACTATCACCTTAATTCTCTGTATTTAGAGATAATATCCATTGTCACAGACAGGCAATAATCCTAGCGCGGGGAGGGGGAAGGGTTTTACGAGTTTCCACTATGAGCGTCAATTCTATTATGCCTGAATTATTGTATCGGAATACTATCACCTTAATTGTCTGTATTTAGAGGTAATATCCATTGTCACAGCCAGGCAATAATCCTAGCACGGGGAGGGGGAAGGGTTTTACGAGTTTCCACTAGGAGCGTCAATTCTATTATGGGGAATTATTGTATCGGAATACTATCACCTTAATTCTCTGTATTTAGAGGTAATATCCATTGTCACAGCTAGGCAATAATCCTAGCGCGGGAAGGGGGAAGGGTTTTACGAGTTTCCACTAGGAGCATCAATTCTATTATACTTGACTTATTGTATCGGAATACTATCACCTTAATTCTCTGGATTTAGAGGTAATATCCATTGTCACAGCCAGGCAATAACCCCTAGCGCGGGGAGGGAGAAGGGTTTTTTACGAGTTTCCACTAGGAGCATAAATTCTATTATACTTGACTTATTGTATCGGAATACTATCACCTTAATTCTCTGTATTTTAGAGGGGGATATCCATTGTCACAGACAGGCAATAATCCTAGCGCGGGGAGGGGGAAGGGGTTTTAACGAGTTTCCACTATGAGCGTCAATTCTATTATGCCTGAATTATTGGTATCGGAATACTATCACATTAATTCTCTGTATTTAGAGGTAATATCCATTGTCACAGCCAGGCAATATCCTAGCACGGGGAGGGGAAGGGTTTTACGAGTTTCCACTAGGAGCGTCAATTCTATTATGCTTGAATTATTGTATCGGAATACTATCACCTTAATTCTCTGTATTTAGAGGTAATATCCATTGTCACAGCTAGGCAATAATCCTAGCGCGGGGAGGGGGAAGGGTTTTTACGAGCTGCCACTAGGAGCATAAATTCTATTATACTTGACTTATTGTATCGGAATACTATCACCTTAATTCTCTGTATTTGGAGATAATATCCATTGTCACAGACAGGCAATAATCCTAGCGCGGGGGGGGGGGGAGGGTTTTACGAGTTTCCACTAGGAGCGTCAATTCTATTATGGGGAAGGGGTGAATTATTGTATCGGAATACTATCACCTTAATTCTCTGTATTTAGAGGTAATATCCATTGTCACAGCCAGGCAATAACCCTAGCACGAGGGAGGGGGAAGGGTTTACGAGTTTCCACTAGGAGCATCAATTCTATTATCATTGACTTATTGTATCGGAATACTATCACCTTAATTCTCTGTATTTAGAGGTAATATCCATTGTCACAGCTAGGCAATAATCCTAGCGCGGGGAGGGGGAAGGGTTTTACGAGCTTCCACTAGGAGCATAAATTCTATTATACTTGACTTATTGTATCGGAATACTATCACCTTAATTCTCTGTATTTAGAGATAATATCCATTGTCACAGCCAGGCAATAACCCTAGCACAAGGAGGGGGGGTTTTTACGAGTTTCCACTAGGAGCATCAATTCTATTATACTTGACTTATTGTATCGGAATACTATCACCTTAATTCTCTGTATTTAGAGGTAATATCCATTGTCACAGCCAGGCAATAACCCTAGCGCGGGGAGGGGGAAGGGTTTTACGAGTTTCCACTAGGAGCATAAATTCTATTATACTTGACTTATTGTATCGAATACTATCACCTTAATTCTCTGTATTTAGAGGTATCCATTGTCACAGCTAGGCAATAATCCTAGCGCGGGGAGGGGGAAGGGTTTTACGAGCTTCCACTAGGAGCATAAATTCTATTATACTTGACTTATTGTATCGGAATACTATCACCTTAATTCTCTGTATTTAGAGATAATATCCATTGTCACAGACATGCAATAATCCTAGCGCGGGGGGGGGAAGGGCTTTACGAGTTTCCACTAGGAGCGTCAATTCTATTATGCCTGAATTATTGTATCGGAATACTATCACCTTAATTCTCTGTATTTAGAGGTAATATCCATTGTCATAGCTAGGCAATAATCCTAGCGCGGGGGGGGGAAGGGTTTTACGAGCTTCCACTAGGAGCAAATCAATTCTATTATACTTGACTTATTATATCGGAATACTATCACCTTAATTCTCTGTATTTAGAGGTAATATCCATTGTCACAGCTAGGCAATAATCCTAGCGTGGGGAGGGGGAAGGGTTTTACGAGCTTCCACTAGGAGCATAAATTCTATTATACTTGACTTATTGTATTTGAATACTATCACCTTAATTCTCTGTATTTAGAGGTAATATCCATTGTCACAGCCAGGCAATAATCCTAGCGCGGGGGGGGGGGGAAGGGTTTTACGAGCTTCCACTAGGAGCATCAATTCTACTATACTTGACTTATTGTATCGGAATACTATCACCTTAATTCTCTGTATTTAGAGGTAATATCCATTGTCACAGCCAGGCAATAATCCTAGCGCGGGGAGGGGGGGGAGGGTTTTTTACGAGTTTCCACTAGGAGCATAAATTCTATTATACTTGACTTATTGTATCGAATACTATCACCTTAATTCTCTGTATTTAGAGATAATATCCATTGTCACAGCCAGGCAATAATCCTAGCGCGGGGAGGGGGAAGGGTTTTACGAGTTTCCACTAGGAGCGTCAATTCTATTATGCTTGAATTATTGTATCGGAATACTATCACCTTAATTCTCTGTATTTAGAGGTAATATCCATTGTCACAGCTAGGCAATAATCCTAGCGCGGGGGAGGGGGAAGGGTTTTACGAGTTTCCACTAGGAGCGTCAATTCTATTATGCCTGAATTATTGTATCGGAATACTATCACCTTAATTCTCTGTATTTAGAGGTAATATCCATTGTCACAGCCAGGCAATAACCCTAGCACGAGAGGGGGAAGGGTTTTACGAGTTTCCACTAGGAGCATCAATTCTATTATACTTGACTTATTGTATCGGAATACTATCACCTTAATTCTCTGTATTTAGAGGTAATATCCATTGTCACAGCTAGGCAATAATCCTAGCGCGGGGAGGGGGAAGGGTTTTACGAGCTTCAACTAGGAGCATAAACTCTATTATACTTGACTTATTGTATCGGAATACTATCACCTTAATTCTCTGTATTTAGAGATAATATCCATTGTCACAGCCAGGCAATAACCCTAGCACGAGGAGGGGGGAAAGGGTTTTTAACGAGTTTTCCACTAGGAGCATCAATTCTATTATACTTGACTTATTGTATCGGAATACTATCACCTTAATTCTCTGTATTTAGAGGTAATATCCATTGTCACAGCCAGGCAATAACCCTAGCGCGGGGAGGGGGAAGGGTTTTACGAGTTTCCGCTAGGAGCATAATTCTATTATACTTGACTTATTGTATCGGAATACTATCACCTTAATTCTCTGTATTTAGAGGTAATATCCATTGTCACAGCTAGGCAATAATCCTAGCGTGGGGAGGGGGAAGGGTTTTAACGAGGCTTCCACTAGGAGCATAAATTCTATTATACTTGACTTATTGTATCGGAATACTATCACCTTAATTCTCTGTATTTAGAGATAATATCCATTGTCACAGACATGCAATAATCCTAGCGCGGGAGGGGGAAGGGTTTTAACGAGTTTCCACTAGGAGCGTCAAATTCTATTATGCCTGAATTATTGTATCGGAATACTATCACCTTAATTCTCTGTATTTAGAGGTAATATCCATTGTCATAGCTAGGCAATAATCCTAGCGCGGGGAGGGGAAGGGTTTTAACGAGCTTCCACTAGGAGCATCAATTCTATTATACTTGACTTATTGTATCGGAATACTATCACCTTAATTCTCTGTATTTAGAGGTAATATCCATTGTCACAGCTAGGCAATAATCCTAGCGTGGGGAGGGGGAAGGGTTTTACGAGCTTCCACTAGGAGCATAAATTCTATTATACTTGACTTATTGTATTTGAATACTATCACCTTAATTCTCTGTATTTAGAGGTAATATCCATTGTCACAGCCAGGGCAATAATCCTAGCGCGGGGAGGGGGAAGGGTTTTACGAGCTTCCACTAGGAGCATCAATTCTACTATACTTGACTTATTGTATCGGAATACTATCACCTTAATTCTCTGTATTTAGAGATAATATCCATTGTCACAGCCAGGCAATAATCCTAGCGCGGGGAGGGGGAAGGGTTTTTACGAGTTTCCACTAGGAGCGTCAATTCTATTATGCTTGAATTATTGTATCGGAATACTATCACCTTAATTCTCTGTATTTAGAGGTAATATCCATTGTCACAGCTAGGCAATAATCCTAGCGCGGGGAGGGGAAGGGTTTTACGAGCTTCCACTAGGAGCATAAATTCTATTATACTTGACTTATTGTATCGGAATACTATCACCTTAATTCTCTGTATTTAGAGATAATATCCATTGTCACAGCCAGGCAATAACCCTAGCACGAGGAGGGGGAAGGGTTTTACGAGTTTCCACTAGGAGCATCAATTCTATTATACTTGACTTATTGTATCGGAATACTATCACCTTAATTCTCTGGATTTAGAGGTAATATCCATTGTCACAGCCAGGCAATAATCCTAGCGCGGGGAGGAGAAGGGTTTTACGAGTTTCCACTAGGAGCATAAATTCTATTATACTTGACTTATTGTATCGGAATACTATCACCTTAATTCTCTGTATTTAGAGGTAATATCCATTGTCACAGCTAGGCAATAATCCTAGCGCGGGGAGGAGGAAGGGTTTTACGAGCTTCCACTAGGAGCATAAATTCTATTATACTTGACTTATTGTATCGGAATACTATCACCTTAATTCTCTGTATTTTAGAGATAATATCCATTGTCACAGACAGGCAATAATCCTAGCGCGGGGAGGGGGAAGGGTTTTACGAGTTTCCACTATGAGCGTCAATTCTATTATGCCTGAATTATTGTATCGGAATACTATCACCTTAATTCTCTGTATTTAGAGGTAATATCCATTGTCACAGCCAGGCAATAATCCTAGCACGGGGAGGGGGAAGGGTTTTACGAGTTTCCACTAGGAGCGTCAATTCTATTATGCTTGAATTATTGTATCGGAATACTATCACCTTAATTCTCTGTATTTAGAGGTAATATCCATTGTCACAGCTAGGCAATAATCCTAGCGCGGGGAGGGGGAAGGGTTTTTACGAGTTTCCACTAGGAGCATCAATTCTATTATACTTGACTTATTGTATCGGAATACTATCACCTTAATTCTCTGGATTTAGAGGTAATATCCATTGTCACAGCCAGGCAATAACCCTAGCGCGGAGAGGGAGAAGGGTTTTACGAGTTTTCCCACTAGGAGCATAAATTCTATTATACTTGACTTATTGTATCGGATACTATCACCTTAATTCTCTGTATTTAGAGGTAATATCCATTGTCACAGCTAGGCAATAATCCTAGCGCGGGGGAGGAGGAAGGGTTTTACGAGCTTCCACTAGGAGCATAAATTCTATTATACTTGACTTTTTGTATCGGAATACTATCACCTTAATTCTCTGTATTTAGAGATAATATCCATTGTCACAGACAGGCAATAATCCTAGCGCGGGGGAGGGGGAAGGGTTTTAACGAGTTTCCACTATGAGTGTCAATTCTATTATGCCTGAATTATTGTATCGGGGGAATACTATCACCTTAATTCTCTGTATTTAGAGGTAATATCCATTGTCACAGCCAGGCAATAACCCTAGCACGAGGAGGGGGAAGGGTTTTACGAGCTTCCACTAGGAGCATAAATTCTATTATACTTGACTTATTGTATCGGAATACTATCACCTTAATTCTCTGTATTTAGAGATAATATCCATTGTCACAGACATGCAATAATCCTAGCGCGGGGGGAGGGGGAAGGGTTTTACGAGTTTTCCACTAGGAGCGTCAATTCTATTATGCCTGAATTATTGTATCGGAATACTATCACCTTAATTCTCTGTATTTAGAGGTAATATTTCATTGTCATAGCTAGGCAATAATCCTAGCGCGGGAGGGGGAAGGGGGGAAAGGGGGAGCTTCCACTAGGAGCATCAATTCTATTATACTTGACTTATTGTATCGGAATACTATCACCTTAATTCTCTGTATTTAGAGGTAATATCCATTGTCACAGCCAGGCAATAACCCTAGCGCGGGGAGGGGGAAGGGTTTTACGAGTTTCCACTAGGAGGGGGGGGGGAATTCTATTATACTTGACTTATTGTATCGGAATACTATCACCTTAATTCTCTGTATATAGAGGTAATATCCATTGTCACAGCTAGGCAATAATCCTAGCGCGGGAGAGGGGGAAGGGTTTACGAGCTTCCACTAGGAGCATAAATTCTATTATACTTGACTTATTGTATCGGAATACTATCACCTTAATTCTCTGTATTTAGAGATAATATCCATTGTCACAGACATGCAATAATCCTAGCGCGGGGAGGGGGAAGGGTTTTACGAGTTTCCACTAGAGCTTCAATTCTATTATGCCTGAATTATTGTATCGGAATACTATCACCATAATTCTCTGTATTTAGAGGTAATATCCATTGTCATAGCTAGGCAATAATCCTAGCGCGGGGAGGGGGAAGGGTTTTACGAGCTTCCACTAGGAGCATCAATTCTATTATACTTGACTTATTGTATCGGAATACTATCACCTTAATTCTCTGTATTTAGAGGGGAATATCCATTGTCACAGCTAGGCAATAATCCTAGCGTGGGGAGGGGGAAGGGTTTTACGAGGGGGGGGGGAAGGAGCATAAATTCTATTATACTTGACTTATTGTATTTGGGGATACTATCACCTTAATTCTCTGTATTTAGAGGTAATATCCATTGTCATAGCCAGGCAATAATCCTAGCGCGGGGGAGGGGGAAGGGTTTTACGAGCTTCCACTAGGAGCATCAATTCTACTATACTTGACTTATTGTATCGGAATACTATCACCTTAATTCTCTGTATTTAGAGGTAATATCCATTGTCACAGCCAGGGGGGGGGGGAATAATCCTAGCGCGGGGAGGGGGGGAAGGGTTTTACGAGTTTCCACCAGGAGCATAAATTCTATTATACTTGACTTATTGTATCGGAATACTATCACCTTAATTCTCTGTATTTAGAGATAATATCCATTGTCACAGCCAGGCAATAATCCTAGCGCGGGGAGGGGGAAGGTTTTACGAGTTTCCACTAGGAGCGTCAATTCTATTATGCTTGAATTATTGTATCGGAATACTATCACCTTAATTCTCTGTATTTAGAGGTAATATCCATTGTCACAGCTAGGCAATAATCCTAGCGCGGGGAGGGGGAAGGGTTTTACGAGTTTCCACTAGGAGCGTCAATTCTATTATGCTTGAATTATTGTATCGGAATACTATCACCTTAATTCTCTGTATTTAGAGGTAATATCCATTGTCACAGCTAGGCAATAATCCTAGCGCGGGGGGGGGAAGGGTTTTACGAGTTCCACTAGGAGCATAAATTCTATTATATTGACTTATTGGATCGGAATACTATCACCTTAATTCTCTGTATTTAGAGGGGGGGGGATTGTCACAGCCAGGCAATAATCCTAGCGCGGGGGGAGGGGGAAGGGTTTTACGAGTTTCCAGGGGGAGGAGCATCACTTCGGGGGACTATCAATTCTCTGTATTTAGGGAAGGGGGGGGGGGGAAGGGGGGCAGGGAAGGGGGGAAGCGGGGGGGGGGAAGGGTTTTAACGAGGAAGGGAAATAGGGGGGGAAGGGAGGGGGAGTGGGAATGGAGAAGGAGGGGGGGGGAGGGGGGGGTATCGGGGAAGGAAGGAGGGGAGGGGGGGGGGGGGAATAGGGAAAAAATAAAGGGAGGGGAGGGGGGGGTAGGGGGGGGGAATAGGGGAGGGGGGGGGGGGGGGGGGAGGGGGGGGGGGGGGGACTTAGGAGCATCTTCTATTATAGAAAGGGGGGGGGGGGGGGGGGGGGGTATCGGAATACTAGGAGGGGGGGGGGAACCTTAATTCTCTGTATTTAGAGGTGGGGGGGGGGATCCATTGTCACAGCCAGGCAATAACCCTAGCACGGGGGGGGGAAGGGTTTTACGAGTTTCCACTAGGAGCATCAATTCTATTATACTTGACTTATTGTATCGGAATACTATCACCTTAATTCTCTGTATTTAGAGGTAATATCCATTGTCCACAGCCAGGCAATAACCCTAGCGTGGGAGGGGGAAGGGTTTTTACGAGTTTCCACTAGGAGCATAAATTCTGTTATACTTGACTTATTGTATCGGGATACTATCACCTTAATTCTCTGTATTTAGAGGTAATATCCATTGTCACAGCTAGGCAATAATCCTAGCGCGGGGAGGGGGAAGGGTTTTACGAGCTTCCACTAGGAGCATAAATTCTATTATACTTGACTTATTGTCTCGGAATACTATCACCTTAATTCTCTGTATTTAGAGATAATATCCATTGTCCACAGACAGGCAATAATCCTAGCGCGGGGAGGGGGGGGGGGTTTTACGAGTTTCCACTAGGAGCGTCAATTCTATTATGCCTGAATTATTGTATCGGAATACTATCACCTTAATTCTCTGTATTTAGAGGTAATATCCATTGTCACAGCCAGGCAATAACACTAGCACGAGGAGGGGGAAGGGTTTTTACCAGTTTCCACTAGGAGCATCAATTCTATTATACTTGACTTATTGTATCGGAATACTATCACCTTAATTCTCTGTATTTAGAGGTAATATCCATTGTCACAGCTAGGCAATAATCCTAGCGCGGGAGGGGGAAGGGTTTTACGAGCTTCCACTAGGAGCATAATTCTATTATACTTGACTTATTGTATCGGAATACTATCACCTTAATTCTCTGTATTTAGAGATAATATCCATTGTCACAGCCAGGCAATAATACCTAGCACGAGGGAGGGGGAAGGGTTTTACGAGTTTCCACTAGGAGCATCAATTCTATTATACTTGACTTATTGTATCGGAATACTATCACCTTAATTCTCTGTATTTAGAGGTAATATCCATTGTCACTGCCAGGCAATAACCCTAGCGCGGGGAGGGGGAAGGGTTTTACGAGTTTCCACTTGGAGCATAAATTCTATTATACTTGACTTATTGTATCGGAATACTGTCAGCTTAATTCTCTGTATTTAGAGGTAATATCCATTGTCACAGCTAGGCAATAATCCTAGCGCGGGGAGGGGAAAGGGTTTTTACGAGCTTCCACTAGGAGCATAAATTCTATTATACTTGACTTATTGTATCGGAATACTATCACCTTAATTCTCTGTATTTAGAGATAATATCCATTGTCAAAGACATGCAATAATCCTAGCGCGGAGAGGGGGAAGGGTTTTACGAGTTTCCACTAGGAGCATCAATTCTATTATACTTGACTTATTGTATCGGAATACTATCACCTTAATTCTCTGTATTTAGAGATAATATCAATTGTCACAGCTTGGCAATAATCCTAGCGCGGGGAGGGGGAAGGGTTTTACGAGCTTCCACTAGGAGCATAAATTCTATTATACTTGACTTATTGTCTCGGATACTATCACCTTAATTCTCTGTATTTAGAGATAATATCCATTGTCACAGACAGGCAATAATCCTAGCGCGGGGAGGGGGAAGGGTTTTACGAGTTTCCACTAGGAGCGGTCAATTCTATTATGCCTGAATTATTGTATCGGAATACTATCACCTTAATTCTCTGTATTTAGAGGTAATATCCATTGTCACAGCCAGGCAATAACACTAGCACGGGGGGAGGGGGAAGGGTTTTACCAGTTTTTCCACTAGGAGCATCAATTCTATTATACTTGACTTATTGTATCGGAATACTATCACCTTAATTCTCTGTATTTAGAGGTAATATCCATTGTCACAGCTAGGCAATAATCCTAGCGCGGGGAGGGGGAAGGGTTTTACGAGCTTCCACTAGGAGCATAAATTCTATTATACTTGACTTATTGTATCGGAATACTATCACCTTAATTCTCTGTATTTAGAGATAATATCCATTCTCACAGCCAGGCAATAACCCTAGCACGAGGAGGGGGAAAGGGTTTTACGAGTTTCCACTAGGAGCATCAATTCTATTTACTTGACTTATTGTATCGGAATACTATCACCTTAATTCTCTGTATTTAGAGGTAATATCCATTGTCACAGCCAGGCAATAACCCTAGCGGGGGGAGGGGGAAGGGTTTTACGAGTTTCCACTAGGAGCATAAATTCTATTATACTTGACTTATTGTCTCGGAATACTATCACCTTAATTCTCTGTATTTAGAGATAATATCCATTGTCACAGACAGGCAATAATCCTAGCGCGGGGAGGGGGAAGGGTTTTACGAGTTTCCACTAGGAGCGTCAATTCTATTATGCCTGAATTATTGTATCGGAATACTATCACCTTAATTCTCTGTATTTAGAGGTAATATCCATTGTCACAGCCAGGCAATAACACTAGCACGAGGAGGGGGAAGGGTTTTACCAGTTTCCACTAGGAGCATCAATTCTATTATACTTGACTTATTGTATCGGAATACTATCACCTTAATTCTCTGTATTTAGAGGTAATATCCATTGTCACAGCTAGGCAATAATCCTAGCGCGGGGAGGGGGAAGGTTTTACGAGCTTCCACTAGGAGCATAAATTCTATTATACTTGACTTATTGTATCGGAATACTATCACCTTAAATTCTCTGTATTTAGAGGATAATATCCATTGTCACAGCCAGGCAATAACCCTAGCACGAGGAGGGGGAAGGGTTTTTACGAGTTTCCACTAGGAGCATCAATTCTATTATACTTGACTTATTTGTATCGGAATACTATCACCTTAATTCTCTGTATTTAGAGGTAATATCCATTGTCACAGCCAGGCAATAACCCTAGCGCGGGGAGGGGGAAGGGTTTTACGAGTTTCCACTTGGAGCATAAATTCTATTATACTTGACTTATTGTATCGGAATACTGTCAGCTTAATTCTCTGTATTTAGAGGTAATATCCATTGTCACAGCTAGGCAATAATCCTAGCGCGGGGAGGGGAAGGGTTTTTACGAGCTTCCACTAGGAGCATAAATTCTATTATACTTGACTTATTGTATCGGAATACTATCACCTTAATTCTCTGTATTTAGAGATAATATCCATTGTCAAGACATGCAATAATCCTAGCGCGGAGAGGGGGAAGGGTTTTACGAGTTTCCACTAGGAGCATCAATTCTATTATACTTGACTTATTGTATCGGAATACTATCACCTTAATTCTCTGTATTTAGAGATAATATCATTGTCACAGCTAGGCAATAATCCTAGCGCGGGGAGGGGGAAGGGTTTTACGAGCTTCCACTAGGAGCATAAATTCTATTATACTTGACTTATTGTCTCGGAATACTATCACCTTAATTCTCTGTATTTAGAGATAATATCCTTTGTCACAGACAGGCAATAATCCTAGCGCGGGGGGAGGGGGAAAGGGTTTTACGAGTTTCCACTAGGAGCGTCAATTCTATTATGCCTGAATTATTGTATCGGAATACTATCACCTTAATTCTCTGTATTTAGAGGTAATATCCATTGCCACAGCCAGGCAATAACACTAGCGGGAGGAGGGGGAAGGGTTTTACCAGTTTCCACTAGGAGCATCAATTCTATTATACTTGACTTATTGTATCGGAATACTATCACCTTAATTCTCTGTATTTAGAGGTAATATCCATTGTCACAGCTAGGCAATAATCCTAGCGCGGGGAGGGGGAAGGGGTTTTACGAGCTTCCACTAGGAGCATAAATTCTATTATACTTGACTTATTGTATCGGAATACTATCACCTTAATTCTCTGTATTTAGAGATAATATCCATTCTCACAGCCAGGCAATAACCCTAGCACGAGGAGGGGGAAGAGTTTTTTACGAGTTTCCACTAGGAGCATCAATTCTATTATACTTGACTTATTGTATCGGAATACTATCACCTTAATTCTCTGTATTTAGAGGTAATATCCATTGTCACAGCCAGGCAATAACCCTAGCGCGGGGGAGGGGGAAGGGTTTTACGAGTTTCCACTAGGAGCATAAATTCTATTATACTTGACTTATTGTATCGGAATACTGTCAGCTTAATTCTCTGTATTTAGAGGTAATATCCATTGTCACAGCTAGGCAATAATCCTAGCGCGGGGAGGGGGAAGGGTTTTACGAGCTTCCACTAGGAGCATAAATTCTATTATACTTGACTTATTGTATCGGAATACTATCACCTTAATTCTCTGTATTTAGAGATAATATCCATTGTCAAAGACATGCAATAATCCTAGCGCGGGGGAGGGGGAAGGGTTTTACGAGTTTCCACTAGGAGCGTCAATTCTATTATTCCTGAATTATTGTATCGGAATACTATCACCTTAATTCTCTGTATTTAGAGGTAATATCCATTGTCACAGCCAGGAAATAATCCTAGCGCGGGGAGGGGGAAGGGTTTTTACGAGCTTCCACTAGGAGCATCATTCTATTATACTTGACTTATTGTATCGGAATACTATCACCTTAATTCTCTGTATTTAGAGGTAATATCCATTGTCACAGCTAGGCAATAATCCTAGCGTGGGGAGGGTGAAGGGTTTTACGAGCTTCCACTAGGAGCATAAATTCTATTATACTTGACTTATTGTATTTGAATACTATCACCTTAATTCTCTGTATTTAGAGGTAATATCCATTGTCATAGCCAGGCAATAATCCTAGCGCGGGAGGGGAAGGGTTTTACGAGCTTCCACTAGGGAGACATCAATTCTACTATACTTGACTTATTGTATCGGAATACTATCACCTTAATTCTCTGTATTTAGAGGTAATATCCATTGTCACAGCCAGGCAAATAATCCTAGCGCGGGGAGGGGGAAGGGTTTTAACGAGTTTCCACTAGGAGTCATAAATTCTATTATACTTGACTTATTGTATCGGAATACTATCACCTTAATTCTCTGTATTTAGAGATAATATCCATTGTCACAGCCAGGCAATAATCCTAGCGCGGGGAGGGGGAAGGGTTTTACGAGTTTCCCACTAGGAGCGTCAATTCTATTATGCTTGAATTATTGTATCGGAATACTATCACCTTAATTCTCTGTATTTAGAGGTAATATCCATTGTCACAGCTAGGCAATAATCCTAGCGCGGGGAGGGGGAAGGGTTTTACGAGTTTCCACTAGGAGGGGGGAGGTCAATTCTATTATGCTTGAATTATTGTATCGGAATACTATCACCTTAATTCTCTGTATTTAGAGGTAATATCCCATTGTCACAGCTAGGCAATAATCCTAGCGCGGGGAGGGGGAAGGGTTTTACGAGCTTCCACTAGGAGCATAAATTCTATTATATTTGACTTATTGTATCGGAATACTATCACCTTAATTCTCTGTATTTAGAGATAATATCCGTTGTCACACAGCCAGGCAATAACCTAGCACGAGGGAGGGGGAAGGGTTTTTTATACGAGTTTCCACTAGGAGCATCAATTCTATTATACTTGACTTATTGTATCGGAATACTATCACCTTAATTCTCTGTATTTAGAGGTAATATCCATTGTCACAGCCAGGCAATAACCCTAGCGCGGGGAGGGGGAAGGGTTTTACGAGTTTCCACTAGGAGCATAAATTCTATTATACTTGACTTATTGTATCGGGATACTATCACCTTAATTCTCTGTATTTAGAGGTAATATTTATTGTCACAGCTAGGCAATAATCCTAGCGCGGGGAGGGGGAAGGGTTTTACGAGAGCTTCCACTAGGAGCATAAATTCTATTATACTTGACTTATTGTCTCGGAATACTATCACCTTAATTCTCTGTATTTAGAGATAATATCCATTGTCACAGACAGGCAATAATCCTAGCGCGGGGAGGGGGAAGGGTTTTACGAGTTTCCACTAGGAGCGTCAATTCTATTATGCCTGAATTATTGTATCGGAATACTATCACCTTAATTCTCTGTATTTAGAGGTAATATCCATTGTCACAGCCAGGCAATAACACTAGCACGAGGAGGGGGAAGGGTTTTACCAGTTTCCACTAGGAGCATCAATTCTATTATACTTGACTTATTGTATCGGAATACTATCACCTTAATTCTCTGTATTTAGAGGTAATATCCATTGTCACAGCTAGGCAATAATCCTAGCGCGGGGAGGGGGAAGGGTTTTTACGAGCTTCCACTAGGAGCATAAATTCTATTATACTTGACTTATTGTATCGGAATACTATCACCTTAATTCTCTGTATTTAGAGATAATATCCATTGTCACAGCCAGGCAATAACCCTAGCACGAGGAGGGGGAAGGGTTTTACGAGTTTCCACTAGGAGCATCAATTCTATTATACTTGACTTATTGTATCGGAATACTATCACCTTAATTCTCTGTATATAGAGGTAATATCCATTGTCAAGCCAGGCAATAACCCTAGCGCGGGGAGGGGGAAGGGTTTTAACGAGTTTCCACTAGGAGCATAAATTCTATTATACTTACTTATTGTATCGGAATACTGTCAGCTTAATTCTCTGTATTTAGAGGTAATATCCATTGTCACAGCTAGGCAATAATCCTAGCGCGGGAGGGGGAGGGTTTTACGAGCTTCCACTAGGAGCATAAATTCTATATACTTGACTTATTGTATCGGAATACTATCACCTTAATTCTCTGTATTTAGAGATAATATCCATTGTCAAAGACATGCAATAATCCTAGCGCGGGGAGGGGGAAGGGTTTTACGAGTTTCCACTAGGAGCGTCAATTCTATTATTCCTGAATTATTGTATCGGAATACTATCACCTTAATTCTCTGTATTTAGAGGTAATATCCATTGTCACAGCCAGGCAATAACCCTAGCACGAGGAGGGGGAAGGGTTTTACGAGTTTCCACTAGGAGCATCAATTCTATTATGCTTGACTTATTGTATCGGAATACTATCACCTTAATTCTCTGTATTTAGAGATATATCAATTGTCACAGCTAGGCAATAATCCTAGCACGGGGAAGGGGAAGGGTTTTTACGAGTTTCCACTAGGAGCGTCAATTCTATTATGCTTGACTTATTGTATCGGAACACTATCACCTTAATTCTCTGTATTTAGATAATATCCATTGTCACAGCCAGGCAATAACCCTAGCGCGGGGAGGGGGAAGGGTTTTACAAGCTTCCACTAGGAGCATAAATTCTAGTATACTTGACTTATTGTATCGGAATACTATCACCTTAATTCTCTGTATTTAGAGGTAATATCCACTGTCACAGCTAGGCAATAATCCTAGCGCGGGGGAGTGGGAAGGGTTTTACGAGCTTCCACTAGGAGCATAAATTCTATTATACTTGATTTATTGTATCGGAATACTATCACCTTAATTCTCTGTATTTAGAGGTAATATCCATTGTCATAGCTAGGCAATAATCCTAGCGCGGGCAGGGGGAAGGGTTTTACGAGTTTCCACTAGGAGCATCAATTCTATTATACTTGACTTATTGTATCGGAATACTATCACCTTAATTCTCTGTATTTAGAGGTAATATCCATTGTCACAGCCAGGCAAATAATCCTAGCGCGGGGAGGGGGAAGGGTTTTACGAGCTTCCACTAGGAGCATAAATTCTATTATGCTTGAATTATTGTATTGGAATACTATCACCTTCTCCCCCTCCCCCTGCCCTCAGAAATGTGGGAACGAAGGGCCTCTGAGCCTTCCCCTTGATGCAGATGTTTTCCCTCCAAAATTGACCCCTCCCCTCCCTGCCCTCAGAAATGGGGGAACGAAGGGAACGTTAGATCCTATTTTAAATTGACAATACTTATCAAACATCACTAGTGTATTATACAGATCACATATCTCATTACCCCTTTTTAAATTTTAATCAAATAATTCTGATTATAGTGTCCAATTTTTTGTCTGCTTTTCAAAATGTTCGTTTTGGAACTCTGTCAGTTAACACTAAGAAGTAAATTGGGTAATCCTCCTCTCGCAATAACAAAAGGCTTAGCAGTGATTACATCTCATTGTCGGGCGACAATTCAATCAGATCAGAGTTGTGCAAATGGAATACCTTTTCGCAAATTGAGTTAGCTTCTATTTCATAGGCAAAATATTCGAATTCCTTTTATTCAAATCACTTATCAAGTTATCAAAAAATATTTGAATATATTAAGTTATAGGCAATTCTGGTTTAGAAAAACTAGAATAGTGACATAATTTCACTTTATCGACCCTCAAACTAGAGTTGACCCAGAAACTTGTCATAATGCCCTGTAGAAGTATTACCTATATGCATGGGGATACTCACTCTCTTTGAAAAGGTGTATACAAGGTCCAGAATAACATTGAAATTGCTATATATGTCTCCGCAAAAGTATTTCCTAAGCAAATAGCATGGTCCTATACCTGCAAGCAAATAGCATGGAAATTGCTATAGGCGTAAGCAAAATGGAACCTTGGTTACTACTAGCGAATTCGTGACTTGTGATCTTGCATAATTTCACTGCTTGACCACAGAATTGGCAGTTCTTCGAAAAACCAGTGCGTGGAGCTGAAGATCTGATTTGGGAGGGGGGATGCAAACAGGTTATTTTTAATCAAGTTCACTCTGAGCGTTCTTTTCTCCGTCGATCCGATGTCTGTCAAAGAAGTTGTGATGAACACTCAGTGTGGACTTTATTTCTGGTCTTCACAGCAATGCTACTACCTCTTTTTTTGCTTGCGTTTTTCCCGACATTGGCTCCTTTCTCGATAGTAGTGTTTTTATCTGGTTCGATGTTGCTTTGGTACATCGGGCAGACCATGTTTTCTTCATTTCGGTTCTAGAAAAAAAAAACTTCTTAATTCATACCATTGTTTGTTAAGGCATTCCAGGCACAATCCAATCAGAATTCAACTCATCGCCACCTAGAACAACTAAATAAGCTTGAATGATTCACATTAGATAGCATTCCACAACTGAAGCTGAAAAGGAGAAATGATTATCTGCTCTTTTGCAAAATCAGAAGCTTAATCCTAAGCACTGTCTCTCTAAATACTTCAACGCTTTATCAACGCTTGCGGATCCCAGTTTATTCTTTTGTCTTTTTTTTTACGGAAGTAAATAAAACGGCACAAACCAGGTATATATAGCCTTGAACATGCCAGTCATAAAAATGGTAGTATGCTAGATGGCTACACTGATTAGATCACCTAAAGAATGCAACTACTGAATAAAAACCGCAAACTGAAGGGGGAAGGGGAGTCTATCATACTGGTTTGAAATTAAAATGTTCGAGACTCATATTCTAAGGTGCTATTCCTAGCTTGATAGGAAATGGTAAATCTACCGACAGATGATTAAAACTATTAGTTCATGTAGTTCAACTTTCACAGCCGTTTCAGGTAAGATGGGGTACTTAATCTCGTAGAATCAACTTTGTAACTTCATTTTCGAATTCACCGTCATTGATTTCATAAGAAACAATCAAGTAATCCAACAACCTTTTAATTTCGAGTTTTAACAAACCCCCCCCCCCCCCCGCCCTCCGCCCTCTAAGAGTGGAAAATTCAGATTTGCTCAATTTGATAGAAAACTACTATTTAAACTCCAAAATATTTATAAAACATAAGTCGATTTCCGCCCCTCATTCCTCCCTTCAAGGGTGAATTTGGGATACTTGAAAAAAGTCTACTCAATGGTGAATTTGGGATTGTTTTCGTGTGATTAAGCTGTCTTTTCAGAATATTTGGGTGTTAACAAAAAAAAAAAAAAAAAAAAAAAAAAAAAAAAGTTGGAATTTCCCCGAGGATTGACGCATTTTTTTTTCTGTATCTTTCCTCCACTATTGCACATATATTATCAATTTGTAGCTCTCTTTGCACAAAAAATGTCATTGTAGGTACTATAGTTCTAAAACTAAAATACTAGTATATGTATTGATGATCACCGAACGGTAATGCACAGTCTTTTCTCACCCTAAAGAGAGCACCGGAACAAACAAAGGATGATAAGCAATAATCATCCTTTGTTTGTAAATAGCAGAGGTTCTGTGGTCGGCAGTTTTTTTTTTATAAATCAGAGGCAACGCAATCGCGCTGCCTAAATAAAGAACGATGCTGGCACAATGTATTATTTTTTTTCCTTTAGGACAGGGCACTTCGTATCGAAGGAGTTGAAAGTTGTCCGTTTTGTGTGTCTGTTTTGGGTTGTCGTAGGAGTTGTCCGTTTTGGTTTCAATTATTTATCGATGCCAATTTTGTGGTAGTTTCACGCTTGGTAGATTATTTGATTTTATTTTTGCTCATTTTTGGTTTAATGGAGTTCTTTACTTTTATTTTAGAAACTTATTTTGTGGAAAAAGTTTTTTTAATTAATTTCTGTTCGTTTTGTATTGACATAGTCGTTTTCAGGGAAAAAGAAAATAATACTTTAAATCTTTTATGTTTTTTTAAGACTTTATAGTTTGACCTACTATTTATATGCTGGGGAAAATTTTCAGCAATTTTGAAAACAACATACATTCTTTTAAAAATCTGGACACAAATAGTAGTGTTTAATTTAATTTCATACCTTCACTAGTTGACCTGAAATAGAAAACTTGATACCATTCGAAAAAAAACCTGTTTACTTTCTTTGATAGCTTGGATGCACTTACGCTATTTTGATTTGGTTAAATTTTAAGAGCAGAAGTACCCCCGAAAGTTTGAATATAATACCCTTAGTCGTTTTTTTTGGGATACTGCTGAGATGTCTTATTGGGAATTGGCATTAACACAGTCCATTTTGATTTAATCTTAAGGCAACATATAGTTTTAAACATAATGGGCAAATGGGAGGGTGGGCGTGGAGGGGGACTAATTGCCCTCCAATCACTTTCAACCATTAAAAAGGGCATTAGCCCTTTCCATATTCCATCGAATGAGCCCTTTTCGAAGTTCCCACGACAACTCCTTCAATACGAACTGCCCTGGTCTAAACAAACAAACAAAAATAATAATACATTGTACCCGCATCGATCTTTACTATAATGTCAAGCCTTCCTATCACTTTCGACTATTAAAAAGGCCCTAGCCCTTTCAATTTCCAATCGAATGAGCCCTTTTTGAGTTTCTACGACAACGCTTTTTATAAACACCTTATATGCCCCCAGGGCATAAATTACAACCCTTTCCCTGAGGGCTTTAAAGAGGTTGTCATCCTCAAAGACCTAATTTACAGAACTTTCAACCTACGTTAAACAAAACGGCTATCTCAAAATTTTGATTTTATGTGTTTGGGAAATAGTGGGCATGAGAGGGGTGTTAGTTGCTCTCCAATCACTTTCAACTATTAAAAAGGCACTAACATTTTCAATTTCCAATCGAATGAGCCCTTTCGAAGTTTCTACGACAACGCTTTCAATAAAAACCTTATATGCCTCCAGGGCATAACTTACAGCCCTTGCCCTGAGGGCTGACGGGGGGGGGGGAGTTATCATCCTCAAAGGCCTAATTTCCAAAAATTTCAACTACGTTCAAGAAAATTGCTACCTCAAAAATTTTGATTGGATTTGTTTGAGGGAATGGTGGGCGTGAGAGGAGGTTTTGTTGCCCTCTAATCACTTCCGGCTATAAAAAAGGGCACTATCCCTTTCAATTTTCAATCAAATGAGCCCTTTTTGAAGTTTCTAACGACAACGCTTTCTATAAAAACCTTATATGCCCCAGGGCATAACTTACAACCCTGGCCCTGAGGGCTGTGAGGGGTTATCATCCTCAAAGATATAATTTCTGGATCTTTCAACTACGTTGAACAAAATGGTTATCTCAAAATTTGATTTGACGTGTTTGGGAAATGGTGGGCGTGAGAGGGGGGTTACTTGCCCTCCAATCACTTTCGACTATTAAAAAGGGCACTAGCCCTTTGAATTTTCAATCGAATGGGTCTTTTTTGAAGTTTCTACGACAACGCTTTCTATAAAAACCTTATATGCCCCCAGGGCTTAACTTACAACCCCTGCCCTGAGGGCTGTGGGGGAGTGTCCTTCTCAAAAATATAATTTCTATCTGGAAATCAACTACGCTTAACAAAATGGCTATCTCAAAGTTTTGATTGGATGTGTTTTGGGGAAATGGTAGACGTGGAAGGGGTTATAGTTGCCTTCCAATCACTTTCGACTATTAAAAAGGGCACAAGCCACTCCAATTTCCAATCGAATGAGCGCTTTTCAAAGTTTTTTTTTCGACAACATCTCAATACGAAGTGCCCTGGTATGTGAAAAAAAAAATAATAATACATTGTGCCAACATCGTTCTTTACTTAGGCTGCCTATGATAGGATGCACTGATGTGGCTATTCTTTTTTTCTGGGTAGCATTATTCTTTTTTTCATTTGATAGTCAGGATCTAGCTTCGGCT